>JAOXJM010000003.1:13137056-13161481 GCA_026413425.1 Tringa solitaria
CCTCCAGGGATGGTGCCTCAACCACTTCCCTGGGCAGCCCATTCCAAGGCTTAAAGAGAGTGTGGGATACAGGTCTTATGGGTGACATGAATCACAGGAGGGGCAGGGTAGCCAGCCACGTGCTTATTGGGAAGGGAGGCACAGGAAAGCATGACCATGATTTCCAAAGACGACTGTCACTTCGCAGCCAAACCACATTTTTCAGCTCTATTTTGAAATTGTCACTCATGAAAGGAAAAAGAGAAACATCTCTTTTTTTTTTTACTTTTCCAAATATTTTTACCACCACAATATGCCTGCAATTTTCATTTAATCTAATCTGATTCAAGATAGAAATCTGATCTGGAAGAAAAAAAAAATAAAAGTCCTTTGCTTAGGGTTTTATCATAAGAAACACACTTGTATAAACACTCAAAGGTATCCATTCCGTTCTACAAGCTACCAGTAAAGGTAAAACCCCCTGCCACACATGCTACAAAAAAATATACTGAAACCATTTTTGTGAGTCGTTCTAAATATTATGACAAAACTGAAAAATTTTGCTGCTAGAAAAGGTCTCGACTGATCATGGCAGAGCCTAACCCCTGAAGCTAAAGCCTTTAGCAGCATTTTCAGAAGATGAAAATTAAAATGTTATCACGCTCCAAATCCAAACTTTTCCAAAGTCAGAACTTAATACATATCTTCAGGTCCATTACCCAGCACTAGCGTGCGAATCCAAGGCCCGGAAATCCATCTGAAACTCACTGAAACAGAAGCCATGAATATGGACAAAGTGGATCCGATGTTTCCATGCGAGCCTACCTCTAGTTTCCTAGGTACCAATTTTGCAAACCCGTGTAATGGAGAGCATGACTGCAGCTCTCCAGAGCAATTGCTGGTGAGAGCAATTGACTGAACCCCTCCGTCTCCACCTCGTCATCTTTTGCTCTGATTTTCTGCAGCTGCTTCTGTAAAAGGGTGTTTCAGTGTCAGGAACCTCTGAAAAGCCTGGGCTGTGAGCTGTGCTTGCCAATTCTGTCTGACAGCTCCTGTTCACGGGCTTCAAACAAACAATGCTCCCTCTCTCTGTAATTCCTGACAGCCTGCTCTACCCTCTCCTACAAAAAGTTAGGCTTTTTTTTTTTCTCCCTCTCTCTTGACTGTAAAAATAAAAAAAACTATACCATAAACAAATAATACCCTTATGTATTCTGCTTCCCATTATTCCACAGCATCAGTCACATTAACAGATAAGATGCTCTAAGGTAATCCAGTTCTGTAGCGCTGTGTTTGTTTTCCTGAGCTGTGGCTCCCTCAGTGTGTCTGACTAAAAGGGATTTGGGGTATCTCTGGGACGCTTCAGCGTTCAGCATCGCTGAATAGGTAGTTTAGGTAAGGTAAGAGCAACATTTTGTTCCATGTTGTTTCTCCTTTTTAGGACATTTAAGCAGCGGAGGGGTTTGTTTTCATTTTTTTGGCAAGTGTTTCTTGAACGTTCATTCCACTACAAATACATATTTGGAGGAACCTGGTACCTGGCATCAGGTCAAGCACCAGGGAAGAGACTGATATACTAGAAGTTTGAAAATCATGACTTTTTACTTTCCTCTCACCAAGGCCTGTTTTTCTGCCTAATCCATCTCCAGTTGCTTCCAGCGTTTAACATGCACAACTTGTAGGGTTTGTTGAGTGCAACAGGAACATCAGGCCATAACCAGCGTCCTGGATGACTGCAATTTCTCCTTCATCATTAATTCAGCAATTTATTTATTTTTTCCTTTCCAATTTTACTATTAATAAATGTGGTTGGCTTTTATTTCAAGAAGAATTACGATCGTGTGTGGCTTTAGTGTGGGCTTACCTTTGGCTTTGGCCGTGGTGCCTTAGATGGCTTGGTATGATCCGCACCCAGGACTACTGATGGTGCAACAGGTAGGCAGGACACAAACTATACCTCACTGAGGCCTGGAAGAGCACGAAAATAGAAAGTCTGTGAGAAACAAAAATGGGGACAATCTTAGGAAAGAAGGAATGAAGTAAAACACTTTTCATTTTTTGGGTTCTTTTTCAAATATGAGAGTCTCAAAAAAGGACTATTCCAAACCCTTTCAGAAATTGCTCTGCTCTTGCTTTCAGACCCACTTTCATAGTTTCTGAAGAGTCTTTTACTGATGTCAACGACAGTTGTATTTTTCAACTTAAAAAAACCCTAAAAAAATAGTCCTTAACTTGCCCTGGTATTATATCAAAGGTTCTGAACGGTCGGATCCCAGATCTCATGGATGTTGCTTTGTAAGAAGATGGAAACTTTCCTTAGGCTTAGTTTCTGATAATGCCAGGGATGATCTGTGTTTCATTGGACAAACCACTTAGAACAAATTTCATGAGTTATTAGGCATGTTAAGAAGCTGATGAGTGCCTAATGGGATTTTTGAAGGAATCCAAGTGAGACAAAAATATATACTGCTATAGTCTAATTTCCTTTTTTTTTCCAACATGGAGGAAAAAAAAAGGGTAGAAAATGTGTAGCCCTACCACACTTAGTACCGATAACTGAGAATTGTTGCTTGCATTGCTCTTAACCTCTCCCTATTTATCAGTTGAGGCTCAGTATTTTTTTTTGTGGTGAATCTGTATGGGATTTTCCATGCAATAATAATAATCAAATTATAGCTTTTTATAAAATTAATTGAATTATAATATATTTGTTCCTTACTCACATTAGCCTCAATCTCTGTAGAAGTAAGAGAAATTCTTGACTTTGAAAGATGATCTCCAAAAAAGAATTAATTCTGTCCTTAAATCTTTCTTTTTGACCTTCTAGCTCCAATTCCTGGCAATAAAGAATGTGTAATATGAACGCAGCATAAGCCTTCCCAGCCAAAAGAGAAATAACACGTGACTAATTAAGAAACACTAAAGATGGTGTTACTAACCCTTCAAAATTACAGTCCATTAATTTCAGTTATACAGTAGAAATACATATTTCCACATTAATAATAAATGAAATTCTCATAATTAACATTATTTCAGTACAAGAGAACGTATAATATATCATGCATGATTATATGTCTGATTAGTTCTGTGTGACATTAACAGTCCAGTGGATAATTCATGATTTTCCCTATCAAAAAGTAAACCAAAACTGGTATATGCCATGAAACGTGGAAAGTAAACTCACAATCTGCATTTGAAACAATCTAAATAATTTATTGGGAATAATGAAAGGAGGAATGAAGGTTCTGACTGTTTCTGTACTAGCAGTTGAATTTCCTTTGGTTTGTCTCCACGTTCTTAACTTAAAGCTGGCTGGATCTCTCTCTGAACCTGATTTATTACTCCTAAATTCCTCCAGTTCCATGATACTCTGTTCTTTTTAATGCAGGAGAATGGCAAATCTGTTCTCTCTCTCTTTTTTTTAAGAAGGTTTCTCTACTGCTATCACCCACAAGGTATCCAAGTTCTTCGGTCATCCCAGAGATGCTAAAATAAAATTTTAACAAGTGCTTCACGCAGGTGAGACCCACGGTCTCCCTCTCACCTCAGTTAGTCTCTACTCTCAGCTCTCTCTAACCAGTTTTCTGTTCTGGACAGATCTAGCCCTGGTTCATTTTCTTTTATGCTCATCTCCATTAAAATGAAGAACAAAACAGTTATAAATATTACCTCCACTTTAGATGTGGGCTTTAGCCTTGCAGCTCTTATTAGAGTTAATAGGATTTATACTGTTTTAGCCTCCCTGCACTGGAGGGTCAAATAGCAGCATTTACCCAGGCATTTAAACACATTAATTAACAAAGAGAGAGCTATATCTTTTGGAAAGGTAAAACTAGAGCTTTTCAGTTCCTGGGGCACATCTCAGTATCTGCAGGAATCCACCATCAGCGGTGGAGAGGGAAGGTGATGAAGAGAATGGAGGACAAGCTGGGTTGTCTTGTGGACCCGCACTGGTTGCTCTCCATCAACCTCCAACTGGACCTCACAAAGGGTAACAGCTGCTTTACTATTCACAAAACTCTTCAGTTCCAAAATGTCTGCATCTTCAGTCATTATGGAATAACATTTTAAAAAAAAAAAACCACAAAAAAAACCCCAAAAACCCCAAACCAAACCAAACAAACAAACAAACAAACAAAAAAAGACTAAGCTGAAGCACAAAGAGATTGAATGAACTGTCAGATATTTGCATTTTCAGTGCATCGCTCAAGCCAGAAGGAAATATGACTTTTCCGGGATGGAGAGAGTGTTCTAACACCTTAAACAGGAGGAAAACCTCAGTAGCTGGGATGCCACAAGCTCCAGTGCGAGAGTGCAACAGAGACACCTGTACCGCCGTAAAATTCAAACCAGCTCAAGCCGATGGTGCTGCTGGAAGAGGCATCATCTGTCTTCTCCATTCCCAGACACTCTTAAACATTCCTACTCTTAGAACCTCCCCCTCTTTCCAGCATGAATCCCATAGTTCACTGTCTCAGGGAACAGACCCAAGTTCAAGTTGACTTGGAAGTATTTACTTCTGATTTAATTAACAAGGTGCCTACCGGCTTTGTGAAACTCCATAGTCACTGCTGCAGCTCCAGAAGTTGAATTTATGGGTTAGATGTGGGCTATGGAGTCACATAGATACTGTCTCGGCAGACTTAAGGTCCTGGAATGAATTATTAGAGCCAGGACATTATGTACTGTAATATTTAAAACAGCTCTTAATAAATTCTTAGAGGAGGGTGAAATACTTTCTCCTACAGGCATTTGTTGAGCACTTTTTCACATGAACCCTTGCTGCAGCTTAAGCATTTCTTCTATCTCTAGCAGCCCATAAGCAACAAAATAAAGAGTCAGGAGTGCCTTTAGATCCCTCCTGCACCACCCCTCACCTCCCTTCCCCCCCAAAAAGAAAAGACCTAATAGCAAAATTGGCTTAAAAGCCAGAACAACAAGAAGGCCACACCTTGTAAGATGCAGAATAAAAAGCTGCAGCCAGTGAAACACATCTGGAGCCTGCTCACGAGCACCCAGAGAGACTCCACAGACATAGAAGAGAACCGGGGTCCCCCATCTGATCCCCAGAGCTCTCTTTAAGCACAGAAACAGCAAGCAGGTGGGGAGGGCCCGAGACAGCAGTGCGTTAATTAGGGTTACAGCAATAAGCAGAGCACGCTGGCTGCACCACCATTCCCAAGCACTGCGGATCCACAGCTGCTGATCAGCTCTTTCTCACTTGACTTCTCCATTAGGAGCGGTGGAAGGAGGATCTATTTAAAAAAAAAAAAGTGAAATATAAGTGATCTATAAAAAAAAAAGTGAAAAACTGCCCTCTTAGTTTTTCTTTAAAGTCATTCTCCTTTGATTATCTACATTTTTACATCTTTTTAATGTTTGGAAACAACAATTATTGCTTAACTATATGTTTAAAGAAACTCTTAAATCCCGGTTAGACATAATCATCAAAATGTGGAATGAGTGACTTCTGAACCTTCAGCAATATTCTTTTATCTGATATTATATTACATGGTATGGAATTCTGCTGTTGATCCCTTTGAATGAACTTTTTTAGCCTGTTCACGACACGCAGAGTCCTACTCAGGCCACAGCAGGAGGGGAAATCAGAGGAAATATTTGAAACTGCCCAAAGATGGCATCCAGTTTTCCCATTATTTTTATCCACTAACATTTTGCAAATTCTTTCTGCACGTTGGAGACTGAAGGAGTTTAAACAACTTTAAGGTGGTTTTATAACATTCTATGAATTTAACAGTGACATATTTGAGACCTTCTAATTCCCTTCTATAAAACCAGTGGTATGCAAGGAAAAGGAATTGCACTTCAGTATAAAATCTTTGGATGCAACAGGGACAATGCTTCTGTGTTAAAAGCTTCCTCCCTTACAGGTGCAGGCAATTCTGCTCAGATTTCTCTCTGCTCCCATTAAGCTTCAGCCCAAACTCTAACCAGACCATCCAGTGGATATTAAATGAGATCATTCAGCTTTACAGCTTATACCTAATTAGACTACTGGATACTCAGAGAACATCAACATTGTGTTCTCTCTCTCAAAGAGAGCTCCAGAGAAGCTGAAGACCTACAAACTCCAAAGCTTTAGCCAGGTAATATAAAAGCTGTATGGAAAAAACTATACAGCTCCTGGCTTTGCTCATCGTTGTCCTGAAGCCCAAGGTCACTCCTTGTGAAGAAAATGTATCAGAAATTGTTGTTAAGGATACCCTGAAATGTTCTCCTTCCAGAGGAAGGAGACAGAAGCACAAGCAGAATTTTCCCATAAAATGACATATTTGGAACGTGGAGAATAATGGAGTAGAGTAAACCCTTAAAAATCAGCATATGTGCAGAGTCTGTGCTTCATGTAACATTCAATTAATAATCATTACATAATGGTTCTACCAGACCAGCAAAGCATCTGCAAGGTTTGAAACTGCAAACTCATGAGAAAAAGGTTTTAACCTAAAAGTACACATTTCTCCATTTCCAAGTCAGCAGGAAGAACAAGAACTAATTTATGTTTACAATCACTCAGTTTGATTAAAAAGTCATACTTCAACAACTCTAAAGATGCATTTTCTGAACATCCTCCTTTCCATTCAATTAATTCCAAATGATATTTGCCCAGAAAATGTAGAGCATGTTTAACAGCAATAGAGATAATGCTAAAGCAAGCAATCCCTGGTTAAAACTTGGACTCACTTCTGTCAGCATTCTTGCAAGAACATTACACCTTCGTTTCCTCATTAATATTGTTCTGCATTAGCCTAATGTACAACTAAGTAATGTGTCAGGCAGCAGAAACGAGCACGTAAACATAAAGCATTTTACATATGGTAGATTTCAAATGACCTTCTCCATTTTACTCGCCATAAAACCAGTGATTTTCAGGGTTGTAAGGGAGCCTTTGCTACGTTCGTACACGGTGAGCATCCTTTGGAAAAAATGACTGCTCCCAGAGTCATGGGATAGGGACCAGGGCTGGGATTTAAGACCCTGGTTCTATTTTGACTTGTGCCAGTGGTTTATTTCATGGGGAAGTAACACTAAATTGGACATAATTTGAAATGTTGCTGCTAAGAGAACAGGTACGGATATTTTTTTTTTGTATCAGTTTCCAAGGCTGCAAAATACAGCAAATCATACTTACACTTTATTATCTTAAAAAAATAAAGAAACAAAGAAATTGTGAAGTTCTATATGAAGTTACTGAGACTCAGGCATTCTTAGCAAAAAGAAGAGTCAGCATTTGATTGTGTCAGATCGTCTTCACGCTAAAAAGGTATATCCTGTTCCCGCGTCTCTCTGACACAGAGATGAATGAGGCTGGAAGGGGCCTTGAGGGATGATTTTTGATCCATTTTCCCATGTTTTTACCCAAGATATTTTGTTGGTCACAATACAGTCTCGGGACTGTACTCGTCTCCTGAGAGCTGTTAGCACAAAGGCACTTAGATCTGGGGAGCATCTTCCATCAAGCGCTTCCCGGGTCAGCGTTCATCGCTGGGGAGCTCTCAGGGTGAGGACACCCCCTTGAGGAGGGAGACTCTCTGGAAGCCCTTCAGGAGGAAGAGGGTGTCTGTAGCTGCTGAGAGCGGTTCTCCCACCTCTCAACAAGGCAGGAGACAAGCAGAGAGCTTAGGCTGTGGAGTGGCTCTTAACATCTATTAAATCCAGCGCTTCACCGCTCTTCCCCTCAGAAAGGATTTCTCGACATCCTGCAGAGAATCGATCGCCTTTCCAATATTTCCAGGGTTTAGCTAAAAATAGAGCACTAATAAAAAAAAAAACACCCATGATTTTAATTTAAAAATGTTTGCACCTTGGAGCCTTTTTCCCAGGCAAGGGGTGGGCAGGGCTTTTACTGCCCACATGGGCAGTTCCCAAGTTTCCTACAAGGATGCTTAAAAATCACGCGAATAATTAACCGGTGCGATTGAGTATTTAACACCACACCTGCAAAATTTGTTAGCTGTGAAAATTTATAGTTTAATAATGTAATATCGGTTCAGTTTAACGTGTAAAATACAGCACTGCAATGGAAACAACTGTAAATTTTCACGGCTAACAAACTTTGCAGGTGCAGTGTTTCATGCTCGGTCACCCCACTTAATTGTTTCTATGTTTGTTGAGATCCCAACAGAAGATCATGAAACCATCTTTGTAAATGAAAGTGGTTTTTTTTTAAATTATGAATATGTAATCTTAAATTCTCCTATTACAGCTCAAACTGTATTTCAGGTGTGTTACAGAAAAATCACAGCAGAACCAAAATAATTTGCTTTCAGATTTTGGCATGAACCAGGAATATGAATTCATGTTCAGAAGGAAGACTGAGAAAGAGAGAAGAGGATACTCAAATTTGACGTTCAGCCCAATTTATATGATTCCAGATCATAAATCACTTTATTTACCTGCTTCATCTCATGAATCCTTGTTTCCCTCTGATGTTGGTGAAATCTCTCACTTTGATGTAGCCTGGCGAGGGGTTATAGCTCAAGCCTATCCTCTGGTAAACCCCAAACACGCCCCGTACGCCACAGAACAGGTTATATGTGAAAAAGAGTGATTGATTCAAAGGCCATCGAAATCGATAGAAGGCTTTCCATTGGTTTTGAATCATTTTCGGATCAGGGTTTGCTATTTTCAGGAGCAGAAGCTTGTTTCTTCCACAGTGGAAACATTTATCAGAGAGCAATTTTTCATCTGTGTGTTCAAGCGGTGACTCGTCTGGAGCCTGAACTTTGATACCTGCTCCGACAGAAGAGCAAGCTGTGCCAACACCTTCCGTTTACAAATCACTGTCAAGCTGTCAGAGCAATCAGGAATTCAAAGCACCTAAGACCTTTTAAATGCTGCCAGTGTTCTGTCATGAAATATATTTAAATATTATGAAGCTTTCAAATTCAATGTCATTTCTTATAGTGAAGTGTTACAAGGAATTTCTAATTAGTGTATTTGATTATTTTTCATTTACTGAAACTATAAAAATCACCATCTTTTAAACCGAATTCTGTATTATTCAGATCCCAGATAGATAAGAAACACTTTTACCATGGTGACCATGACAGTTTGCAGACCTTCAGACAACACCAGATACTGGGGTTGTCCCTCACAGACTCAAAGGCTAACGAGCATTCTCAAGTGGTTCTTTAAAGTGAATAAGAGAATATTAGTACATTACAAAAATCATAGAATTGTCCAGGTTGGAAGGGACCTTTAAGATCATCTACTCCAACCATCAACCTAACTCTGATAAACAAACCATCACTAAACCATGTCTCTAAGCACTATGTCAACCCATCTTAAATACCTCAGGGATGGGACCTCAACGACTTCCCTGGGCAGCCCATTCCAAGGCTTAATAACCCTTTCCATGTAAAATTTTTTCCTAATATTCAATCTGAACCTCCCCTGTTGCGACTTGAGGCCACTTCCTCTCGTCCTAAATGTACTTGATGTTGTAGCTGAGGATAAAGACAGTGGAGAGGGAACCCATATGGCTCAGGATCAAGGATCAAGCAGAGACCGTGTAAAGCTGCTGAAGCTCTCTGAAGGATTCAGAAACAGTAACTGTGACCAAACCCACCTAACAATGGGCAAACATCCTCCTCCCTCCCTGTACATTCCCTCTTTTCTTCCCAGAAGAGCTTCTGGGGGAATTACTGTCCCTCAACCATCCACTGCCAAAGCACCCCCTAACGTTGCAGATTCCCCCCCCTCGATGCCCCCATCACAGCTCATCACAGGAGAGGATGTGGGCACAGCTTTTAAGCCAATTTTCCATGCCTTACTTGAATGACAGCTGCAGGACAGGAACCAAAAGGCTTCAAATCTTCTTCAAAGCTCATATAGAAACAAAAACACTAGAAAGAGTTTTCCGACAAAGGGGGAGGTTCCTACACACTGAAACATTTTGGTTATTGAACCTTCACAGAGCAGCTGGGGAAGGGATCTACATTTAGAAGGGGTCAGTGTTGTGCCCCCCACTCTTTAGTGGGTACGGAGGGCACATCCTGAACCCGGGACGGTGAGATGCTGTGAGATTATGAGAGAGAAAGACAGGAAAAGGGAGTTTAGAGGATGCGAATAGTGACAGCGAGATATTCCTTTGATTTGGTAAAAAGCCAGCAAAACATCAGTCTCCAGAGGAACCACATGGAGGGACATGTCTGTTAAATGACACATAAAATTCATCATCTCCGGCACACCGGTTTTTATAAAAATAGAATTAAAGCTGAATTCTATTACAAGTAGCTATGGTCAGGTACTAGAACATATTGTTGTGTGTGGGCACTGAACACTTGGATAATCTAAGCAAGTCTTATTTTAATATAAATACCTCGTGGACAAAACTGAAGCCCTAACTTGAATTTTACTTTGAGCTAAGTCTGCTCCCATCAGCAGCAACACTGGAACAGAGATTTGTCTGAGTTAACAACTAAGCAAAAGCCAGCAGGAGCTAAGGAAATAGAAAATAAAACAAATTGCCATAGTCAAGTCAAAGTGAACGTTTCCCCCTTCTAGCTGTCCACTGTAGTCTCCATGTCTAAAATACTGTAAATGGTGTTTGCCCTTATATTTGCTGCCACATTCAGCTCCAATGGTAATTGCATTTTGGGGTTTGGTGATATAGTGTGATCCCGTGACGCACAGGATAATAAATGAAACACCTCGTAGCAAAGCACTTAACTTTTAAACCTGGAAGTGGTTTCACCAGGATGTTGGGCTGGAGTTTGCAGTTGTATATAACACTTGGACACACAATTGGATGTAGCTCTTTGGGAGGCTTGAAAAAAACTAGAGATAAATAACAAGTCTAATCCTTCAGGGATGAAATATTAGCACCATTGAAGTCACCAGGAATCCTGCAATTGGTTATGCTTGGACCAAGATTCTACCCTAACTCCTCTGCAGCTTTTGAAGTTATCATAAATAAGGGTATTATCAGAAATTACAAAAAGAGATTACGAGAGTCACAAAATAATCATCCATGGCAATGAAATCTCTTCCCCTGGAAATTCCTCTACCAATTCTGCAACAATAAATCTTGTATACGTAGGAAAAGTGGCACCTTCTCCAGCACAACTGCTCTAATGCATCATTGCAAGTTCAGGGAAACAAAGGACGTGTAAAATATCTGCTCAGTGATCCAAGGTGATGTCATTTTTCTGGGCTATGTCAGAGGTCAGCATTTCTCAGGCTCGGTTATATTCACTAAAGACATTTCTCAGGGTTTAATTTATATATTTCACTTTTTTTTTTTAAGAGAAAACAGGAAAAGCTATTTCTCAGTTGTTCTCATTCCTTCTCCTCGCTCTGAACTTTTGAAGTTCTAGCAATTAGAACTTTTATGGAATTATTATCAAGTTAATAAATGTTGGTTCCTAAAAAGTTACAACAATGACGTGACAACAGCCAAGTGCTGATCCCGTGGTTCACACCAGAATCCAACCGAGGTCTCCCAGCACCCATCCTGCTATTCCTCTACCAGGTATCCAGCTCCCAGGGCTTCTGCTATTCCAGCCTGGAAAAGAAAAGCCACAGCTTTTTTAGTTAAGTCACAGCTATTTTAATTAAGGCTGGGACTGTAGAGAAATATTTTCTTTCTCTGGTTTGTTAAAGACTTCTCTTGCTGCCCTGAAGAACATTTCCAAGCTGCCATGCTAGAGTAAGAGACACATTCTATTCACTCTCTTTCAGCTATTTGAGTGTAATTTTTTATTTCTTTTTTTAAATCCATCAAAATATTCAGTTCTCCAAAACTGTGTGAGATAAGTCATTCTATTCATTTTAATTTTTTGAATTACAAGCTGGAAGTTTTATTTCAGTTACAACTTCCATTATCTCCTTCTGGCTGGACCTCCTGCTGTCTGTGTTGCCTCATTCTTACTGTGGATTTTCTCCAGAATAAAAATAATGACATTATTTACAAAAAAAAAAAAAAAAAAACCAAACCAAGCTTTTTTTGAAAATGCAATATTTTGTACAGCAGATTTTGCCTCTACCAGCAATGTAGCAGCAGCAAGAGCTCATCTGAGCTAGTCACAATAATGTCTTCTACTTGAAAGAAACATTGTTTGAAAACTTTTTTTTTTTTTCTGAGCATTAGTGGAAGCAGTTTTATTAAAAAAAAAATAAAAATCACTAAGGGGCAGTTCCTACTTTCTGGACATTTTTCTCTTTCCATGTTTGCACTTCTCAGCTGTACTGCAACGGAACAGTTTGACATGACAATCTGGTGGGGTAAAAAAAAAAAATGGTAAGCACTCAGTGGAGTAATTAGAGACACAATTGTTTCCAATCGCTTTGCATTAGCTTATTACCTCCTCTCTGCTGCTCAACTTTGTCTGATCCCCCAGTGCAGACACAGGCTGCTCATTTTTCTCTTAGACAGACTTTCTAAAAGGCCAAGGTACTTCATTTTAATAAATAAAGCAGCCCATCAGAGCTTTTCCAGCATCTTAGGGCAGACAACAAGAGAAGGCTGGAAAACTACTTGAACGTGGCTGCCCAAGACCTAAAGTGGATATTGTAACCACTGGGTTATTCGCTTTGCTCCAGAAAAGAGCTATTTCTGAACAACAGATGGGGCTTTGAGCAACCTGGTCTGGTGGGAGGTGTCCCTGCCCATGGCAGGGGGTTGGAAGTGGATGATCTTTGAGGTCCCTTCCAACTCTAACCATTCTATGGTTCTAAGATCATTTCAGAATCCCCAAAATGTTTTTGAAGAAAAGCTTCCACTACCGAACTATGAGGGTTTGGCTTTTTTTTTCTTTCCCCTCCTTTAATAAATTATTGTTTTCCATGAAAACTATCAAAATAAAATATGTTTTGGCAAGAATACAGTGATTGATTTTATCAGCTGTGCCCAAAGCAGTCAACCGAACTCAGTGATTTTATTAGCGCAGATACTGGGGAATCAGTTTTTCATACGAGGAATTTTTTCATCCTGAGGAACAAGACCCTGGAGAGCCCAATGGCAAATGAATCCAGTTTCCACAGGAGATCCCCTACGCGGATAAATAGGATGACCCTTTCTGATGAATACGCTCTACGCCAACGAACAGAGACATAGTAAAGCAGAAGAAGATCCTGCACTCGTTTGCAATTTGCCACAGGCATTTCCAGCTGGGCTGAGGTGTGTATCATCAATAAAAAAGCCCATTGGGACCACCTGCTTCCAGTTTCGTGTGTGTCCTTCGTGCCTCCTCTTCTGGTTTGCAATCAAAATTGCCAATAAAGCCAAGTATACCAGAGAGCTGACCTGGAGATTAAAAGGTTGAATATTACTCCCCTCCTCCTATTTGCAACTGTATTTCAGAGCAGCTGAGTTAGAAGAAAATGGAAGTGTGATGTAATTTTAATTATTTCTGGTAATTATGAAGAGAGAGCACAAATGAAAGGACATAACATCCCTTATTTAATGTCTTTGAAGACAAAGATTGTACTTTTGGTCTCTCTCTAGTACTGAAGCATCTGTGCTTCAGATGAAAACCCCTTAAAATATTGTATCATCTGATTTGATTTTTTTTTTAATTCAGAGTGATGAAGGCCACGATTTTCCTGTATATTTTGCTTGCAGCAAAATTACATATTTCAAATATACATCCCATTCTTTCTTAACTTTTATACAGCCCACTTTGCAATCAACACACTGGGCTCGCAGTGATCGCGAGGCACATCCCTGGGATTCAGGACACTTAACTGCCCCCTCCAGCACAGGGCTTTGGGCTGCTGGGATTAATCCTTCCTTGCTTACCTTTCTAAATAAAGGGATGAAATACTGATTAGAGTACTGCAACATTCTCTCATAGGAGAGAATTAGACAGATGTCTGCAGTTCTGGGTATATTAAAATTTGTATCATCTCAAATTAATTCCAGTCAAAACGCTTAATGACTTGCAAATGCAAAAGCTTTAAGTTAAAAATGGGTGTGATGCATTGTCCCCAAACTTTCCATTTTTTACCTGGTGTTGACAAAAGTATCTTTGATTTAGCATTGCGACAGTTGCATTAGGGCTAGGAAGAAGGTGCAGATTGCCTTTTATCTAGATTAAAAAGGAGAGTTATTTACTTTAGATTAATGGAGTGAGCCATCATCATTCCTAGTTATTGGGGCTTGACCCGGGTGGGGAGCAGAGGTCACCGAGGTGGGCAGGGAGCAGCAAACCAGCCTTCCCAGCCACCCCTCTTTGGGGGATAATTCATCCGAAAAGCAGCAAGGGAGGAAAACAGGTTTACAGAACGAGGACGTTTTAATTTGCTGAAATATTTTAAAGCGGGATTTATTCACCAAGCCCCTAAAAATAAGCCAAGCGAGGGAGCGCTGCTACCAGTCGTACCCCTCCAGCAGGACTTCACACAGCCCTGGATTTGGCGAGTTCATGGACTTGTGCCATCAAGGGAGCCACGTAGTAGATTTCTGGCTTCCAGGGAGGACAGAAAAAGCTCTGCCCTTCTCCTCGTAGGACAAACCTTCAGCAGAACAAGCGAGAAACCTACCACAGCTGAACGTTGCAAAGCCATTCACCCTGAAACCTAATGATAACCGTTGAGACCTTGCGTTGCCTTAATTCTTTCCCAGCGGATGAATTAAAGAGGGCTTCATTTGTTGTCTCGCATAATTGGCAGGTGCCAAAGACAGGATGGTACTTGGATATGAGCAGCAGTTGCTCACAAGGGTTGCAGGGAACAAAAAGGCAAAGTTGTCCCTGATGCAGCATCTTTCCAGGAGTGCTGTTAGTACCAGCACCAACAATATTTCTCTACTCAAAATTTCTGATGTATCCTTCCAGAACAAAGGTCTGCGCCCAGCACACACCCTGCAAACCAGCGATGTTGCCAGACTTCACAAATCAAAAGAATATATTGTAAAGAATTAAAAGAAGCAAACAAAAAACCAAACACCATCAAACAACAACAAAAAAAAGCAAAAAAAAAAAAAAACCAAAAACCCAACGACAAAACAAACCCACAGAAAAACATACATGACGCTTGGTGCTATCGAGTCTCATCAGTGCAAATTAAGCGCCTTAATTGCCAAAACTATCAAATTTGCCCCCGCAGGACGCCCTCAGCAAGACCCAGATTTATGATGCCTTTCACAGAGGGTTTAACTTTGCTGTAACGCCGCGAAGGGGTGGCTTTGGCTGCAAAGCACCTTCCCTCCTCAAAGCCTGGCACTTAATCAGCTACTTAAATATCGCCGCATCTCGGCTGAAATGAAGTCTGTGCTCAACAAGCAGAAAGCAACACAACAATTTACAGCCCAGTTCTACAAGGGATTTATAGAGAAATAAAATAAATGAGATCCGCAGGAGCGTAACCCAAAGCCTCTCGAGATGGTTCGGAAGCCTCGCGGTGTCTTTAAGTACATTTTAATATAAAGTTTTTTGTGAAACAAAACACAGATTATTTTTAACCTCCGGGTAGCTAAAGAGCCCAGATGGAGGGCAAATGCATTATCGATTTAATCACATACACGAAAACAAAAGTTGTGCATATCTCACTCAATTAGGATTGAGCTATTTTGAGTTAGCCACCTCGGTATAAAAATACATTTTGCCCAATCTTTGGCCACATAAAGGTCATCTCCACTGAACCAGGCAAACAATTGATAATCTTTCAGAATGCCAAATGCTCCTCAGAGAAGTTTCACTTAAGATAAAACCAGATAAAAACTCCAGCCTAATTAGCTGAGGAAATACAAGCAGCAGAGAGAAGCTGGTGCAGAAAATACCTGGTTGGGGCAGCCCCTGTGGGTCCTTGGGCAGGACAGGTCCCGGAGAAGCAGCCGGCTGAAAAGTTGCCCTTAAACTAAGTTAAAACTCCAGACCCCAAAGGGATCAGATGCATTTTTGTTTGAGGTTTCGGTTTGGGGTTTTTGTTTTGGTTTGGGTTTTTTTTTTTTTTTTTCATATGACCTTTTTTTTCACGCCCAATTGCTCCTAAACTCCCGAGATGCTCTTCCTGGGGTCGTTTTTCTTTAAAATAAAGTTCTCCAGCATCCACCGCCTGAATCAGAGCTGCAACTTTTGAGAGGAGAGGCAAAAATAAATAAATAAATAATAAGAATTAAATAGGATATTTAAGGAAAGCCCTTGCCCCGCGGGGGAGGAGCTGGGGCAGCTCCGGGGGGAGGGAAAGAGAGAATGGGGGAAAACACAAACACAACCATTGCTGAAACCCCTCCCACGGCCCGACCCCCTTAAAGGCTGCTCTTGTTATGCGCATGGTGCCGCGGAGCTCCGCGCATCTCCGCCCCTGCGGAGCGCTGACCCGCCCGGGGGGGGGGAAGGGGGGGGCTGGGCTTCTCAATTTACCGATTAAAACACCTCCGGTGTTTTACTGGATTTATGAATTACTACACGTTATGAAAATGAGGAAGTGCTGGAAATTATGAAAAACTGGAATTGCGAAAAAAAAATAAGCCACGAATTATACAGTGTTTTGTGGATTTATTTTTTAAATGTAGATTAAGCCCAGTATGTAAATATAATAACTATATTAAATAAATATCATTACACATACTATATCACTATATAATATAAATTATATATAATGTAGAATATATAAGTATGCATACTATAAATAATATAAATATATATTATATTTTCTTTTTTATATTATTATAATATAAATAATATAAAATAATATTAAAATATATGCAAATATTACGATATTAGAAAAAATAACTTCCCCAAAAGGCTTGTCAAGCATTGGAACTTTGTTTTTTGGCTGTTTGTCCTCACCTAAGCCTCTGGGGGTGAAGATTGCCATCTAATTAGAGATTGCCTCTCTAATGGCAATTGCCTCTCCATGGCCAGCCAGAAGACCAACAGGAACATGTCTCACCTGAAGGGTACAAATCCCACCCGAGTGTGACTTTTCTGTCTCCGAAGCAGATGCTTCTCTTTCTCTCTGTTTGCACAGCATTTGGCATGATGGGGACCCATTCCTGGTCAGGACCCTGAAACAGAACGGTGATACTCCAGGTAAAGGACAGGATGGAAAGAAGAATACACACAACCAACAGTGACTTTTGGGTCTTAAGCCAAAGAGTATGTGTAACATATTTGGTGTCAAGGAAAAGTGTAACTGTGGGGCATAGAAATTTATTTAATAAGTAAAAATCACAAATTTTAATAGCAAAGACAGTGAGACATGAAAGGCCTTCCTTTGTGGTAGCACCAAAGACATCAGGACTCCTTCCCACAAATGATGTTTTACACAAAGTGAGGTTTCACACAAAGGCTCCATCATTCCACCGGCAGCCAACAAACTGCTCAATAACACTCACCCGGCTGCCAACGACGAGCCCTCGAAAAGGGAGAGTCTGGATTTCCCTTTCAGGAGATTCCTGCTCTTTAGATGGCTGCCACGTGCTGTGATTAGGTGCAGACAATATCTTAAAGCGCTTAATTTAGCAGTCACCTCATGGCATATTAATTAAGGCTTTTGGTCAGTTTTTCTTATTTAAAGAGCCTGAGTTGTGAGACAGGTAAATTAAGTCCCTCGTGAAACTCGAGTTTCACTGACCTTTTCTTTCCAGCCTCCCAGCTGGCAGTGCTCCTGATGTTCCACCAGGTCCTCGGTGACACCAAAAGCCCAGCAGCAGCTCCCGGCCGTCTCGATCCAACCATCAAAATCTGGGTGCGGCCAAAATCCACCAGAGAAATATCACACATCTTGGAGCGCTGACACTTTTTCCGAGCTGTTCAGAGGCCGGTGAGAACGGTGGCTTCCAGCAGCTGGTTGCTGCCTGATGGGACTGGGCAGGACTGGGCAGCCCTGGAGCAGCGTAATCGCATCCTTGGCCAGACCGCTTGCTCCCGGCGCCAAAAATTCAGATTATCCAACTGCTCCCGAGCAGCAGCCTTACACTAGAAATATGCAGGAGGCACATATGGGCCCAGAGCTGGGAGATGGTTCCTTCTGCTCCGGTCATAAAATCCCTTATTTTTATTTTTTTTGGTTGAGAGGTTGAAAAGTCCAGCTCTGCGTGTACTCTCCATGTACCAACCCCCTGTGCCACCACACCAGAGGACAGGGGTTGGCAGAACACAACAGCATCGTTACAAAGCTCGTTCTGGGGTTAGTTTTGGGGTGGTTTTTTTTGTTTTGTTTTCTTTCTTTTAAAATCTCACTTGTCTTGCTCTCCTACATGAATCATTTATGAGCACAGTCTTAGAGCGCTGCAAAATAGCCCGGCAATATTTAAATTTCCCATAGTCTGCCACAAATTTGGAAGCCCGGGGAGGACTGGGAAAGGGCCCAGGGAAGGTGGCTCCAGTTGGCACCACTCGCAGCTGAAGCTTCTGCTTGAATCTTTGAGTAGCCTTTAAATGGAGACTGCAAAGCAGGGATGGGGGTGTGCAGGCATGAAATACGGGGGATATTTGCTTTATATTTCAGGTTCATTAAGGGTTCTTAAATTGTTGGAATGCAGGGAGGACCTACAGACATGCCCGTGATCCAAACCTGTGCTTTTTCCTTCTCCTCCAGGAAAAAAAAGGATTATTTTTTAAAAATTTTATTTTTTTTAATGTAAAACGGGACATTTAAAGACACCTAGACCCTTACAATATTTCCAATGCACATCTCTTTCCCCCTCAGGACTGCCGTGGTCTCCTGGTGGGGCTGGAGGATGCTGGTGGCCCGGGTGGCCCAGCAGATGGAGAATGCACTCCTGAGAGGAGGTTGCTATTGGTTGTATATAAATTCATATTTAATTCTTGGGATGCCACACTAGTCTCTTACAGGTCACACCTGCAGTAAGTTTTTCTGCATCTCATCGCTCACATAAAACAAATGGAGTCTTTCAGAATATGGTTCAGTCTTTGATTAAATTTTTCAGTTTATCTGTCACTGGAGCAGAGGCTGGGTGAGAGGACAGACAGGAGCAGCTAATCCACCTTGATGTGACCACCCGTGTCTGAAGCTGCTTATCCATAAAGGGGGGAGCAGAGCAGGGAGCTCTGGTTCACAACCAGAGAATGCCTCGACAGATCAGAAGTTGAAAACATCACAAAGTGAGAATTCGGAATTCAAGGAATAGGTGAAATTCCTGAATAAATGGGAATTGTGGATTCAGTAGGTTAACCTTGGTAGATTTGTGCACATGGAATTGTGATTTCTCTAACAAGAAATCCTCCAGAGATTTTTCCAACACAGCAGAGTTTGTCCCTGACTCATTTGGAAATCCTCTGCTCGTCATAAGAGGATCCGTGGGTCTCCATCAAAGCTGATTAATTACCCCACACTGGGGAGAGGGCAGCGATAAACTTGTTTGAAGATGACAGTTAATACATTTCCTTGGTTTCAACCACTCTTACTCAGCCTGGGACATCAAATTAATCTGCGCTAAACATCCACTCTTATGGTCACAATTTCATCATCCGTTTGAAGGAAGAGAACCCTAATAACAAAGCAGTTAATCCTACAGTCTTTTACCTCCTGAGGCCTCTCCTAGACAATTCCAGCAGTATCCTTATTGCTGCTATATTCGTCTACTGGGAGATGTCTTAATTTACATATCTGCATTGCCACACGGAGTGATATAACTACGGGGTTTCTCTCCCTCACCAGGAAGATCCTCTACGGGAGGAAGCTATAAATAATAGTACAGCAAAGAATTCCCTTCTCTTGTTTTCTTCTTGTCTGCTTTATGGCCTCAATGAGAATTGCTGCCTGTTATATGGAAAAATGAAATATTTTATTAAAAAAGCCAGAATCTTCACTTTATGTCTCTGTAGTCATACTTTGGAATATGCTTCCCTGGAATAACTCCTTGTAAAAACTGGGGTTTGAGTCTGGAGTAGTAGTAAGAGCATCTCTCTGCGGTAGACGGGGTGCCAGATGCAGTACAAGAAGGATTAGGTAAAATGAGATCTTTGCATATAATGACAATTACCTTTCTGCCTCTAGAGTTGCAAATTAAATATTTTTTAATTTTGAAATGGTGCCATATGGGACAGTGACACTGTCAAAGTCAGTCGTGCTGCTCCTTAGGAGGATGGAGAGCTTTCAATTTCGAAGACTGCTCTTACCTAATAAACTACCAACTCTTCTGTCATTTTCTAAAAGTAAGGAAAAAATGGGTGTAAAAAGAGTCAGACAGAGTAGGTTGTCTTTTCTATTAACAGATCCTTCTTCCCTGAGCGTTTCTGCAATTTTATACATTCAGAAAGGGTTGGATTCAGCAAAAGTGGAAGGAAAATAAAGTTAAATATTATATTTGGTTTCCAAACTGTGTTTCAGTTTAAATCCTTGACTAAGCCTACTTCACTGACTGAAAAAAAAACCCTCAAGTTCAGCTTTCATAATCAGCTGTGAATGCAAATGGTGGAGAATTAATGAAAGGAATGCATTAAAGCAATGTTAAAACCCCCTACTTCACCCCTGGAGAGGCAGGAGATGCTGCATGTGGTGCTTGACCCTTCTGGCAGGCGCTGCCTCCCCATTCCTTACACACAAATCAACCCCAAGTCCTCACTCCTGTCACTGCAGGCACATGTGTGGATCAGAGATTTTTTTTTCCATGCCATTAGTTATCCACCAGCTCATTTCAGCAATGTAACTGATGCATCTCTGATTTTTATTAAGCAGATATGCCTCTTCCTAAAGCTGGCAGTGGGGATAGTTCAGTGCCCCTACTCTGGGTATTTGCCGGAGCTTCTCGTGCCTCACAGATGCAGACATCTGCAGCATTAATTTAGTTCAGTAAATTGTCCCAATGGGTGCAAACCAGAGTCAGGGCTTCTGTCTGCCTTCTGCTCTCAAGCACTGTTGATTAAGATACCCACGCTGTCCACACAAGAGAGCTGTATGGTGGGAATACATACGATCTATCTGGTTGGTCTTCCCCAGGAGTGAAAGACTCACTGGTTTGAATACGCTCCTGCCTGCACTGTGATTTTTAATAAAAATACCACAGAAAAATACAGCTTAATGACTTGTAAAAGTACCCAATATAATCAATAATTTATATCGACAAATTGGCACTGTTGGAGTTAGATAACATCCGATCCGTTGTCCACGCATGATGCACAGGGCTGTGGGACACCAAGCCTGCTGAGAAACAACGTCTGAGCCTGGGACTGAAGAGGATGGGACTTTCCAGATCTGTACGGCAAGACCTGACCCACAGGACTTGCATTTCTTCACAAAGGCAAAGTACTACAGGCCTTTAAAGCTGGTGCTACAGGATCAGAGCACTGGAGTATCTTCTCAAGGGTTCTGCCTGGTGCCCCATGTTGGTGAGAATGTCATAGGGCTTTCCTCCTCCGGTCCCTGGAAGACGGCAGATAACCTGTGTCAGGGCGGCTTTAGAGAGCTGATACAAGGCAATCTCTTCTCGGGGGGTAAGGAGAGACTAATTCTTGGTTCAGGTGGCGTGGGCGAGCTCAGCCGTTGCTCCTCCGCAGGCAGCGACGGTAGGCAACACCGCGCGATGCTCTGCTGACGATGGCAGCTGGCCCTGGGCCAAACTGAAGTGTAGCCTTAAATTGATTCCAGGGCTGCATAATACATCAGGCAGGGATGGATTATCTGCACGCACCCTGCAAGATTGACATCCGAGATACAGCGCAGACAAACTGCCATCGAAACACACTGATCACTTCATCTCCATAGGCATCACCTTTGTGGTGGGCAACAGAGACTGAATACCCACTTCTCCTCTCTCATGCAGTTGTTCTACTCCCAGAAGGGACAGGACCTGTGTGCTTTTCTCTCCTGGTTCTCTATTCGAATTCTTTATGGATGTAGCTCCCTCTTTGTTTCATCCAACAGTGAAGTATGACAGTTTTTGGGGAGGGGGCAATGGAGTTTGGACAACATCAGATGTAGAAATGACATTTTGATACATAAATCTCCCAAGATTATTTTTTTCTGTGGATTACATGAACCAGAAGCTCTGATTTCCGTGGACCCAATGGCTGTTTCTTTGCTCTGAGGGTGGCGGTGGTCCAGCTCTGTGTCTTGGAGGTGCAGGTTCTTCCATGGGGACATCCTGCAGTGCAAAAGCCTTCAAGGTATCTGTACGCAGCTCCAGTATTAAGAAAGCAGGGCTTTAGCTTTTAGCTTTAGTATCTTTAGCATCTTTAGCTTTTCCCTCTTAGCTGACACTTGAAGTTGGGCTCAAATACGCATTATAACCTTTTAAGAAACAGCTATTACCTGACACACATAAGGGAAGGAGAGCAAGACAAGTGTTAGTTGCTCAGTGAAGAATCAAAGAACTCAAATTCCTGTATAGTTGGGTTTTTCTCCAGCTTTCTCTAACTTATTTCCTATGAAAGAACAGCAATCTGGGCAAACCAGAAGAAAAAGTGCCTCATACTGTATTTAACTTCTGTGGGGACAAGGAGGGAGAGGAACCTGAAGCCAACAGCATCATAAGCCAAAGCTTTTGGTTGTCCCTGAAAGGTAGATTTGTCATGTGAAGGAAGTAAGTCAAACGTGTGTTTTCATATAATTTTGAGGGACTCAGGGTGTGTAGGGCAGAGGGAACATCTAAAATTAATTGTTGATTCCTTGCTGAACCTCTATCAGCTCCCTTGCAGTGTCCCCTCTCTTCTGCCAAAGGGGTGAAATGAAACCCAGTCCTTGCTTCAGCGTTTTCTTTGATCCCTGACTACGCGGTGATTGATCACAGCAATTTCTCTCACATGAACAGAATCCTTTGGATAAACTCATTTCAAACACTGAGGGCTATAAATGTATTAGAAGCCAAACACTCATGTTTTGCTTATAGTGTTTAAATTCATATTCAATAAGGTTCAAAAACACTTATATAAAAGCAAGCAAACTATTTTAAGATTCCTGATTTAATGGATTTCTGAGAAAGAGAGTCCTGTCTAAGGATGTTTCAGCTACAGGAGGACAATACACTACACAATGCATCAGAAATCTTGTAGAAGTAGGACAGGAAGAAATAGATAAAAGCATAAAAAATGCCAATGATGCCAACACAAGTGTGTTTGCATCCACATGCAGGCATCCACTAAATATCTGGGCCATACAGCAACCCAGATGTTGCTCTGTGCCTATCTTGTTTTCTTCCCAAAAGACAGCAAGCCCCAGAATTTCACGCACGTGCCATTTTTCCTGCACGTGTTATATGAGATCAGTTGAGGTCATACACCTGAAATTGCTAAATAATCACAAATCCATTTGTATGTCTTTTTGTATCTTCATTTAAAATGTATGATCTGAGCCGTGACTTATTTTGCAGTTACCAGCATCTCCAGAGAAGATGAGAGCCCACCCAGAGGTGAAGTTCATTCATGTTCAGGAAGATGTTGCTGTCACCTCCCCCAGGTAAGGGAATGCCCATGTCTTTAATCCGAATTGGGATCTGGAGTTTCTCAAAGATGTTCAAGTTTACTCTTGTATTGTATTTCATAGTTACTTGATTTCATTGATGATTTCTTCCGTGAGAAGGAGGTTGATCTGAACTTGGAATGGAGTCATGAGGAAGCTGTGTGCCGGTGGAAAGGGCATCTCAATTCTGAGCTGGGCTTCAGCCATAAGTTTCCCACCTTCCTTTCCTATCCTTAACTTACCCATTAGCATATTCATTAAACGAGTTGTGGTGGGCATGCTGACTGCAGTGCTCTCACGCTGGGCATGAAATCATGAAGCTGCAGTTTATCTGAGTATGGATTAGACTATAAATTAAAACCTCAGGCCACTCTCTTTGAAAAATTCATGGAGGTTCAAATATCTCTGGGGTGATCCTGTCTTAATTTACTACGATTTTGTGTTGCAGGTGTGCAGAAGATACCATTGTTCAACAGTTTATGTGCAGAACAAGGGACCTCTCTTTTTCTAATAAAACGGGAGCCTGAATTGTATACACCGACACCCCGCTGGTCTCCTCAGTAGCGGATCAGTGAGTGGAAGGTAATTTCTGGTGGCTCAGGTAGGAAAACAGTATTCACAAATCACGGAGAAGCACAGCTGCCAAGCTTCGGGCTACTCTGCCAGGCTGCGTGATTTCGCCTTCTAAGATCAGAGCACAACAGCGTTCAATGACACCTGCATTCTGTTTGTTCATTCTTTTGGTAGCATTAAGAGTTTCTGACACTTTCAGTCCTGACAGCAAACACTGGAGGAGAAACTGGAACAAGAATCATAGAATCACAGAATGCTTTGGGTTGGAAAGGAACTTAAGGATCATCCAGTCCCACCCTCTGCCCCGGGCAGGGACACCTCCCACCAGACCAGGTTGCTCCAAGCCCCGTCCAACCTGACCTTGAACCCTTCCAGGGATGGGTCAGCCACAGCTTCTCTGGGCAACCTGTTCCTGTGCCTCACCATCCTCAGAGTGAAGAATTTCTTCCTAATATCTCATCTCAATCTCCCCTCTTTCAGTTGAAAACAGTTCCCCCTTGTCCTATGGCTCCCCTCCCTGATCCAGAGTCCCTCCCCAGCTTTCC
>JAOXJM010000003.1:13165847-13183011 GCA_026413425.1 Tringa solitaria
CATCTTACTCTCTCCCCCTGTCCCACTGAGGAGAGCAGCTTGTTGGGCACCTCACAACCTGCCAAGGTCAACCTGGCACATAAGCGTATTAAAAATACCTCACATGGGACAAAATTATGTCAATGTCAGATTTCTGGATTTAGGGAGCTTCAGGTAAAGGCACAAAATGTGCTTCTGATTTCCACATTTTCTTTACTTTGCTTTATTTCATTGTTATATTGCTAAATACGCCTGGTTAGCAACAGTAATGCTTAATTACCCTCTAGCTCATATGACTTGTAAACTCTCTGGTTAACACTGCATTTCTCATCTCAAAGTAACACTGTGACATGACCTGACATCTGTTATTTATTTCAGCATTATTTCTTTTGTATTTGTGGAGAAAAGGCTGCAGACACTAGACCGTAAATTTTCTTTCTTTGCTAAGGTGTACAGTGGGGAGCAGAGGATATAGAAGACCCAGAATATATAAAGAATCAGGATGTAATATTGTGCCCAATGAAGAATTGTGCTGAGGAAGATACGTTACAGAGAATCTTCTTCTATTAAAGCACACACAAAGTTTCAACAGATTTCAGTGCTGGGAACTGAAATATTCCGTTTCAGGAACTGAACAATTTAATTCTGGGTTGCAAAAGATTTGCAGCAGGTGTTTGAAACAGAAAAGGGATTCTATTAAGTGCACAGGAATAGAGCCCTGCAGCCCATGCAAGGATGATTAGAGGTTTTCCGAAAGTCCACTGGGGATCTGGGGAGGTTTTTTGTTTGTTTTACTCTTTTTGAATAAGCAAAGCTCGAGGTCATTTGCATCCCACCACATCTGGGTTTTTTACATCCATCCAGACTTGTGTTACCGCTTCTGATTTTCTGCTGCCTGTGCTGTGGTTTCATTTATAAGGAACTACCCATTTGATTTCCAGCAGCAACACACTTTGCAGATAGATCCTTCAGTGAGGCCTCATGCTGAGCACGGCGCTTCTCAATGTGAATAATGACACCAGGATTTGGCCTGTACCGTTACAGAAAGAAGCCATTCTGCCGACCCTCTGGCGGGTTAATAATTCAATTACACAAGAAAAAGTAAACCTGTAACTGCAGAAACATGCTCCACAGAGTCTACATTAAAAAAAAAAAAAAAGCCACAACAAACCAAACCAACAACACCCAAACAAAAATATAAAAATATAAAACCCCACATAGCATCATGAGAAAAGCCTACCTTTTAATGAGCATATTGTGTAGAATCTTTTCCTCCAGCACTGACACAAAAACAATAAAGATCTCATGTCTTGTTAATAGTTCTGCCTTTAGGGGAGTGAAAAGAAAATTACCTAGAGAAGAATAAGCCTCATGGCAAGTTCCTTTCAGGCTTATGGACTCCAGAGATTGAAGTGCTTTTTGCCCTCAAATATTTTCGTAAGTATTTACATAAAGGGCTGTCAGATCAGCATTGTACACCATCTTTTACAGGCAAATAGAGTCTATCAACAATGCCACCAGCAATAAAACTGTACGCTGCCAGAGCACGGATGCTCAGGGCCCCTTAGCTTTCGCTACTGCATCCATCTCCTGCATCTCTCTTTTTATCTACCCATCTTCTCAGCGCTTTTAGTTGGACCAATATAACACACCTGTTTATTACCACAGCTACTCTAGATGTCTGAAACTATATACGAGGATATGTGTTCTCATAAGAGAAGAATAAATGTATTAGATGAGCATGATTCAGTAGTCACAAGCCTTATCTCCCAAGTTGTCTGAAGAAAACACAAACAGCTTTCACCGAGCTCGCACACGATGACACTCACAGGTTTATTCCGCCACGGACTGACAAAGTGCCATATTATGAAGACTGGAATACAGGCAGGGATTTGTGTGATACTGGATATTTGTAACACCCTTGGAAACGATCCCTTTGTTTTACTAATGAACACAGGTGTATTGCCAAGACCGGCTGGCAACCTATTTCAAAAGCCTTGTGCTTAAGCTGCTGAGGCTGATGGTCCTCCCCGGGGGCATCGCAGAAAAGCCACCTTCAAAACCAGCACCTCCACCATTTCCTTATACAGAAAGCATCACAGAGATGACCTCTTCCGAGGAAAAAGGTCTATTTCCACACTACATCCCATAAAGTACCAAATCATGGACATTAATGTGTGGTACAAAGGCATTATAATTTTATTCCAAAAGGTATACTGTCAGTGTGAGGGCTATGGAGGCATTTATGAATTGACATTTTCCAAGGTTTTGTTTTTAATGAAACACTAAAGCATTTCTGGGTAACAATGTGAAAAATTAATGGCAAGGCAAAATAATTTGTTTTCCTGTCACAAGGTACACAGCAAAAGCAGCATATAATCTTACCCCTCTAGAGCAAGGAAACTTTAAAATTGTAAAGCTAATGGATAAAATGTGAAGTTTTCAGAGAAAACAGTAGGAAGAAATTGAAGCATTTGTGCTTTTGCAGAAACTGATCTGATCTTGGGAGAAGGATGAAAACACAGATGAAAGTATTTTCTGATAGTCAGGAAATGAAGAAAATGAGGGACCAATTCCCTGCTCCCTGGACTCTGGACCCCCTGTGCCGACTTGTTTGTGTTATTCAGCCCCTTGGTACATCCATACCCCATAATATCAATTTAATATGGTGCTGTGAAATAAATGACAGATTTAGGAGGTGCTGAGCCGCTTAGGTAACAGGGACCACAGAAGCCTCTATCTTACATAAAAGAGAAATACAACTTGTCCCTGCTGGCATTTTGCTTCTGTGTGGGCGTGTATGAAGAGCAAAGATATATCTTTAAAAAAATGTATCTCCATGCTCAGTCCTTGGAGCTGTTTGTTGGTTGTGCACAGCTTATTGCCCTTATGGGGTGTATCCATCACCCATCACCACTGCTAAAAGCCGATGCCCCCAATCCTACAGCTGATGGTGTCCTCCACACTCCAGCCCTAGATGTCAGCTGGGAAAGAGCCCAACCTTTTGCCACCGTGGAGCCTGATTCCAGTAAGGAAATGCTTCCCCAAAGACAAAACCATGAACATTTAGCACAGGAGGGTGCAGCTTTGGGTCTGACTTCACTGTGCTTGCACATACCAGGGGCTGCAGGACATCCCTAGGAGCCCTGGGCACGGCTCTGTACATGGCCGCAGGAAAAAAAAAAACCTTACAGATAGACATTATTTTATTAATTTCTTATTTCCAGTGACAGAAAGGCATCTGATGACTCAATAGCCAATTTGGGCTGTCATAGGCAACCCCAGAGCACATTCATACCTGGCAGCAGGACCCTGCAATGAAGGTCCTACCACCCACCAGCACTTGAAGAAAGACCCTGTTTCAAAAGAGGGACTTTCTGCAGCCCTGAGTGAGCCATGGAAGGGCCTGAAGTTTAAGCTTTGCTTACGCTCTCAGATTTCCCCATGGACCTGCTGAGCCTGTTTGTTTTCGGCATTTTCCTGCTCAGCAGTCAGATGTGAGATCCTCTGTTTGTACCGCAAACAGATAAACGTGTACTATTTCTGCCTAAAAGACGCAGGGTACACCTGACCTTCAGGTGCCTCATTTTCTCCACGTGTAGTGTGAAGAGCCTGCACGGTGGCTTTTGCAGACTCGTCCAAGGCAGGGAAAGCAGGAATAATGAGAGCTGCCATTTAGCTGCCTGCATCTTGTACCTCATCTGGTCCAATTTACAACATAGTCCTTTACGTGTCCATTAGTCAACTACCTCCCACCGAGCGTAATCAAATTACTTTCCTCTCCCCCATTTGATTTCCTTGGTAAAAATGCACACGCTTCTGCCTGTCAAATGCTAAAAAGGGCTTATTAGGATCAGTCATAAAAAATCTGTATACTACCTACAAATAATTGAAATCCTATTTTCAGCTTTCTAGACGCATAAATCACTTTTCTGCTCCGCAATCCAAATCACAGCCATTACAACCTTTGATCCTGAAGGACAACAAAGGAGAGAGCACACTTTCTTATCTCTTGCCTTGGTCCAGTGGGAAATACAAGGAGATGACACCAGAGGTCTTCACGGCCTCGGATAGAGAGGCATAAAGCCCTCTGACCCACGTAAAGAGTGGGAATGAAACTCAAATTGTTGGAGAACAGCCATTCTCTCATGTCAAATGTTTTCTCAGCATCTAAGGATGATGTAGCCATAACCTGAGGTGCCTCTGCCAGAAACACGTACAGATGTTATCTACTGAAATTTTTCCTAAGGTGGAAAAATTAGATTTTTTTAAATATGTGCGTAACTGCAGGTAAGGAACTAAAAATCTGAAATCCAGCTGGATCATAGCTCTTGGAAGGTAATGCAACTTGCATCTTATTACACTGGAAAATTGTGGTTTCACATGTTTTTTCCAGGCAGTGAAGTGAAAACAAGTCACAAACCTGGATTTAGATTTTGACCGAGCTTGAGTGAAAGGTCTGTTTACAAAGCCAGTGTGTCCCTGCTGAAGATCAAGCTTCCCAATTAATATACATTTATTCATTCACTTATTTGTTTATTTATTGCATGGGTAACTTTCTAGCAGCTCCAGCAAGATGTTGCAGCAGATACTCTTTTACTCCCTACCTAGACTAATACAAAAAGAAATCCTTGAAAGTCAATGCAATGCATTATTTATTGTAGAAAGGATAGTCTAGCCCGATTTAACAAAGGAAGAGAAAAAATATTTACTATTGCTAATTTGATATCTGAAGCTGAGATTAACATCACTGAGGTTCTACAATAGCCCAAGAGCTTATTTTTGTATTTCTATAAATTTGGCAGTGACAGTCCCTGATTCCTCTACCTTCCGTAGGGATCTCTCAGAAAGATTTGTCAGAGTTGGATCAGGCCCTGAGTGGAGGTGGCTCCAGTAATGCCTTAAGGACAATTAATGACTGCAAACACAAATCATCAGCACAGTTTGGGCCGAAGACCTTCTTTATCCTGAATAGATACCCCCTAACTATCAGAATAGAACCCCCTAAATAGAGTTTAGGAGTCCCTGTATGAACTACCAAGGACTCTTTGTGGACTGGGAAAGATGTGAAAGCACTGGCCAACGTGTTATTCAAAAGTTTGTAATACTGTATAATAGAGCTTTTTTAAAACATTTTTCTAGATAGAGAGAATAGTACATCTTTGGTCCTGCTTAAACTATTTGGTATAAATAAATTATCTGAAATATCAGGACTGTTCTTTCCTTTTCATCAATCATTTATACACTTACTGCCATCTTTGTGCATGGATTTCTCTTGCCTAAGCTCAACTTATTTCCACCTACATGTTTTTCTCAAATTCTTTTTCTGAAAACCTCCTATTTTTGACCTGGCTGTAGCTTCGTTAAGAGGATTGGGTTTCTTACCCAACACTTTTGTATCCAACTCTAGAGCATTTCTGCATATTTTTCCTGAAAAGGTTGAATATGTCTATGCATGTCAGAGCCTTGAGTTGGCCTGAATTCTGATGTGGATTTGTCTAAACCATCTCCCACGGTGACTTTGGGAAAAAGGAGCTCAGAAGATCTGGTTCTACCCAAATAAAGGCACCCCAACCTGCTCCACACTGGGGGGAAAGGAGAGGGTGCGGAGGAGGGGGCTCTCTCCTGCCACAGCAATCCCTCTGCTTTTACCCAAAAAGCCTGGAAAACAGCTTTTGTCTGTCTTCTGCCAGACTGGAGGAATTCCCTGTGGCCTGCATCGTCTCTGATGAGTATTCAAGCTTTTGGGTATTTATTTAAGTTACAGCAGTAACTTTCATCCTTTCTTGCTTGTCACAGTAAATCAAAGTTAAAAGAGAAAATTATAATCTTTAAAAAACCTATAAACAATATTTAATAATGTGCCCTAAATACTCTTGATGGACCCTTAGGCTTTGGAGAGGACTTGATTAGGGAATGGTGACCTGTTGGTCCACACCACGGGTCTGGCTGAAACCTCCCTTCCCTGGGGGATGCCGCTGGACTCGTCTTTAAAAATTAAATTCAAATCAGACCTGTTTTGCAAATCATCTGAGAAGTCTATCAGGCTCCCTGGCTACATCAAAGGCAAAGCAAACCTTCATCTTCGGTGCTGTTGAACATCATCTGAAACAAACTTCAATGGGGAAATGCGCAAAGACACTGCTTTATGCTCTCAGATTGTTTCGAGCAAGTTTTAAAAGGGTGATAAGGCATTGCAATAGTAACTGAATTTCTCCTTGCTACTCTTAAGTGCGTTTGCTTTTGATTTTCTTTCAATTCTGGGTTAACTTCTCCACCAGGGAATTTCATCCAAGGAGCTCCTGAACGCTGACTTCTCCCGGGGCAGGTACAGGGCAGTCAGAGGCATTTTGCTCAACTTTCCCCCTCTTCAACCTGCCCTTTTCCTCTGCAAGTGACAGCGAAAGCCGCCTGTGCTTTCGTTTGGGAGAGTTTTTTTCTTTAAATTTACTTATTTAGGAACAAACCCCAAGCATATGTTCACAGCAAGCCACACTTTGTTTTGCGAACAGGTTCTGCTCAGCCTGGTGGGTCTGTTCTCAATCTGTGATAGCACACGACGTCGGGAAAAGGATGAGAATTAACCTCCCTCTGCTGTAGCCATCCACCTATGCACATTTACACTGCATCTTATTTCTAACTGCAAAAAAATATAAATTGTAGGTACAGCTTTGGAAAAGATTTTCTAGTTTATTTCCAATTTAAAAAAATTAGTCAACATGACATGAAAATTTGTCTAAGCTTTTGGCAGACTTAAAAATAATAATTAAGCTTTCTTTCGGGGTTGAACAAAATGTTCCATTCGAATCCAAAATTAAATACGCTTTCCCACTTGAAAGCTTGCTTAAACATCCTTACAAATAAGACAAAAATACATTTAGAAAGTAAACATTGACGCTAACAATTAAAAAGTCATGTTGAATTTATCGGAAAAGGTACGGACACAGCTGATGCTTTATGGGGGTTTAGTTTCAGATTCTTTTCACTGAATCAATTTGGCAGAAATTAATAGTTTAATAAAAGCTTCAGATTTGGAAATAGCCTGTGAGATTTTTTTAAATGGTCCGTAAGAAAGGTTATACTGCTCTTTGATGCTCAGAGTAGTGACGTAAACTGAGTTCAGAGAACACTCTTCAAAATATGAAATGGTAGATAAAGCCTTGCAATCATGAAAAGGCCTGTGCTGGGTCCTCCATCAGCTGTATCCGACGTTTCCAGCAGAAACTGGGGGGTCTGTTTTCTTCTTCTACTCCTTGCTGGGCTCTTGGAGCCAGAAAGCAGAACCCCCCTGCCTTGATCTCCCCAATAAAACCACGGGGTGCTTACGGGGTATTATGAGGGAGTGAACCTCTGGCAGAAAATGAAGCCACCTGAATCCCTCGGGCAGGAGCGTGGCCTGGGACTGGGAGGGAGGATTATAGCCCTCCTGGTTTTCATTGGAAGCAAGTAGTTCTGAAGAGATAGCGAAGGCAGAGAAATCCTCTGCCTGTTCCAGGTGGCAGGTTTAGAGGCGTTAGAAATAGGCACCACATTACGGTGGGATTACGAAGAAAAGCCCAAACTGCAAGACAAAATCATTCTGAAATTTAAAGAAAAAAAAAAAAAAAAACCAAACCCAAACCTGTATCTCTTCCAGGAGCTTGGAAAAGCCGCCTTTCTCTGCAAGAAAATATCTGCCAAGTGCTAACATTGATCACGTTGATGCCGAGCTACATAGTACAGCTAAGTCATGTGAATTTGAACAGTTAACAGCTGGACTAATTAGAGAGCCCAGTATTATTGGTATAACTGATAACCAGGACTAAGCAAGGTTATTCTGCAAGTAATAGATTTGACTTTGCAAAGAACGGCGGGTATTTGCAGAGCTAATGAAAACTGTGCCTCCCAAATTAAAGTGCGAGCAAGCAGGGAGAGAACCAGAGTGTGCCTAATTAAAAATGCATACCGAGGCAGGAAGGCAGAAATACAAGGGTAAACAAATGGTAAAGATCGGATTTGTTTGTGATAAATAGAGAAGGAGGCACCAGGCGGCTGGGAGGTGCCCAGCCCGAGGGGGGCAGCGGTGCCCGGGCAGCCCCCGGGATGGGGTTTGCACCCTGGGGGATGCTGCCGTGTCTCCTCTCCGGGTAAAAAGCCCTTCAAGGCTTCAGGGCTGGCAGCCCAGCATCCTTCCCTGATGTCTCCTTACTGGAGATCCTTACTGGTGTCTCCGAGAGGTTATTGTACACCTCACAAAGCTAATACTTAAAGAGTTTGCATTTTTGCATGCAAATAAGCTTTGATTTAAACTCATTAGCATTTCCCTTTCTGAGCTCTAGGTTGAGTTATTCTTAGACCCCCTTTCTCTTGGAGGAATTATGACTTATTCATCTGACAGAGTGACTACTATCTCCCATCTCATTTTTGTAATCTGACATAACCTTCACGATCTTTTGTTTGACAGATACCGATGAGAAGAAATGTGCCAGGGGCACAGCCATAATAAACCTTCCCCTTTGCCTCGGCTCCGAGGGTCCGTACAGCCAGAACCCAGCTCCAGCACCAGCCCCGCAGAAACGCCAAAGGGTTTGACTGCTCCCAGCTGCACGTGGCTGGGGTTGGGGCACTGCTTCTGGCCCCCCAGGTGAGAGTTCAAAGAAAAGCGCTCCCCTCGGTCTGCCTGAGTTGTTTATTATTAATTATTTTGTATTATTATTATCTTCCAAGGTGAGTGTCCCTCCTCATCTTCCCAACAGGTTACTGGCTGGCACCACCAACGGGAATCATCTATGAGAAGGACATAGAGGATAAGGCATAGCATAAATTTTCACATGACACTAATTTCTGGAAAAATAATGACACTTATTTCTGTTAACTAACCTATCTGGTGGACAGAATAAAGATTTTCTGACCTCTTGCTGATATTTCCTTAATTATGGAAGCAACCTCTCCATGGCAATAGGAGTTGAGAATTAGCAAGGCATTTTTTTCAAGGCTGTACATTTTGGACACAGAAGAAGCGGGGGCATTATTATCAAATAACGGCAAAGCAATATTCTCATCATCTCAGATGGTACAAATGGTGGACCATCGAAAAGTGATGTAACCTAAGTGGATAAAAAGGAATTGTTTTCACATAGTGGGTGATTTGTTAGTGAAATTTATTGTCATGAGTGTTATTGATGCCAAAAATGTAGCTGGATTCTAAAACCTTGTCATCGATGGGGTCAACAAAAGCATTCAGCATATGGTGATACCATTTTATCTTTTTATGTTGTAATGAAAAGACATGCATATATTTAGAGCATATTTAGCTAGAATATTTTACAAGGGACATGAAGCCTCATGCATCTGGGTTTTGAGCCACCTATTTAACGATTATGAATGAAGATGAAGTATCGAGCATCCCAAACTGGTGTGTTGCAGACATCTACTTCCTTCCAAAGCACATAGTGCCAGCTCCTTGTCAAAGCCCAAATGTGGAAATAAAAGCCCAAGGATCTGCAGTGAATAAATCCCTATATCTAAACAAGAAAAAACCTGGCGATATCCCCATAGCAAGCTCATGCCTCATCATACATCCCATTTGTCAGGTGTAGAAAACACCAGCACAAACTGCCTGTTAACATCTTGACATTATTGCGCTAGTTTCTAGTCATAAAAAGATCCCACATTTCAAGAAAAAAACTCAGATCCGTTATGTTTTGCCTGTCTTTACATTAAAACCATGGGGGACAATTTATCTTTTTAAGGGACTTCATCTAGGCTTGCTGAGGAAGTCAAGTTGAAAGTCAACTCTAAGGTTGAGGGGAGACCTTCTCACTCTCTCCAACTCCCTGAAAGGAGGGTGTACCCAGCAGGGGTCGGTCTCTTCTCTCAAGTCATGGGCAATGGGACAAGAGGAAACGGCCTCAAGTTGCACCAGGGCGGGTTCAGATTGGGTATTAGGGACAATTTTTACACCAAAAGGTGTATTAAGCCTTGGAATGGGCTGCCCAGGGAAATGGTTGAGGGCCCATCCCTGGAGGGATTTAAAAGATGGGTTGACATAGTGCTTAGGGATGTGGTTTAGTGATGGGTTTTATCAGAGTTAGGTTGGTGGTTGGACTAGACAATCTTGAAGGTCCCTTCCAACCTAGACAATTCTATATTCTATGATTCAAGGGCTGTGGCAGAGGTGGCCTCCAGCCCCGTCCTTCACACCCTCCTCATCCAAGAGAGCCAGCTTAGTTAACGTCTTGCTCGTTAGCCCAGCGCATTACCTGTTTGCTGAGGGATTGACTGATAACGCTAATGTTGCTGCACTGAAATGGCTGTAAAATCATTAAGCATATCTTGTTTTACTTAACCTGAAGTCATTTAAATCGTGAGGCTTCTGGAGAACGTTAGTGAGACCAGAATTCCCTGATGTGATAGGGGATAATGCAAAATGAAGTCTTACCATATTAGGCATATTTTTTATCATATCAGTGACTTACTTAACAGATTAGTAAATGTTGTTTTTTTCTCAAATTATTAGACAGCTCCTGATAGGAAATTGGATTATGTCAGTTCATTTTCTCCATCAGCTTTGCAATACTGCAAAAAGCAAGGATTTGCCATTAACATATGGAAATCACTCAAATTTCTCTCGTAATTAGACTTAGCCTGCCTTTGCTATTGACACACAAATATGGGCTTGTGTCTTCTTATAAAACCCATTCCCTTTTAGATATATACAGAATAAAACTTAGGAAAGCTAAGGGAAGCTAAAGAGTGAATGTCGTGAGGTTTTTTATTATTATTAACTGAAGAGTTCGCAGTTCCTTAAATATTTGTCAGGGGCATTTTAAAATTATTTCAAGGCTTGTTTTTTCAGCTAGTGGAATTGAAAATGTTAAAGTCTTTGGGAAAGGTACTTTTTTTTTTTTTCCCCTAACTTCAGTAAAATCTCCCCAGGTTTTGATGTTTGGTGGCTTCAGCCCAACTTCTGCTGCTTTCCCCCAGCCATTTAGAGCCGCCGGGCCATGAGTTTGTGGGCCACCGGAAAGGTGACTGCGGTTCAGAGAGGGAAAATAAGCGCTGACAATTATGTACACGCACAAGGTCAAGTTCAAAATAGTAGAAATCCATCTCTATATAGCTGTCTTAAAGTTACATTAAAGTTGCAGCTGCTCCTCATAGTGAGAATGCTTTTCCATCGCCTGGTCTGAAGTTTTTAGGGTCACCCTCGCCAGGAGCTTTGACAGTATTTAGAGACTGATCCAGTCCCATACAATCAAGATGGAAACAGTTTTCTTCTCTCCCCGTAACAGCACAGCTCAGAAAATTCACCCTTTATTTACCAGGCAGATGTTACCCGTCCAATCTGACCACCTAAAATATATGGTTTTTATTGCTCCCTTGCTATTAGCAATAGGAACATAATTACTGCAAAATCATCACAATGCAATTACAGTATATCCAGCAATATTGAGTACTAGAAATTTATGTTCATGGAAATCTCTGAGAGCTGTACTCATACACTATAAAATTTAGATATCTGATCCACAGTTTAGTTTTCATATAATTTACTCTCACCTACTAATAGTGGTATTTTGAATAATTCGTTACAATTCATCCTGAAGGCCTCAATTTGCATTTAACTGGCAAACTTTTACAAGCAGCACACATTAGCAGTTTTAAATGCCACAGCAATGTTTAATCATGCCAGAAAATGCAGAAAAAACCCTTAAAAATTATTTCTAATTGGCAATGCAATTATTTGACTTATTGTCTAAACTGTTGCCATACACTTTGCCCGAGACTTTAATTTCAGACTTTCCAAACTGAAATGAGTAAATCAGCCAGGCAATATCCTAAAGGCAACTCCTTTTTCTGCTGAGCAATGCCTTATGTCAGGACTAGACCCACTAATATGGTGCAGACAATGAGGTCTGGAGGACTGAAAACACGTTATCGAGGGTGTTGCATATTTTGGGACGGGGTTTAAACACACACAGGTCTTTCTTTGGATAAAGTGCACTTTGGAGTGGTGTGATGGGGAGCACTCCACAAAACACAGACCACTTTTTTGTGGAATGCTGACAATTCCCCCACCAGCTGAACCACGGGGCCCCTTTCCCGACAGACACCAGTCTTGGTGCAAGGACTTCTAAAACATGTTTTAACAAAATATGCCCAGTAAATGCCCGGCAGAGCTTGCTCAAAACATTGGGGCTCTTTTCTTCCTTTCAGACCCAACTGCACCCGCCCTCAGCCCCCAAACACGGAATCTTGCTGCGGCTTTCCCTGCCGAGTCAAAGAACTTGCCACTGTGGGGAATTTTCTACACATTTAGGTAGCCATGTGCCATCTGGATAAAGAGGTAAACTAGGAAGCCGGGAAGTCTCACAGGTACTCTGATGGACCATATCTGTGTATTTTTTTAAATCCCTGTCCTCAGGAAACAGCAGATGCCATTAAGTGCCCCTCTCTCCCTGCACCACAATGGAGGCGGCTTGTCATCAGTGGAGGGAACCAGTCCTTGAACTGAGCGGCATAATTAAGTGAAATAATCTTTCTTTACTGCGTCTTTCAATTCTCCACTCCCTGCTCTGGCTTTACTCTTCCCCAGAGAGCTTCTTTTTACTGCTAACACTGCTTTGTCCAGAAGGCTTCATAAATCACCCTCTGAAGAACCGCGGTATCACCTGTAGCTGTTCCCGTTCCTACCCCGTGCAACAGTTCCTCTTTGGCGGTGATACAGCCCTCCACTTTTACATCTCAGATACAAACTAGAAAGCAGAATTCAAAGTTTATAATCTCATCATATGGTCTGTTTGAAAGTCAGGTTAAAAATTAATAGCAGTTTGAACAGACGAGAAAGATCTTGTTTCTGATGTTGTCATCTCAAGCAATATTAAGAACATGAGAACTGCTACAGCTGGTCATGCGAAGGATATATTTAGCGAGCTTCTGCTCCGTGGCAGTGATGATTATGGAAGAATTTAATAACACGGCAGGTAAAGAATAATCCTTTCTCCTCTTGGAAATCATCTCTAGCAAATTTTATACATTTTGAACTGTCAGAGGGGGAGGCATCAAGACTGTGACCCAGGAGACCTGAAGTTGATTCGTGCTGCTACCCCTCTGTCCTCTATTCTCTCTGTACTCATTTCTGTGCCTCTGCCTGCAGAAAGGTGATAACAACACTTCCTACATTCCTGCATTCCACCTGGTTTGCTATTTCCAAACCTGTTCTCAGGACACAGAAGGTGGGTGTGAATAGAGAGCACCTCATTCAGTCGCTCCAGGGTCACAGCAGGACACTGGTGTTATTACAACACAGTATAATAACAGCAACAACAATAATACCTCTTTAAAATATAAAATAATCAGTAGAGCGTTGACAGAACCTATTTTTCTGGCCTTTTCATCACTGCTCTGTTTCCCTTTTCTCGCTTTCCTTCACTCCTTCCCTCTCTGTGGAACACGGCATGGATTTTCCCACGGCAGAGGCCAGCCTTCGCCAGTGGATACTGTGGCTGTCAAATGCTCTGATTTGGAGGTGTTGGCAGGTATTGTAAGACAGAGCTAAGAAAGCGGGTGAATTCCAGACTTAAGAAATTACATGCCTACAGCACATCATACGGTTAATAAAATGGAAAAATTGAAGCTCAGGTCCCATAAGTTTTCTCTTTTAAAGTACAGACACCTTTAGTTTATGAATTAGTAAGCCTTTTTCATTTCATAGTCAATGGGGAATTGCCGCTTCCTTCCCGGTTCCTTACTGTGCTTTCCTGTAACTTTTATTTTAACCTTCTGTTTCTTTTTATTGCATTTGAAGAAAAATTCTGCCCGGGAAAATGCTGTCTTGCTCCCTCCCTGACAGCAGCTGGCTTTGGAAGAGACAGAAACATCATTAAAAATTAGAATTATTTTCAGTTCATATATTACTCACTCATAATATTTAAACCTTACTGCATAGCCCCCCGAGAGGTGTACACAAATACACCTGGAGGTATTTAAAAGACGGGTTGACACAGTGCTTAGTGACGGGTTTTTATCAGAGTTAGGTTGATGGTTGGGCTCGATGATCTTAAAGGACCCTTCCAACCCAGACAATTCTATGATTCTCCTGAACGTCCTAAACTGGGTTCAGTCTGCATCCATTAAACATATTGGGAATAAAATCACTGACTCAAAACCCGCCACCCAACCCGTAGACAAACTCTTCGTACTATTAGAGGTTTTACTGAGCGTAGCAGCACTAATCCTGCCCCATCACACGCTCCCATTCCTGTGTAAGTGGCTGGATAAGTAATATCTCTAATCGTTCTAATAAGAGGCTCTATCAATACTTTCAAAATGACTAATAGCATTTAACTCACAGATTATATTTATAAATGGTTTCCACTTAACGCATTGTATAGTTGACTTTAATAAGTACTTATTGAAGGCTCATGTAGTACAAATATGTTGCTTAGGCTGTGATAAAATGGTACTCTTAGGAATACTTGCAACAATGAGTGGTTTGGCTAATGATAGAAAACATACATTTGTGAATGCTTTATTTACCCAGCGCTCTGATTTATGCTTCTCTTTGTTTCTGGAGTTGGGTAAAAGACTTCTTCCAAAACAGGCAAACCCCTGTGGGGAAAGCGTATTGAACTTCGCTTTTTTTGGTCTGTTATTGAAGTGCATTTTTGACTTTGGGTATTTTAGATACAAACCACATCCAGAGCCCTTTGCTAAGCAAATGAGGCTTAATCTCTCTGTTCTGATCTCATTTGTGCTAAGGAGCATCTCAGCTGCTAACGCAGGTAAAGTGTTCAACACGTTCTGCATGTCAGAGCTCCGGGCTCACCTCCCTCCTTGACATTTATTTCTTATCTCTGACAATTAGTTGTGCTGAAATCACCTTGTTTGTTTTATTATCTGGGAAGGAAGACAGCCTTGCACTCAGAGCACTGTCTGCAATCTTCCTTTCTGCCTCTACCCTGCAACAGATTTTATTAACCCTTTGGTCACGCAGATCTTGTGTGTTCAGAAGCTTCTACTTTAAGGTGTTTTCATATAAAGGCAGAGATTTATTTTTTCTTTATTCTAGGATGTGATCAGGGACAGCCATGATAGTCCAGGCAAACATAATGTGGATATTATTTGTTTATATGTGGTTTGTAAAGTTGATGAATCTCTTGAGAATCCTTCAGCATTAAAGAGACCACACAGATGGAAGACATATTATGCCTGTTATTACTGAGGGCTAGGTTATTTGGTATTTGTTCAGATAATTGAGATTACTAAAGGGGCACATAAGAAACCCACCTAAAAATGGGAATAAAAATACAATGTTTTGATTAAGTTAGCAATAACAGTTCTGCTAACAAACCCTGCTCATTTTTCATTCTAGTTATGTTTTTTCTCTGCCTTTCATGATGAATTGTGGCTGTTGCCCTGCGTGCACAAGCTCTGCTGTAGCGATGTCCATTTGGGATTTGCAGTGCTTCATTTTTAAAGGAGTTACGTGAAAATGATCTTTACACGTTTGGATTCAACAGTATCCTTGAAAGGAAAAGCAAACTACCACAATCTACATATATCCCATCAGTTATAACTGTTCTGATTGTTCAAGTTTGCCAGGTAGAAAGTGAATAACTCAATTCATTAACAGCCTCGGCAGAATTGTGATGTTCAGGATCCCTGATACCTCCTGCTTTCTGCATTACATAAATCTGTTAAGCTTTCAGCAATGGGCTACTCTCTGCATTTATTCTTCCCCAGACAGGCTGCAGTTCAACATACAGTCAAGGTTTAAGCTTTTTCACTCTGTTTAGGTTAAAAGATTTTATTTCTGAAGCAGCCATTATCTTGAGAGAAGAGATCAGTCTTTAAGACCTTACTTATTAACATCCACCTATTAAAGTGTACATTATACAGCAGACATTAATGTAGAGGCTCCACAGAGCTCACTCTGGATATGTGCTCTTTCTTCGAGAAGGGTTTTTTTTGTGAATTGTAAGGATTGCTTACAATTTTATGCTTTGAACTCCATACTGCTGGTGCTTGTAATAAATGGAGCCTTGGAGGACTCCTCAGAATAATTTCATTCCTCAACACTTGAAAAAGTATGTGCTGAGCCCAGCATTGAGCCATGCTGATACTTCATGACTTTTTAGCCATATTTTTTTTAATACATGTATTCTTTTACATTATTCAGAACTGCTAACGTTTATGGTCCTGACCCTGGCTACCTTTATTTATCATTTGGTAAAACTTCCCTGAAGAAGATGCAAAGATTCACCCAAGCCCGTGTATCACAGACACCAGTCGGGCAAATCCTACACTTGCTTCCACCCTTTCAGCTCCTCAGATTTCAGCCCCACTGAATTTAAGTGAAAATATTACAATGCAGTTTTATTAGTGCAGAGGCTACAATATCTTTCTTCTTGCTTTTCTGTCAAAGTTACTTGACAATTAGTGGATTGCTTTTTCTTTTTTCCCTGATGCAGTTTGAGAGAGATGAAGGATCACGAGGCTGAGAGATGAAAAGCACCGTTTTGAGAACAGAAACTGCAAAATAGAGACTTCTGCAGAAGAAGAGGAAAGCTCAGAGGAGGAAGCATAATTCAGCGTGGGTCACCCTGGCAGGCTGCTGCCAGGCAGCACAGAGTTGGGGAGGCAGCGGACGGTGGGGCAGGACACGAGGCCACCAGAGCTAATGGCAGGGACTCTGGCACCTCTTCCTTCACATGGAGAGAAGTTCCCCTGCAATCAGTAGAAATCTGTCTACTGACTGAAAAAAGCTTTGGATCAGGCCTGGTGTACAAGGGAGAAATCCAAATGAAAAATAATGTGTGAAAAAAAAATTCATTGTGAAGTGACATGAGATGAGAAGAGCACGGAGACGACACCTCTGATCTCTCCTTCTACGGAGCTCTTCAAAAACCGGCTTCCTTCATTTGCACGAAAGCTGCATCTTTGGGAAGTTTCTAAGACAACCACCACACAGCGACAAAGTGATTGCCACAGCTGAGACACTTCCCTCTGACATCGCTTTGAAAACGATTAGCCTAATTCTCTCAAAACTTGACAATTAATTGAAATTTGGTTACTTTCAATCACTGGAATGAAAGCAAAAAGGGGAAAAGTGTAACAAGGCAAAGCCGTTAATAAATTACAAAGCCTCTGTTCTGATTCCTTAGAATCACAGAATGGTTTGAGTTGGAAGGGACCTTAAAGATCA
>JAOXJM010000003.1:13201378-13227315 GCA_026413425.1 Tringa solitaria
CTTGAACCCCTCCAGGGATGGGGCAGCCACAGCTTCTCTGGGCAACCTGTTCCACGGTCTCATCACCCTCACAACAAACAATTTCTACTTAATATATAATCTAAATCTCCCCGCTTTCAGTTTAAAACCATTTCCCCTTGGTCCCATGGCTCCACTCCCTGAACAAGAGTCCCTCCCCATCTCTCCTGTAGGCCCTCTTTAGGTTCTGGAAAGGGCTCTAAGGTCTCCATGGAGCCTGCTCTTCTCCAGGCTGAACAACCCCAAATCCCTCAGCCTGTCCTCATAGCAGGGGTCCTAAACTTATTTAGTTCTTAACTCAGGCTGAGGAGTTTTCCTCTGGAATGACTAACAGATAAGCCCTGCAAAATTCACTTTGAATCTTACTTAAGCAGTGCCTATGGATCTATAAAGATGATCTAAGATTTTCGAGTAACCAAAACCCTATGCACAGTGTAAACACCAAACAACAATTTAAGTTGCTCAATAGATGGGTTTTGAAGCAGCAGCACTGCCCGAACAAAGCACCTCGTGGGACACGATCCCATTCCTTTGTTCAAAGCAGTTTCATCTTTGGCCTCACATTTTGCCTTTGAGATCGTAGCTCAAGGACAAGCTGCCGTTTGAGCACAGCGGAAAGAGTCTAGATCATATTAGTCCTTGATCTAATTCACTTTATAATGTTGCTGAGGACATCTTGGATTTATCTACTCTGTCTCAAGGAGAGATAGAAAAACTGACACAGCCCCGAAGTCAGCAGTAGCTGGAAAGCTCTATCTCCTCTTGAAGGCGTAGTGACAGCTCTTACAAAAAACTGCATGTATCATTTGAAGGCATCTCCAATTTTTACAGAGGAAACAGAGGAGAAAGTGTCTTCCATACCTTTCCTCAGCGGACTTTTTGCAAGAAACACCTTGGCCCAACTCCTGCTAATTCACTTCTGTCTTCCAGATTCTATCTGCCGTCTACTTTATAGACGAGATCCTATCTCTGAGTTATTTTCAGCCTACAACAGCATCCTGAAAGGCACACAAGGACTTTGTGCTGCTCATTCTGAGCTATGGAAACTCCTTTTACTTCATCAACCAAGGCCAACTTTTGGGGTGACTGAAGCCCCATCCTGGACTTTGAGCTGAGGCTGCCCAAGTCTCACCCCAGATGGCTTTAAACACAGCAGCAATCGCCCACCTCTGACACTGTTGAAACCCAAATGGGACTGGAAAGGTGGCCTTAAGTGTTGAAAAGGTCTGTTTAAGAGGCTTCTGACTACTCAAAACATGGATACAAAGTAGGTTTTTTTGATCAGTGGGAGTTTTTTTAGAGAAAACAACCATTAGCCTTTTCTGCCAGAATATGGCAATTATTCTAAAGCAAAACGTTTGACAAAGAAATGTCAATGTCATTGAAATTTTGTTTTGAAAGAAAACTGGGCAAAACCACAACATTTTTGTAACACTTAAATGTTTTATCCTGACCTTTAAGAACAGACTGGTTTGGTATTTAATTTTATCATCACTTCCTCTGTAATTTGTAAAAGATACAGGCATCATCAAGGTAAAATATAGTTCAGAAAATCTATATCAGAACTTTACAAGTTTTAATAAAAAGACAATTCAGAGGTTCCAAAGTTCAAAATTCAGATATTTAAATGCTACAGTCTTTCCTGAATGAAAACATGAGATCTTGAAATGAATAATCTAACTTTAGGAAGGACTTTGATAAAATGTTTGTTTCTATTCCCAGCTGGAAATGGGTACGTTTTAACAGCATTAATTTCCTCAGTAACTGAGAAGTCCTGTTTCCAGACAGTCTTGTTAGACAACTAATGCAAGGGCAAAATCATCTGTTTTGACATAGAAAAGATTAGCTTTTTACAGAAATTTTTAAAGTTGGAGATGAGAAACTCATGTTAATTTATTTTAAACAACTCTTTTTTAGTCTAATTTTAGTCTATTATTTTAGTCTATTTACTCTTGGTATAACTTAGAAAAAGGACTGACATTATTTAAAAGAAAATTTTAATGAGGAAATATGTAAAATTCCATTTCAAATTTTATTTCTAATTAAAAATAGAACTGCTAATTATAATGCTTGTCTACTTTAGAAGGTGCTGCAAGGCTTAATTAATTGTCGGTAAAGCTCATTTGAGATGCTCACACGATGGAAGTATAAAATTGTTTATGTTAATCAGGAGGATGGCTAGGAGAGCTCTGAAATGGGAGGGGAGCACTTGCCATACCAGCCCCATGGGGCTGCCATAGGATGCCAGGCACTTCTGTGCACATCCCACGAGTTCCCATAGTCCTGCTGTCCCCATTTCACAAATGAAGAGCAGACCAGGACAACTCAGGCACTTCCAAGGTCATAAGAGAAGTCCTCTATGGAGGCTGGGTTCAACCCAGATCTCTTAAATCGGGTCAAATGAACCATCCTCCTCTGCAGATAAAAGAAGAGGAGAAGAGGAGGTTTCTATCGTTCAGGAGGAGAAACGTCTTCACCTTCTGTCCTGCTATTGTTGCTTCATCTTTCTTCAAGGGTGTCTTAACTCAACAGCCACCTCAAGTAAGAGCAACCCCATCATTCTAGGAAGAAATTCTTTGCTGTGAGGATGGTGAGATACTGGCCCATGTTGATGGAAGCTGTGGATGCCCCATCCCTGGAAGTGTTCAAGACCAAGCTGGATGCAACCTGGTCTAGTGGGAGATATCCCTGCCCAAGGCAGGGCGTGGGACTGAATGACCTTGAAGGTCCCTTCCAACCCAAACCATTCTATGATTCTACGATCGTTGCCACTTGGCAACACCTCTGTGTGGGCTGATAACAAGCTCGGAGGCTCAGTCACACAGCTACGAGCTACTGCACCTTTACACATCCCAACCACACTGGTGGGGAGGGAGAAAGCAGCCCCAAACCTTTGGTACCAAGGCAGGGCCACTGAGGAGATGTCACCAAAGTCCTGGTGCAAGTTCTCCACAGTCAGCAGTTGTGCTGGAAATTAAGGGGATGCACGAACGTGCTCCCAGTTTATAGGTGGGGAAAATTCAAACCAAAAAAGATGCACACTCCTCTTTTGTTGACTGAATTATTGTTTGTTCTACTCAAGGCACCCACGTGCCACTGTGTGTTTTTGCCACCTGACTTCCACGTGCCCTCCACTTGCCGTTGCTCAGACAGGCATGCAATTAATCCCATTACAAACTAATGGATTTACACCGAGATTACATTAAAAACGTTGTGAAGCACCGCCTGTGACACAACTGCACTTTTCTTGGCAGAAGCACTCTGAAAACTGCTGTTTCCCCTTCTATCCCCTGTGAATACAAATAACTTTTGCTCACTAACAGAAAGGCATTCCCCTGTCTGAGCTTTGCATTTGATCTCTGCCGAAGCAGTCCCAAGTGGATAAATGGAAATCTAAGAAGGTTTGAAGTTTATATGTAAACAGGATTTATGTCTGTGCTACTGTAGACAAGCAAGTTTTCCTTTTTTTTTTTTTTTTTTGAAATATGTAAAATATAGAGGGGTAGTTAAATGTTTCAAGAGGATGGTCAGTGCTGGGATGTAATCCCAATGTCGACTCGCATCCTATGAGCTTAATCTTACCGGAGCTCAGGAAGCGATTGTGGGACCTGGGAATAAATAAAATTATTTCCATCCCTGTTCTAAACCTAATACCGAGCCGTGACCCAGTTTTCAAAAAGTGAGGGCTCTGATTACCTGACAGGAGCTTGTATTTGTAGGAAAAGAATAGCAAGAGCACATTTAATCTTTGATGCTGCTAGCCTGACAGCTGCACTTTCGCTCTCTCAGCTTGCTTGAAGGATGATCAGCGCAGAGCTAATTTTTATACCTTCCAGATTCCCAGCTAGGAATATGCATAAACTGTAGGAGCTGTTTATCTGATTCAAGCACTAATTGTGTGGGTCCTAGCACGAGTGCAACGGGGGAAAAAACCAGTGTATTTCACGGTTAATACCAGCGAAGAGCCACGCAATACTCAGTGGATAAAAGGCTTGCAGTCCCAGCTGGGAAAATAGTTCCATTATCTCCCAGCTGCATAGACCTTCCATACGGCTCCGTTCTGCCTCGATGAACACTGTGCCTTGCTGAGAGCTTGAAACAGTTCTGCAGAAAACTGTAAAGATCCTGAGACATTTCCCTGTTAAGATCTGTAAGTACAGAATTGTGCTGTCTGCTGCAATGTGAATAACGCTGGGGGAACTGCATTTTCTGTGCCTTGCTTTTTTTTTTTTTTCCCCCCCCATCCTCAGTAATTTTCATTAGCATAAGGGGTAGAGAATGAAGAGAATTCACTGCTTTATTTATGCTACGTGTCTGTAAATGGCTGATGCTCCAAACGTGTGCGTTCTTGGAAGAGAAAAATGTATGTAATGAATTTGTATGCATGTGAGATCCGACTCAAACAGAACAGGAGACTGTGCTGGCAACAGACACCACAGGTATATTATTTGAGTATATCACAGCTCTGTGCTGCAGTAAAACGGACAACACAGAGGATGACAATGCTAATTTTGGCACTTTCATATGACTTTCTACAGTATATTAAAAGATGAAGTGTGTAACGAGAGCCTAATCTAATTTCTAGCTGCTAATTTCTAGCTGCTGAAGATGTAAAAGCAATAAACATAAATCTTCAGGAAAATTCAAGTAAGTCCTTAAAAAGAAAGTTTTCCCTGTTGCTCATTTTAATGACTAGAAAAACCAAACAAACCAAGAGCACAACATATGCTGAACTTTGGGGTTTGTGTCCAAAGATTCACAAGAGTTTTAGCTTTGATGTTGTCATTTATTTACACCGTATGGTACAGCTTTAAGGGAAATATAATACTTTATAAAAAGTTTTGGAAGTCTGTGGTTCCAGAAGCAACTGCTTGACTAGTGCTTTTTGGTAAATTGTATATTCCCATAGTGCTTTTTGGGTGAGTACTTCAATTGGGACAGTTGTTGCTTGTGTACAGGGTCTCCTACAACACCTTTGGCACAATCAGGGTGAATTTCCTGCAGCACTTACGTATCTGAATGATTAAACAAGATGCAAACACTCTGCAGCCTATTTAAATACGAGTTAGTTGTCCTTTTGTCAACGCTGCAAGCATTTGCAGATAAATATTACAAGTTAAAAAACAGACTATTTACTTTGCTGAAGTAGCATTTCCTCCTTCCCTCCCTTTATCCCCCTCCCTCCCCAAAGGGAGGGGAATTGTCAGACTTCTCCTTCCACATCCAGCATTTGGAAAGTTCTGCGAGTTCAGGGAGTTTTTGTGTGTTTGCAGCTAAACCCTGCGGTGTTTGGAATTCCAGGCACCACTTTGCCACAAATAACCCATCTTCATCAGCCAGCTTTTGCTTTGGTGCTCCAGAGGCACTATGTCAGTGTTTCACATTCCATGAGTCTCTGCTTCAGAGGTTTTATGACACTAAAAAGTCCCAAATCAGTACCTATATGAAGTTAGCAACTACTATATATCACATTTTATTGTGTAAAAAAGAAAAATAAAACACAACAATGTATGCAGCTGGAGTTTTCAAATGCTGGTGAGGTACTGATCGCCATGGATTAGAAGTGTTACCTTCCATGCTGAGGATAAAATTATAAATAATATATAACAACTTAAGTGCTTTAAATCAAGTAGGAGACATGTCTCTTTTCTTTTTCTTCCAGCTTTATGACCGGTATTAAAAAGGTTTGTGATGCATAATAAGCTACCCTAAAATTAATTTCTTGCAGTTGAAGCAAATATTTCCATCACAGAACAAGGTGCCGGCATCCCCAGGGGGACTTGAAATACAAAGCTGTCTGTTTGCATTATGTGGGCATGAAGCACTATTTGTATTTGAACAGAGAATTTTCATTAGAAGGATGTTTGTCTCTGTCTTGCGAGCGTATGAAAATAGATCAGCTCTTCAAAATGGCCTTCAAATTTTTCTTTTCTCCCAGAAACCACATTAGCTGCATGTTACTACAAGACGATCTTCTTTTTGTTTCAAATCACAGCCGAGCTTATTCCCGAGGATTGCCACAGATTGCCTTCTACTAGCCCCTGCCCAGAGGTCAAGCCAGATGCTGCTCAACTTCTTGGCACGGGGCTCGCTCAGGGAGATGGAGACACAAAAACCATCTCAATTCTGCCCTCCTTGCCCCCAGCCTCCCGCCCTCCCCCGGGCACAGCCGAGCCCTCCTGACCCGCCGGGGAGGAACGGGCTCCCAGGGAACGCTCTTACAGAGGATCCATGCCAGAAAGTCTGGCTCAAAAAAGTCCTTTATCCCTTCTTACAAAAAGCTGCACTGAAAATTGATTATAACTAGGTACCTGGGCAAATTTATAGCCCAGTCTTCTAGGTAAGAGGCGATCTGCTTTATGAGAAATGGAGACACAAAGAACTTCAGGCAACTTTGCAACTACAACTACCTATGCTGGCAGTTATCAACTCTGGGACACCAAAATCTCTATTTTGTAGGAATGCACCAGTATTTAGACAATTAGATGACCTTATTTCCATTGATGAACTAGCAGGCTTCTGCAAATCTTTCACACTTACACAAAGTCTCTTTCTGCAAGCACAGAATATGCAAGAAAAAACACCACGCCACTAAAAAGGGAATCAAGTATTTTCAAGTAGCTTAATCATGGAAAATAAAAATAACCTATAGCAAAATAGATCAGGACATTGTATTTACAGTTCTTCATCTTGCTGAGAGAACAACCACACGCAACCAGTATAAGACAAAGCACCAGAGATATGGCAGACCCTACCTTAGTGCCAGGAGGCTACTGAAAAGACCAGGTCAGCATAAAGTGCCAGGTTTTTGGACAAAAAAAAACACATGGCAACTTCAACACATCAATTTCAAAGGTTTTAAGATCTCCAGACTGAGGTAGAAAGATAAAACCTGAGTTTTGCCATACCTTTCTGTGCTCAGCTCCATCTCCCCTCCTCTGGGAATCTCCTGGTGGGCTCCCTGCCCGGCTGCAGCCCCTCCAGCCATGGCTCTGCCTGCCTCAGGTGCAGCTGATCAACAATTTCTTCAGCTTTTGCTCTTGAGGGCAAAAGATGTTTCCACCCACTTGTTCAGAGACTGTAAAGTTAATTGTCCCATCTTAGGCAAAGAGATAATTAAAGACTCTTAACATCTCACTCCACTCATTTCCCTTACAAAACTGCTTTTTTGATGGGTTTTCTTTTCCAGTAGGAAATGTTTTCCTAAGGTCTCACTGGCTCTGTGACTTCACTGCTGAGTTAACTCAGGTAACTCACCTCTGCCCCAGCCTGGAGTGAAGGTGTCCCCATACCAGACTCCTGCCTGCAGTTACTGTCATCTCTGAGAACTGACACCTGCCCATAGGAGTTCTTGGAACACCTGGATACTGAAATCTTCTAGGATTTGTTCCCAGGTGATTTGATCAGCTTCAGAAATTGTGGGAAGAGTTCAGACAAGATTCCTCAGGTGTCTCTCCTATTGTGCTCTTCCCATGGAGTGGGCAGCTTCCAGCCTGCGCCACTCCATACTTTCCTCCTTTCTCCCCAAGATGCAGAAGCCTTTGCTCGTAACACCTCTAAAGCCCAAAAGAGCTTTGCAAGGTCCAAAAGGCAATGGGACAGGTCCTGCCTTGAGTCACCTGAAGAGGGAAAATAACAAAAGAGTGAATCACTGGCACAGAGAGGCGTAACTCTCCTGCTTGTGCATGACTGGATTTTCAGGGGTACAGCAGTCTCCAGGCTATGTTTGAGGACAGGAGACAGATGATGTCTCCTCTGCATTGCTAGCAGCAGCTGTGCAACATTTAATCAGGTTACATGTTATTGACATATTTGCCTTATTTTTTTTCCCTTTTTTTTTTTTTTTTTATAATCCTCAGTGACTCGGTACTGCAAACCTCCTATATGATTATCCCTTGGGATGATGCCATGATTTGGTCAGGCTGTTTTCAGGACAGAGGTGGAGCATGGTTCTGCCCCCACAGAGGATGTTCTCCAGCTGTACCACCTTGTTTATCACAGCTGGGCTCCTCTTCACCCTCTGGTTGGCACCCAAAGGGAGCTGGGGATGGGCTCTGCCATGATCTCAGGCCTGGGGCATTATCGGGGGGGGGGGGGTGTCTTTGTATTTTGGGTTTCCTGCAAGAGGAAAAACTCCCCAGCACACAATGCTCAGGAAAATGAGAGCGAGCGATGGGGAGGAGGGAGTGGGAGAGAAGAGCGATTTCCCTCACTTAGACCCTCTAATATGTTTCTAGCCTATAAAAACAAGAAGAAATGGATAAAGACGGTCAGAAAGGCAGTTTGTTTTATTAAAATTCTTGACAGCATCTGCTGTAATTCTCTTGTTAAAAGAGATGGAAAACAGCAGAGCAGATGAGAGAAACAGTGCTATGTCCTTGCTCTTTACACAACATAATAATATGGGAACTAATACAATTGGCTTCCAGATAACTGTTTTTATTAGCCAAATCCTAACAGGAGGGACCCAGCCGCCCAAGTACACAATTGCCCTCTCTGGGCTCTGATCACAGCTCCCACCAGAGACAACTTAAACCAATAAAAAAGATGCTACCTCATTTTTTTAAACTAAGTACTCACTTTTCTTCAGGATACCTTGATGTGATTACCAATTTGACCCATTTTATATGCAAGATCCCTCAGAAAAAATATGAGAATGAAATTAACTCATTACCAACTCATATTTGGTAATGAGTTAATCCCTCCCGTGGCCGTAACCAAAGCATGAGGATGCCAAGTCCCCACCTGTGGTGATGCCTGCGAGGAATCTCCTATTAAATTCATGCCATGGGGGAAGACTGGCTGGAAAACAAGAATCCTCTGCTACCAAAAGTGGTGTAATTTTATTCATTCCATTCCAGTATGGAAGGGGCTGAAACAGCCTGTCTCGAAGCTGGGAGTCAGGGATATCATCTCACGTCTGCGCTCTTTTGAGGAGCAAAGAAAAAAGATGAGTGGTTACTTTGCTGCTGTGGAAGGGGTAGATCGCCCACTGAACCTTTCTCATGAGGGTTTTTCCAGGGTCAAAATGATCAAAACCTGGGGTAGGTCTGCCCACAGCAGCTATCAGGCTGCAATTAGGACACTCTCTGGGGGTACAGGAGATCACTACAGAGGTAGAACAGAAATTTCATCGCTGTTCATAACCTTGTGCATCAACCTCTGGCTATTTTGGAGCCTTGATCCACCATTTTTCCCCTAGATTTGAGAAGATTTTGTCAGAGCTGGTGTACATCTGAGGAGGCTGGGCTTTGATGAAACAGCATCTTGCTGAGCACCGTGGACCACGTGCCTTCATCTTCACAGCGCTCAAACTCCACCAAACAGAGCAGGGAGAGGGAGATTTTAGAGAATTCAGCTAACAAGGAAAACGCCCTCTGTTCTGGGCAAAGGACACACCAGGCTGGGTTGCCAGCCAGTGGGAGAAGACAACTACCTTTCACCAGCACCTTTTCCATTCACATCCTTGTGTTTAACACTGGGAATTAGAGTGGTTTGGGCTGAAGCTCTGCACTGAGTTTCTTACAGTCGAATGAATTTTCAGATGTTTAGTACTTATTTCCCCTTCAAACACATCTCTTGCTTCTGTGCATTTTAAGCTTCATCCTGTCCCACTGCCTTGTCTGTTGGGAGGTCACTCCACTGAAAATAGGTCTGGCTGGACCTCAAAATATTTGCCACTCTTTCTGAAACCCTGGTGCAGCATATACTTTAGCAATTCAAATCCATTTCTCTCAGACATGCCCTGTCAAGCAATGTATGCACTGAGTCTGGCGTATACAGGGTACCTGTGGTACCTTTGGTGAGAGAAATGGGGATTAAAAGTACCGAAGTTTCTGCAACTTCATCTCTTCAAGCACTTCCTGATAATCCTACCATGAAATTACAAAAACAGCAGGACCAGAGCAAACCTCACTGTAAACTGCGCTTCCTCCACTGTACAGGAATCCAGATAAAAATGTTGATTTTTATCACCTAAATTAGCTGTGTCACAGGGACTCTCCAGCATCCTGCAAGGACTCAGTTTCCCATCCCTCAGGTGAAAACTCTCAGTCATCTTGGCAGAGAGAATTCGGGCTTGTTTTCAGTGACCCGTGCTCTGTCCCTGCCTTTCCCAGTGTCTTACAGCTTCCAAGGAGTTCATTCTTGAGCCAGGTAAAGAAACTCAAGCGTCTTATTTGCACTGTGGGATTATTCTCTGCAGAGAAAGCCCAAGGTTTACCTCCAGAGCATCTGCTGATCATCCTTCGTGCCTTGGTTGCGCTCCTCTGGGGTGCCTGGCAGCAGCCACCACTAAAACAACTATTTTGGATGCTTTGGAGTCGGATAAACCCTGGATGGTGATTTCTGTGCACTGCGTTGTTTTGCTATCGTATTGTAGCTCGTCCCTGCTCCTGCAGCATTTAAACTCTCCTCAAACTGATGATGTTCTGTTAATTTCCTTAGTTCGGGCACTTAGCCCAAACTGGTTTTGTTTTTCTGAGGTTGGGAATAGCAGGGAAGTTCTGCCATCACCGGCAGATCTGGGCGCCGAGGAGGTTTCTCTCCCAGCAATTGTTTTGTCTGCTGGTTTAACAAGAGCACTTGGGCTGCACAGCAGGTTAGAGGTTTTACCCCTATTATACCCACTTAAACTGCCACCTTTTTCTCAGCACTGACATCATTAGCTATGACATACTGCTGAAGCCTCTCCACAGAGGTGACCCAGTCCTTTTCTGGAGCTACCATACAAAGCTAAAAGTCATATATATTTTTAACCCTCTCCTTCCCAGTATGATTCACTCTGAAGTTACTAGAAGCACAAGCGTAATTTCACAGCCCTAAACCCCCTCTGGTCCCTCTATTCCACCGTATCCATGAGTTAGGTCTGTAATTTCAGGCCTTTCTCACTTTTCCCACCCAAAGATCCACACTAAATAACAATATTTACTAACTATCTAACTCTGTAATGCCCAGCCAGCTGCACAGCCATCTGTTTGGTGAGGGCACAGCCACAGAGGAAAGACTTGTCAGAGGGACCCTCTTCTATTTACGAGGAAGATCTTCATTTCCCTCACAGCTGAAACAGGAGCAGTTATTCATGTATTTCTTTGCAAAAAGCTTACATAAAAGAGGAAAACAAATGCCAAAACTTTGCACTTCCCACTGCCCAGTGAAGGTTCCTGGCTCCCACAGCATCATGCCACATAAGGCTTTTGTTTCCATGTTGCTGGAGGCCAGCTGAGCAGAGGGCTCTAAGTTTATGGCACCATTTGGCCACTTTTCCATATGTGTTTCTGGCTGTTAATGGGATCGTTCATCCCCTGGGCTGTCCCCGTTCCCCAAACACCAGTCTGGGCTGCAGGGATCGTCCTCGCAGCAGCAGCAGGGATGCTTCATGCCCCGCTGCTGCACCTCTCTGTTCTCCTCTCCATCCGAGACATCACCTTGGCTTTTAGTAGCCGCCTGAAGCAAAGGACAATCCCGGCTTATGAACCCGCGCGCAATTGCTGCAGTTCCAGCCAGGAATAAAATGCTCTTAACCTAAATACTCCTCTGAGGACACTGAGCTTGGGGGAAGAAACATAACTACACTATATGTAGTGCAAGCAGGAGTAAGTGAGCCCAGTATATACTGGGTAACTCCAGGAAGACACTGGGAAAGCGGTTGGAAAGAGAAGGGAGGGAAGGAAGAACAGCAGGGAGCACAGCTAAACAATAACGACCTCTTTATGTTGTAGTAAATGCAATGTTTTCAAATAAAATATACCCAACTGCAGCTATGAAGACTGTAAAGGCATCCAAAGGAAAAGCTTTTTCCAAAGGCTAATAACTCAAGGAAAAAGAAAACTCCAACCTGTTAAAGCCCCCCTCCATAGCGGGGGTGACCGGGGCTTTGGTGGGGGCTGTGGTTGGTGCCAGGACCACCATGGTGGGTGCTGCCCATCACCCCTCCCGCTGGGTCAGGCTGGTGCTACAGGGCAGCAGCACCTACAGGGAACAGTGGATAATTTGTAGGACAAATTAAAGAGTGATTAAAATGACCCAAGGCTCATTAGCGCAATAAGCAGCGTTGGGGGTACATTTTGATCATTCAAATCTGGCATAAAAGGGGTGCACTGTGAGCTGATGGAGAGTGCACCCTTAAATTTGCAGGAAAAATGTATTTTGCATCTTAATGCAAAATGCTCGCTTAGGTGAGCCAGAATCTACCACTAGATCTTAAAGAATATTTGATAGCTAGAGACTTCAGGGAAGCCTATTGGTATTTTTGGATGCTCTGAGGAAGGCTATGGGGAGCACTATTTGGTATTATTCTGTACTTGAGGTATTTCGGCATTAATTGCACAGCTTTACTGAGAGATTACTAGTTTTAAAGTTAGCCTTATTGAAGGTGTTGAATAATGGATGATATTAAACTTTGGGTTAGGGATTCAGAGGATTGATTTGGAAGACACAGGCAAGAGATACCCGAAATCAAAGTTCTGTCAAAAAATGGTAGAATAAAAGTTACGTACAAAGTGTAAAAATTGACGAAAAGTACTTTACTCACTGATTCAGGTGAAATATAAATGACTAACCATGTCACGATCTTACCTCTTTGTCTGGCTGACTTTCTCAGTGAGATTGATTCCAAATCCATCTAAGCCCTGAAAGGAATTAGCAGGAAACCACTTTGTTTGATAACGCTGAGGGGGTCGTCAGAGCAGCCGGAGAACCAGCAGTAATACCCAAAAATAAAGCCCAAGCCTCGACTAACCAGGGGGCCCTGTTAAGTGCAGTGAAGTATGAGTAACTCGCACAAACCCCTCGCTCACACCCACAGACGCAAAAGAAGTATTTTGAAAGGAAAAGAAAAATAAGCTAGAAATTGATTGTGAGATACTCTGAAGCTGAATCACAAAGGTGTCAGTCTCTGGTGAGTTCCTAGACTGTCCTGCAGAAAGTTACGATATAAAATATTGCAAACTTTCTTTTTGTTTGTAAACAGGGCAAACTCAAACACAAAACAGTGCTATATACCACGAACGCCTGGGTGATGTCTGTGATCTTTGAACAAGTTAAAAGTAGTAATGAAATGTAAGTACAAGTGCCACTGAATTAAAACCAGGCAAGATCTTTATCATTAACTTGCCTTATGGGAGCTCACACTTTTAAAAACCATATTGGCCGAATCAGGAGGTTGAAAATAGAAAATTTCTTAAGCAAATACATCAGGAAAAGCAAAATTTTAATAAAACCCTGTAAATAATTTCAATTCCAGAATTTTTTCCCGTGTGGGGATGCCCTAGAAAACGACTCGCACCCGGGGCTGGGTGGTAGGAAGGGGCTCCTCGAGGCTGTGCCCTTCCCACGAATCTCTCCCGCTCCCTGGGGGGGACACATGAAAGCTCCTCTCCACGGACATAAATATACGGCTTATTTTTACTATGAGAAGTAGCCAATTTCCTTCCTAGAAGGTGTTAAGGAGAGAGGGATAAAGGCGTTCAGAGGAGAACGGGAGTTTAACCCAGGTCCCCGTGGGCTGATGGGGGCAGCAGCGTTGTGTGAGACCATCCTTGGGGCCACCTCTTGCAACTTGTTGTTGACTGTCCGTGGCCAGCACAGGCAGCGCTGGGTAGAGCAATCGAGGGAGTAGCCAGAATTTACACCTTCATGGGAAAACCAGCCACGCCACTCACTTAAAAGGCCCAGAAACTTGAACACTGTGGACCACGAGCGACTTGAGAGCTAACCTGAGAGCTAACCTGAGCAAGGCCACGTACTGTGTCCTGCCTGAAATCCCCCTGCATTTAGGCAGAATGAGGGTATTTTTCAAGTTTCTCATGTCCGGTCAACAACCACGGCCTTAAATATATTTTTAACCTTACTTCTGATTATTTTTATACATATTTTAGTGGCCCCTCTTTTTGCATTAAGCTTAATGGCTGTATACACCATCACAAGTGCATCGTTACCCGTCACACCGTTTATAGCATCTCATTTATTCTGAGCAATACAGCAGCCCGTGCTGTAATTCATCACAATCAGACACTGATTACTGAAGTAGGTAATTGCACAGGCCGTGGCCTGGTCATCAACTCCAGGCAAGGCTTAGTCCAGCAGACAGGATCAAACACAACAAATGTGATTGCAGTGAAGGTGTTTGCCACTGACAGGTTGCATCCTGCCAGGCAACATAAATCACTGCAATGTGGCTTGTGAAATACTGGTGCCTTACTCTCATCTGCCAACAGGTGTGTAAAATAATCCTGCTCCAAACGCACAGCCACTATTCCCCTTTTCTGGGTAGAATAATGCTAATTAATAACAGTAATAACAGGGTTGTTTGTGCCTCACCTCCCTGCTTTAAGGATCAGTAGCTTTGATTATGTGTCTCTGTAAAGAAGTAGTAGTCATTCTACTTCATATATATAAAGTAGTATCTGTAGTCCTACTTTATATATATAACTAGTTATTCTAATAGAAACATATGTAATTATTCTACTATATATTTATGTACGTGCGAGATATATGTGTGTGTGTATCTCAAAATTCAGCCAAGCACAAAACATTACTGTGAATCCAATCAATGGCCTTTCTCTTGACAAAGCCTTTTGGCCATGCAGTCTTTCACCCATATTCTCCTGATTTAACAAAAAACAAAGCAACAACAAACAAAACAAAGAAAACCCCACAATACTGCTACCTAGGCTTGTAAGTACCTCTATAGATCAGGGGGAAGCACAGAAAAAGGCCAGTCCTTGAATAGGTCATTTTGGAAAATATGTCATGAAACTACTGTAACTTCTGAGAAATATAATTCCTGTAACATGAGGTTTTAGCCAGGCTCAAGGAAAGCCACCGGGTACCACCTCAGCATCCCCGCTAGCTTTATTTCCGACGTAGCAATGACATACCTTGCATTTTCTGTCTGTAGCTTTCACTTTGTAATTACACGTGTATCTAATTGCTGCCCAAGTCTAGAGTATCGGTTTTTGGCCACCGCTGGAATTAATATATTGGCCTTGGTGAAACACAGTTTGCATCCGTAAGAAAAATATCTGTGTTCCTACAAGTCCGTAAGGTAAAAAATACTCGCCTCCTTCTTGCTTTGCATCGAACACTGAAAACTGTTTGGTTTAAACTGCTGTCTTGTTGATACCTCCCTGCGGATCCCGGACTGCAAAAGGTCAAGTGAAGATGGCTTTGCAGCCTCACCACCATTCCTGTCGACTTTCTCTCTCACAAAACTCTGCAAAAGCTGCATTTCAGGAAGCAGATAATTGTGCAAAACGAACAGCACAAACTCTTTGATTTTTCACCTGCAGTCCCAGGCAGCTCCATCGCTCAAACATTAAACTTCTCACAACGCAGATGTGGCAACAGAGGAGCTTTACGGAGTTGTCTTGCAATTCCAGGCCAGCGTCAGAAGCTGTTTCTTGGCTTCGTGTTGGACCTCAGGGCTGAGCTCCTCGGTGGAGCCCATTGGCAAGGTTTTCTCAAACATGTGGAGGGAAGAGCCAGGTGAACTCTAGGCTATTTCTGGGAATTTGGTTGCTTTGTGCAGAGACGTTTCTGGTGGCTACACTTTTTTAAAAAAACAACTGTAATGGAGATTTCTGTTTTCCTTTTATTTCAGTGTTTTGGAGAAACAGTAATGATTTGCTTTCGGGTAAAATTCAAATCAATGCAAACCTCATAAGCCAATAAAATTTTATAGATTGTTATCCAATATGTAATTTGTTACACAATATCTATGTGGCTTCTGTTTATTGAGACGTAAAGACTTTACTTTTTTTAAGGTAGATTTTATATGAGAAAGGCATAAGAAGGAATAACCTTTCATACCTATCGTGCCATAAACTAAATTACCCTTAACCTAAATCATTTATCATGCAGTGGCAGCCTAATGAGACCAAAATAAACAGAAATAAACAGCCTGAAATTTTCTTGAAGGGACAACTTTTATTTATATCAGCACAGTTTTTTGGTTGTAGCTTCAAAACCTGGCTGTATGGATTTTACCGTGGATAACATCAGACGCTCTGAGCAGTAACTGAAGAAAACTTACGAGGCTATAAAGCTTGTGAAAGGGACTTTTTCACCCTGGACTCACATATCACAGGGTGTGAGTGTAGAAGAGATGTTCTAGGATAGTTGCACGCTTTGTGTTTATTTTCTGGTAGTAACTTTCTGCTGGATGTGACTAAGCCAGGGAAGGGAGGGAAGGAGCCTTCATTTCTCCAGCACATCTGAGCAGCAGCCCGAGGGGTACTCAAATACAGGTCATCATGGCTTTTGTGATTTGGATCAAGAAGGTTGGAAAAGCCTTTCAGCAAGAATGATAGCTACCATACTGGTGAAACACACTGTAATGTATTGTGCTTACTTCCAAGATGTTTTTTTTCTAATATAACATTTCTCTCTGCAACATTCATTGGCCTGTACACAACATTATTTTTGTCAGTGTAGTTTGAAAGAAAAGGAGCAAGACTTTGGAGTAAATGTGACTTCTTTTTTTTTTCTTTTTTTTTTCTTTTTTTTTTTTTTGAGCCAGACACACAAGCATATAAGAAGCTTTTACTCAGTAGGTCCTGCTTGAAGTATGAGAGTGCTGAACTGCAGATAAACACAGGGAGTATAAGCCTATTTACCACATCGTGTGATTGTATCATAAGCGAAGTGAAGATCCAAATCTTTAGGAAGCTGATCCAAATCTTCCTCAAGTCGGTGTGATATGTTTTCCCGTCTTTCCTGAGGCTGAATCAGACCTTGTATGCTGCTTATTAGCTACATTAATTACTGTGTGATTTACCCTCCACATAATGTAATTGTGGTCGATATATTCGGATGTGTACAGAAATTCAGATATGCCTTGATGATCTTGCACACTGATGAGGACTAATTTGCTTATTAAGGAAATAAAAGCTAAAGATAGTGGATCTCCCCAGACCCAGTACTTGCTATTTCCCCCATCAGACAATAGATTTTTCTAAGGAGAGCAGAACAAGAGGGGAATATAATGCATCAATTTCTTGCTCTTAGCCTAGAACTGGTGAAAAATTTGATTTGAGTAACTACATTAATAGCAACATTGGTTTACATGTCACAAAAAAAAAAGAGTCCATGATTTAGATCATCACCAGTAAATGGATGTTTTCAAGAATGAAATGCTGGTCCATCTTCTTCTTATCGTCTCTATTCAATCTCCTAAACTCTTGCTGAACCTCCAACATACGCTGCTGGAGAAAATCCTGGGCTGCGAGAGGCTGAGCCAACAATCGGAGTGACACACGGTGTAACATCAGCAGAAGTTATTAGTGCCCACGTGCAATTTATGAGCACAATCAAACACGCGGATGACAAGGAGTTGGGGAAGAGCTGCAGTATCCCAGGAAACAATCTGCATTATTAAGAGCATAACTCCAGTGGAAGTATGATTAGCATACAAAACTGCAGATACTTCACTTCAAGATCCTCCTCAATGTCTCTCCTTCAAAACAGGAAGCACATTTAAGCCCATTAGAGACTAAACTCTATTTTGAGGTTTTACAAATGCAGCTCTAAGGAAATGCATAGAAACTTATTGATGAAGCAGCTTTGCAGGTATGCGAAACTGAAAATGATACTCATAATTTTTCTGCAGTCGTTAGGATGGGTTTGATGGTCCTGGAAAAGCATCATATTTGGTACTTCTGGCTTGTTTATAGTACACAGTTCTATACCTTCATCCATAGCGTCAAATGACAAAGACAAAACTAGCTCCAAAGGTCGGCTGTTACTGGTAACCACGCTGGTATGGAAGCTCCACGCTGAGCTGCTCACCACCTTTCTTGAACACGGCATAATCAGTAGAGTCTCCCAAACCTTTGGAAAAGGATACACGAAGACTTCAAATGGAAACTTCATTATGGTTTGGATCCCTGTCCCATGGAAACACTCACTGAATGAGGAGAGGGTATAAACACAGGCTTCTGACTGTTCAGGTTTGCCAATCAAACTACTCTGTCAAAGGAAAGAATCTTCTAATATGTAGTCCCAGTTCAGCAAATCACCTAAATACCTATTTTGCATTTATTATGACAGTGATCCTACAACTACAGCAAAGAATGCTCAAGAGCACCTGAAAACACGTTAATTAGTAACTTCCACTGCTAAGAATCAAACATTCTACAAACTTGGCATTAGACAGACCCCAAAGCAGAGAGCTTATAGTCTAAAGGCCCTTTGAAAGAAGAACAAGTCCTTATGTTCCCCATGATGTCCTCTGGCTAGAAATATTAGCAGTATTAAAGAGCCACTCTCCACTTTTGAAGATAACTTGCCTTAGGCACCTTTACAAAATGCAGGGAAAATTTTGGTTGTTGACTTGTATTATTTTTATTGATGTGGAAAATGTAAATGTGATTCCTTATTAAGAAACACACTCAAGGATTTACTGTGACAGAACATTTTTTCATGTTCTAAATTTATTTGCAGTTGTTTTGGCTTAAAACAAAAGGACAACCTTTCTAAGAAGTTTGGGGAAATCACATACTTTAATACTAACTCCAAAAGGCAAAACTTGCTTTTGATAAGGGATAAAGAAATCATAAGGGGGTAAGGAAATATCCATTTTAATATGGAAAGACTGATTCTGATATTCTTGAAGTCTGCTAAAACTACAACTGGAACAGTTTACAACAAGTAGTTTGATGGAAGGATGAAACCAGAGAAAGTAGATCGCTTCTGTGTCATTGTCAAAAGGCAAAGATTGCTTCTTTGGTCCTATAGAAGGTCTTATAGAAAAGTACATAGTTGTGAGGGCTCCAAAAACTGCCTGAGGATTACTATGTGCAGATTGGGCCATTCTGACATTCAGGAGAGGATTTTGAAACTTTTTCAGTTGGTCCTGCTACTCTATGATTATAGGTTAGTTTATACTACAGAAAATGCTTCTCCATATTGTGGAGGATCAAAATGTGATCAGCACGTGTGTACAGACACCAGTACTTGGGGTTTGCTTGACAAGTGATGTGCTCTTGACCAGGTTGTGACTGTTATTCAGAGATGCTACAAGTCTCTATTGTACAGATATAGGTATATTCAGCTAATTCCGAGAGCAGCGACGAGGAGGAGCTGTAAGAAGAGCTGAGCTATTGTCCTGCCATCTGCAATCGCAAAATCAGACCAAGAGAGAAGGATCACGCAGTCACCTAAGAGCAGTAGAGCAAACAAGAGAAACACGAGAAACTGTTTCCTTAGATCCTTATGAATTAAATCGTAATACACTGCATTTTTACTCTGTTCATTAGCAGTTAAAAAAATAAGTCTGGTCTTAGATCCACACAGAGGATTTCAGCTGTAGCGCTCCATTCTCCTTGCAGGAGTATAATCCCTCTGAGAAACACACACACACACAATCCCAGAACTATCAACTGAGTTTCATGAGACCCATCAGCAGCAACACTGATTCCTCTCTAAAAAGAAAGCTGTGCAGCTGAGATCAGCCATGTAAAGCTCAGAAGAAAATTTGGCCTTGAACATCTCACTTATTCTACCACTACAGGAATACAACCATGGTTGGCCTAAGAACACAGCAACTGTTTAAGAAGGAGACAAATGCTTAGAATAGAAAATACAGAGCAGGAGAATGAAAATGGAACAAATAACAGCTAATCATGTAGGTGAATTTTCACCATCTTCTTTTAATCGACACGAGTAATATTCAAAACTTCAGAATTTTTCATTATGGTAATTCCTCTTGTTAGTTTGTGAGTGCAGGGCAGTTTTCTGAGATGCTCGGGACTATGTTATGTTGAAGAATGTGAATAATTCCCCAGCACCAGTTGTATTTTGGGGTACTTAATCAGCAGAATCATTTGCATAAGTGCTTTGCAAAATAAGTGCTTCTCTAAATGGCCCTGAGTAAGATAGCAGTGTGTTTAATTCACTACTATTTCTTTTTTGTATTATAACAGATCATTTGGCATTGTGCAATTTCCTCTCGGTTATTCTCTGTGATTCCAACAACATATTTTGGTGCATAAAGAGAGTCTAAATGAAAGTGCTGAATAGAAGGGTATAAAAGAGGCTTCTCAGAACACTGATGTTACAAGAAACCAGGTTAAAGTCCTATTAGTTTTCAATGTACAGTCTAATAGATGAGAAAACAAAGCAGAAATGAAAAGGAAGTTCTGCCTCTAGAAAAAAAAAAAAAGCAATACCAGTAAAAACCTCTTGCTAAATATTTAGATCCACTCATTCATATCCACTTCACATTTTAGAATTTTAGAATTGATATATTTAAAATAAGTGCATACATAAATAAATGCATCCTAAATATTATCTGCCTCTGTATTTGGAAACCCTAAGTAAAATCATTAGTCTTATCCTACAAGAGATATATTTAAAGGCTTTTTCTCTCAAATATTTGTGATCCTGATTCCTAACTGGTGTAAATTAGCATTTCTCCTTAGAGCTCAAAGCTATTCCTACTTACACCACTGAGGTACCCAACCCTGTTTACCTGTCAAAGCCCAAGAACACCTCCAGAATAGCAAGTTCAAGCTCAAATCTCTTTAGTGTGTCCAGGAAGAGAAAACATTGATAAATACTGATTACTATTCAAGCTAACATTTTGCTTTTCTAACATATTCTGAATCTATATAAATTGTCTGCTGCATATCCAGCAGATGCAAATGTAGTGATACTTGCATGCGTGACTCGTTTGGAGTGCAGTATAATGATCAAGAAATAGAATCAATTTCTAACAAATCATCTGCCATGTGCAAAGCAGAAGTCCAGCACTAATTAATGTAATAAAACATATTAATATTTCCATCTCTTTCTTTTACCTGCTTGGTGACACTTGAGAAGGTCTTGCCTTCTGCATCAGCAAACAGCTGGTATGTGAGGCCCGGGAAACAGCATGAATTGCAGAAGAAATTAATTAATAAACAAACAAAAGTCAATTAATCTTAGGCCTAGAATTACATCATAATTTTCAAGCAGCTTGAAATAATTGGTATATGTTATGTGAACTGACTTTAAAGTGACTTTGAAGGAACTTAGGTGTGTCTATGGAATTCTTAGCAAAAAGAAAGACAATTTCACTGCAGGAAAAGGAAAACAGATTAGTTCTGTTTTAAACATACCAAATCCTTCTGTCTGATAAAAGGAATTTCTAAACTTGTGTTTATATTTAGATCACGGTAACTTGTGTTTCTGTGTATGTATTGAAATACACAGCTCATAATCAAGTTTTTTTTTCCAATTACCAATTTAAATAGAAAAAAAAAGAAGTTGTGCCCAGCAGCGCTCTCTGCCACGGCTGCTCAGACCCAGTGCTGCAGGCGAGGACAGAGCTCCTGTCTTGTGAAGAAACCAAAATATTATGGATATATATATATTATTATATATATTATTATATATATATTATATATATTCCTGCAAAGGAATAGCACAGGAAGATAGCCAACATCAGCAGACTGGTAGAGGACAAAACAGTGTTTGATGACAGACCCTCATGTCGGTTGGCTCTGTCTTTGGTACCAATTTCATCCGAGGGCCCTGTGCTCCTCTCTTGTTGTAGCATCTAAAACCCTCCTGCAGAGCAGAATACAGTGAAGTCATCAGAAACACCAGCACTTTTCTCCTTGGCTTGTCTTTAAAAGACTTCTTTATCCATTTTTGGGGAGTCCAGATTACAGCAGGATCCAGAAATATTATTCAAGGAGAACAGTAATTTTTGTGTCTGTTCCCATCTTCATATCATCTTGAACCTGTCTACACATTAATACAATCTGTTTGCTGCACTTGGATATACCCCTTATGTTAAAATACATAGATTATGCTGAATTAAGTCCAATTTCATGCAGAAACCAACTGATTATTTTCTTCTTTTCCTCATTATCAGAGAGATTCTAAATGATAGTAATAAACAGGAACAGCATTACTGAGGAGGAAGGGAATGGTAAGGATCATCATTTCACGCTGAATCATTTACTTGTTAAACAATAAGCCCTGAAATTAACTTTCCCTCCTGACACACATGCATGCGCATACGCCTGCAAATAAAATGATTAGAGACTTCATCTTAAGCAAAAATAATGGCCACGTGTGGTTCAGCTAATCTTAAAGTCACCCTGGCATTACAGTCCTGCCTCGGTCCTATTTATATTAGTTAGTATTCAACCTAGTCTTGCTGCCAGATGGTTTAAATTCATCTAACCTATGAGCATTTGTGTCCGCACAGGTCAGCGCTGAACTAGTCCCAGCCTCCTTATTTATCGCTGCCCAGCAATCTAAGGCTATTACAAAATCTAAATATTTCCCGACAGCTCTCTGGGGAAATCTGAAGTTAATAATTTACATTCATGGGGCTGTTAATACTTTCTGCCAGGCTGAAGACCAGTAGTTAATAACTTGGCGGATTTCCATGTTCTTGTCCAAACTTAGCTTTGCTTTCACTTTTTTTTTTTTTGTTTTGTTTACAAATATTAACTCTGAGCCATGAATTCCCGAGGCAGGAGGATTCCTCCATCCCTTTGTGAAGGCATTTCTCCAGGCCCTGGGTTCAAAAGAGCATTTCTCCAGCTCTTCAATGTTCCACTGATGTTTTGCTCAACGCCGTGTTCACTTTGGGAAGAAAATTCAGTAGATTAGTGCATGTCTCTGTGGCCAGTGTGCAACCACATTGCGTTGGCCACTGGGAACAGGCTGCCCAGAGAGGTGGTGGAGCCTCCATCTCTGGAGACATTCCAAACCCACTTAGACACGTTCCTGCTCTGGGCAGACCTGCTTTGGCAGGGGGTTGGAGGAGATGATCTCCAGAGATTCCTTCTAACCCCGTATCATTCTGTAATTGTGGGAACCCTCGTGGGTGCTCACCCCAAGGCTGGTATCCCCAAAACACAGTCTGACTTAGGTCCTTGGTTCACAACTGCTTTTCTTGTGCCACACAGTGGTTCTCTGATCTTGGATGGGTTATTATATGCTGCCAACGTAAAGCTGCAGTCTTATGGGAGGAGGACGGTCCTCTTTGGTTTGAGGCTTGAGTTTTACAATAGAGTCACCATGTCGCATCCTGCTGTAAGGTCCTAGTGGACACCAGAAGTGCAATGTCAATAAATCACACATTTCTTTTTCCAGCGTAGTTTTTTTCAGGCATATAAAAAAGAAGAGGTAGTTCAAAGGGCCAAAACTAATGCTGGTGAGTGTCTTACTGCCTCTGCAACTGGCTGAAACTATTTCAGATGGGTTTAGGTGTCATTTGCAACCTGGAAAGGGTCAGTGTGGACATTTTGTCCCACTCCAGTTCTTCAGAAAAGCCTGTTTGAGAGCTCTTATAAACTCCCTGCCCTCACACTGCTGGAATATCTTTAAGCTTACCCTTCCTGGGAGAAGCAGAGATTACCATTTGCCCAAGTGAAGAGAAGATAAGAAGCAAATCCAACAAAGGAGAAAAAAAGACTTGAACACATTTTCCAAAAGTCTGGGAAGTCTTTCCCTTCCACAGCTTCACTGTGGTACCTTGATATTCAGCTGAGAAAACCTCCTGCTTTTTTTTCCCTGACAATGAGCGCCAGGATGACTTGTTGCCCTGTAAAGGAGCCCAGGAAGCAGACAGGGGACTTGTGATGCACCACATAATTCAAGTGTCTTTTTTACTCAACACCCCACACAGCACCTTATGTCACACTTTCTTTCATACCCTGTGCCTGACACGCTTTGTGTGCAAAGCACATCATTCCTCCCCTTTCTCCTCCAGAACAGAGCCTATGAAAATGAATAGTTTCTTAATAAACTGGCTATAAAAGTGTTTTTTAAGTAGGAGAAGCTGGTAGCCAGGTGTTGTGATGATGAGCGACTGGTGCCCGTGCTGGGTTTGGGAGTCCAGCATTTGAAGCTGTAACTGGGAGGAATAACAAACAATGAGCAACAGTGAAATGAGAAAGAGAGAGATCATTTCAGATGTTCCAGCAATAAACTGCAAATGAGATTCAACGCTGGTAAATACATAATACATCAACAAGCCAAGAACAATAAAAAGAGGGGCTCTCTCAGTAAATGGTAAATTCCTGCTGCATTCTGATGAAATGAGATTTGTGAGCCGTGGCAGGGAAATCCTCTCGGTCATTAACTCAATAAACGGGTCCCAGGTTCAGGTTGGGTGTCTCTGGATGAGAAGGACAGAGGTTTGTTATCAGGCTTCTAAGACACACAGCAGTTGGACCCTGGAAAGAGTGGAAGGTACCAAAAATGAGGTGATCTGAGATCACATCAGTCCCTCCGTGCACCAAGACTTCCTCCGTGGCCACCAGCTGGAGGTACAAATGTGTAAGAAATGCAAAAGTAAGAGCTTTGTTACTAAGGATATTATTTTGTTTGAAAGGAGAGCACCATAAAGATATCACAATACCTTTAATATGGATTTTAATAAAAAGATCTGGGATATTAAATATGAAGCAAGCAAAAGATGAAAATGAAAACACTGAATAGCAGACTTTACGGTGGCACAAATTAAAGCATTCCTGTGGTATAAAGCTCATATTGAAACAACTGCTGCAGGAGTGCTTGAAAGAGGTGAAGTCTTCAAGATACTATTGTAAAGGTTTATCAGCAGTTCATTTATTAACATCCCTATCCTTGAAGAAACCTGCACAATATCTTTTGATGACATTGTAATTTTGATCCTATTTTACTGAAGAAATGGGAATTTTGCTACTAACTTCAGCTGGAACAGAATCAATTTTTTTATCATTATTACACTGATAATATTTGGAAAGCTGTTTTCTAGAGTTCTTAAGCTTTTACTCATAGATATGAAGCAGATATTAAACTTTTCATCTGTGAAGAATAGTGTGTGCTCTTCAGTCTCAGTATTTGGGTATCATCTAGACATTTAGCTTTAGTGTTTTTGAACACGTTAAAAGAAATGTGATAATTAGTTTACAGGTGATATTCTCAAGTTTGGGAAATTTAACACTTTCAGATCTCTTCAGAAAATGTATTTTAATGTATTGAATTGAAAATTGACCAACACTTACACTTCAGCCAAACCTTTCAAGCCTTTTTATCAGACCCTTTTGATCTCAATATTTGCTCACTAAATACTGCAGACTGTATTGAGAGATTAGTAGAAAACCTTGTATTTGTTGGAAATGATCTATACAATGACAACTTCTGAACTCAAATTACATGGAGAATGTTCTGTTCTGCAGTTCACATAGATCTCTGAAGACAAGGCTGAAGTTTTCATCTCATCAAAACTTACAGAACTAATTTCATAAAGATGTTTGAATGTCCATTCCCACGTATGTAGGAATTAACTGAGACCAGCACTATGTTAGCTGAAGAACGTGTAGAGCTCTCGCATTTGGTCCTTGCAGCCCTGTCTGTCACTTCCCACATGAGGATGAGTAACTGGAATGGCTCAGGAGTACTGAAGTCATAACCCAAACCCTTGTACGAAGCTGGAGCATGGGTAAAGCTGCCATCATGTTGTAGCAGATGTTAACACCTTTCTGCCATGTCTTTAAACAAGTACTCTGACTAGTAGATTCTAGATGACAATTTCTACTTTACACAGATCTGATAAAGAATACTGTTTTGACATATACAAGATTATTTAAATCTTTAATAACTGTGATTGTTTCTAGTTTTCCTCTATGAACATTTTGATGGCAGGCGATACTCCTAGTATCTACCTGGTACAGACGCGTGGAAAGGGATGTTCAGCCTGGAGAAGAGAAGGCTTCAGGGAGACCTTATAGCAGCCTTCCAGCCCCTAAAAAAGGCCTAGAGGAGACATGGGGAGAGACTCTTTATCAGGGAATGGAGCAATAGGATAAGGGATAACAGTTTTAAACTGAAAGAGAGGAGATTTAGATGAGATCTCAGGAAGAAATTCTGAGGGTGATTAGACCCTGGCCCAGGTTGCCCAGAGAAGCTGTGGCTGCCCCATCCCTGGAGGG
>JAOXJM010000003.1:13230510-13256143 GCA_026413425.1 Tringa solitaria
CACCTCTTTATTTCAATACTGGCGCATCCGTCTGGGGAGCTGAGTTGAGCAAGGCCTCATCATAGACACCAAAGTAGAGTCCAGGCCACTACCCCTCATATGCCAGTAAAATGCCTTCATGTGAGAAGCTTGTACAACAAAAGCATCTACAGTGTCACACGGTATACGAGTCCCAATGTCACCTGAAACACAATGAGCTGGTAGGATTTAGGAAATTGTTTTGAAAACACAAAATTTAAACCCTCCCCGAAGGCTTTATGTACTGAATTTGAATTGCAAATAAGCTACACTATTTTTCTGTTTCCCTAGGAAAAGTAAGCAATAGCAGTCAGGAGTGAAAAACAAATGAAAACCCAAGTCCTTTTGCGAAAAAGGAAAAATAGGAGTGATCAGTATCGGAAACCTTAGTTACATAACACAGGGTACTTTCCTCCTTTGAAACACGGTTCAGTAATTTTAAATAAGCACTAAGTACCACAACAGCATAGGTAAATCTTGCTGGAGACTGTAAAACTGGTCGCTTCTGCTTCTGCTCTGGTAGTTACAAGTATTTGCTATTCAGTCTGTTACGGATATCTGGAAAATAGTTTGAGTGCAGAAAGCGCCTCAGGGATAAAAAGTTTGAAAAGAAAAATGTAGCTGTATATCATTGGCATTCATGAGAAAATTCACATTAGATGCCTTCAAATCAGGTGCTCAGGAGACAATATAGAGATCAGGAGCAATGGTGTGCCAAGAATGCGAGCCTGGCTGGGACAGACTTCGCTTCTTTCCTGGCAGATGAAGAATATGAAAGTACGTAAGGCCAAATTCAAAAGATAATATAGATGTGTGGAAGCCGATGGGAGGGAAAGCTGAGGCTGCAGAATAAAAAGGCTCTGCATGCACTCCCTGGATTACAGCCTCTTACCTTCTCATTTTCATTCCTTCCCTCCTATATGCATTCAGTAGATCTCTTTCTATAGGTCGTTACGCTGATGTCCCAGCCCTGGGGTGAAGGTCCTCTGCTGGCACCACTGCGGAACCCGGCCCCAAACCCCTGTTGTTAAAACACCTTTTCTTTCACCAGGTCAAAAAAGATGCTATTTCTGCAAACATCACTACATTTTGCCATGGGTAAAAATGTCAATTTGCTTGAATTTAGCTAAGAGCAAAATCTCATCATTCTCCCTGCCTGACAAGTTTTGCCTTGGAAAGATGTCAGTTTGCCACCTGAACCGACTCTTTCTTGCTTTTACAAAACTAACAGACAATTGTGGCAGAAATGTGAAATGTTGCATATTTTTATGAAAACTCAGATGACTCCTGAAGTGCATTTTCTCCTTTGTCACAGACTTGATCTTGTAAGTGTTTAGTTACTCAAAAAATAAGCAGCTGAAGAAAGTATAGGTCTTAAAACCTAAAACCTAGGCATCAGGATGAGCCTCAGCTCAACCTATGACATAATGGGCAAAATACTGGCACTTATGTTAATGCACTAAATATATGTCAGACCATTTTAATTAATAACTGGATCTATAACACATCTCCTTCTAAATCCCATTGCCAAGAGAAAACAGCAATAGAACTGCAAGGTTCAGACCCACGATAAAAACACCTTTCCCTCTATGCGCTAAGTGCAATGTCACTAAGTCAATGCATCTACTCATATGCCCATATTTTGACTGAAATTTTCAATATTCCAGATACCCAGGAAGAAATGTTTGATGAAAGGAATACTATTGTGGACTTTCTTTCCAATATTATTATCCAGAGCTTTTACAATGAGAAGTGGAAGCTGCACAACCCATCCAGGCTGTGCTGTGGGCAGAGCCATAGGTGACCAGTGCGCTGCCCCTAGATTCATTTCAACCACCTTTTTTCCACCACATTATTTCTATCTTTTCATATCATATATACACCTGTGTCCCCCACATGTCACATTTGGATGTCTCAGGAATAGATATCTTGCTTTCCCCAAAAAAGAATTAAAAATGACAGCTAAAAAATAGCTGAGGATTGAGTCCTTACCTACGAACTTGTTTTCTCTAATGGGGAAAACAAAAAAAAATGACACTGACTACTTCTGTAACAAAGATATTTGTATAAATTACAGGCTGTTGACAAATGGACATGCAATTGGTATTTTTAGGGGAAAATGTAATGTTTCCCCATGATCATACTTAACATACTTTGGTCTCCATCTATCTATCTAGACCGACTGTTTCAACTGTGGCATAACAATTAGAGTAAGTGATGGCGTTACATCCAGAAAACAAAGAGTATGATGGCACAATTTATCTTGTTACATTTCTTGATTTAATGCCAGCCTGGGATTTCTAGTCTGAACCAGATTTTTCTTATGCTATAAATATTTCAGTTTTTTCATTTATTCTTGATTTAGTTTGACAGTAAATAATCCCATGGAAGCTGCTGTTGGAAAGACGTTGTAAAAATTATTAAGTGCCCGTTTGCCAGTGAGGTCCTTGTGTTTGTCAGAGTGAAATAAGTACAACCGTTGGGTTACTTAAAGGAAATGTGCATGTGTATATATATATATATACACAATAATGCCCCATAATTTGCAATCTTCGAAGCAGGAGAATTACAGTTCTGAGGACTGATCAATACCTTATATGAATACAAAGAGTTTGGGGTATATATTCTTGATATTGGCAGCAGTAGGTACTTGCTTCTCGGTTTCAAAAGATTCATGTGTAACTCAACAAGAGTAGAATAGAGAGCAGGGATTTTTTCAGAAGGATCTGTCCTTGTAAAAAAGGGCACGTATCTTGGAAAAGGATGGATCTGGTCAGTTAATTGGTTTTTATTGGTGATTTTTTGTTTTTCAGAATATTCCCCCTGGGAAGCATGTGAGTAACACTGGAGGTTTTAAGTCCTTTTTCTTTTGAGCCAGAATTGCCTTTGGCACCTCTTGGACCTTTAAAAGGGATTTTGGGTGATGTGCAGAAAATAACTCACACGCTGAACATGATGGCCAAAACCAGGATGTGTTTGAGAGATCTTGAGGAAAAGGAGCTGGGTGGGAGCAGAGGAGGCAGCACTGGGAAACGTTCTCCCTCCACATCACAAACAACAACCAGAGCCATCCGGCACAGGAGGTGAATGAAAATAGAAACACCAAGGAAACACAGCTTGTGGGAACGTGCAAAATTCATTGCATTAACTTCAGCAAAAGAAGATAAACCATAGACAAATACTGGTTATTATCTACTGATATTCACTACAAACATCAGTGCCCAACAAGCCACTATGTCAGTAAATGGGAAATTTGAGCCTTTTCCTCCAGTGGTGTTGCTGGAAGCACTGGTGATGGGTGTTTGAGTAATCTTCCTGCCACCAGCAGCTAACCTAGAGTCAGAAAAAAAAGCAAAACTGAGACACAGGGGAAGGCAGGGAGTCAAAAGTCACAAAATTAATACAAGAGGAATTAACCTAAAATCTTAGTAAATCATTAAAATTCTAAATTTTTGATCAGAAACAAAATAAAAAAGCTAAAGGGCTTTTTTTGGTCTTAAATATCAGATCTGTGCACACCAGCTCCAAGACAAATATTGACAAACAAGCAAAAGGGTGTGAAATAAATATGATGCAATTCAATAAAGTACAAGGTTTCGCACTTAAGTAGAAATAATCAATGCACACCTTCAGAATAGGCAGGTGGTGTGAAGAAGGGCTTAGAGTGGAACCTGAATTGAATACAAGCATAAAAAAAAAACAATAAACCACCCTCATTTGGGAATGTGTAAATAGCAAATGGCTTTTTGTCCTCACTCTGCCTCGGCTGGAGGACTGTGCCCAGCGCTGCACACGAATTAAAATGTCAGTTTTGCTGAAATAATCCAGAAGAGACAAAAACGAGAAGAGGTTAGAAAACGATGACCTCAGAAAAACAAAAGAGGACTCCTCCAATATAAAATATAATGATATTCTTCAAATATAATAATGGTATAGAGAGAAATGTCCCTGTCCATTGAGAGTAGACAAATAAAGGCATTTATAGCTGATGTTAGGAGCAACTTTTAAACCAACAATGTTGTTAAGGTTTCCAGAGGAAGTTATGGAAAGACTTATATCAATGCAGATGTTTGAAGTATTATAGGAAAGTATCTGCTGAGGGTATTTTAGGTGCAGTTACTGTTGATTGGGGCAGGACTGGTGTATAACGGTATCATCCAGCTCCTTTCCTCTGTTTCTACTTGGACTGAATTATTCAAATTGCCATTTCTGCTTTTTAAACAGCTTATTTATTCTTTTAAATGACACAGAAGCGCTTTGGTAGACCCCTGATGTCTGTGAAGTGGGACCTCACAAAAGATTAGAAGAAACTCTGTTTTTTCCACCTTTTCTTTCAAAAACGTTTATGTTTGTCAAGGTTTTCTCATCCCCTGCCTGAACTGGTGAATGGTGCTCCAGGTTTGTACGTGTCCCCCCTAAGTCCACCTACAATTTTTAGGTGAAGTTTATAAAATCCTATGAACAGAATTAGATCCCTTGTAGAAGTGGGATGACTTCCAGAAGACTTGAATTTCTTAATTTTCTAAAAACCATCCCTCTCACTTGTATCAGCAATAAGTTTCAGGGCAACCTTCTATGATTTTTTTTCACACTGGTATGAAAAATGTGAGAAGTGAGAAGAGAATATGGATCCGTAAATGTGGATCATAAATGTAATTTCTCAGTGGAAAATTTTCAGCACTTAAAAGGTTTAGAATGATTTTATGATTTTGTAAACCCATTTTATTAAGTGATTTCTGGTTTCATCTGTTTTATGAACTGATTCCCAACAGTAAATTACTAGTTTGCCCTTTGGGAGTATAGGCCAAACAGATACTTTTTTCCTGGTTTAATTCATCATCTGTTGACTGAAATGTCAAAGGAAATTAAAGCAAATTGTTATGTAAATCCTTCTGGGTGAATGCTTCATTTCTGAAGAATAAAGCTTACCAGAAAAAATGTTTGCTTTTTTTTTTACATAGTGTACGTATGACATTGTGTTGCCCTCTACTCCCATATGAGATCTACCATCGCGCATCACCAAAAGATCCTTCCTGGGATCAGAACCCCTACAGGGCACAAAGCATCGTAAAGAATGATGAACATTTAGGAGTCAAGAAGAGTCCATTTTCACAAACAACCTTTTCTCCTGACCCAGGAGAGTTTGGCAAATGGACCACAGGCAGATTTTGCTTCCTTGGAGAAATGCAGGCCGTGCCAGTGATCTCTGCACCCTGTGGAGCGGATGGATGGTCTCAGACATTACACGCGCTTTTCATTCACCTCATTTCCAGCTTTGTGTCATTTGGGAATTGTTTTTACACAGGGATGATCCTATCTAGACTATTTATTGCATTTTTAGCATCTGAGTCTTCAAATGGTGCAGCAGAACATGATTGTACACAGGGAAAATTGGGGTATTTGTTTTGAATCTGTCCTTTAATTACCCAATATCTCTTCCTGTTTTTACAGAATATCAAGGTAGTCACAGGAAGACACACTTTACTTTCCACTGATTGGATGGGAGGATTTTTTGACCTTGGAAAGTGGAGATGGTGTTGCTATGGAAACTAATAAGTCTGCTGCCATTCATGAGCTGCAGCACAGGTAAAACCTTCCACTATTAGTGTTTGTGATTGATAAATCTGTATCAGTATCGTAATTCCTCCTAAAGGAGAAGCAATTACTAAAACTAACAGTACTTATTCGCATGAACAAGTGACTAAGGAGCTTTTCATTAGGACATGCTTTAATTTTAAGCAACACAAGGTGCTGCCTTTGAACCAGGAAAACACATTTCAAGATCGTAAGAAAGCTGTACTCCAGATGATGGCTTTAAAAAATGTTCTAAACTGTAACATTGAGTGAAAAAAAGGTACATTTTTTCGTTGGCTAACAACATGCACATGAAAAACATTTCTTAGCCACAGCACAACAAACTCCCAAGCCCATCAATGGAACTGGATTGAAAATTAGAATACCTTAGCGAGGTGTAGGGGAGTGTTCCATGGATGGTTTAGTTTCCACACTTAGTATCATCCCCTTCAAATGCCTCCAGACTAAGAAAGTGTCTTTAAGTCATATTTAACCTGAAAACAAATAAAAGCATTTGTTTATGAAGTCCCAAATTAGGAAGAACCATAAGGACTATTAAACATACATACCAAAAATGAAAGAAAATCTTGCTTAACGCCCAAAGCAAATGCAAATGTTCATTTTTTTTTGCCTTCAGTTGGAATGGTGACAGACCCTCCATAAACCACTCTGTCACTAAACCACCTGCTGGGCACCCTCAGGTTCATTTCAGAGGGGAAAGTGTGGTTGGAGGAAGCTTGGAAGCTTTCCCCCATTCTCCTTGAATATCCCTTGAGCTTAACTAATATATCAACAGGTTACTAACATATCATAAGGTAAAACGTTCTTTTCTGCCTGGCTGGGCATTGTTCATAGCGAGGGTTTAGTATTCTCAGTTCATTCCTTTTTTGAACCTTTCTTCCAACCCAAAGCCTATAACTTGACAATCCTGCTTCATAAACCATATAAATGGGATTAACTCATGTGACTCATTACGGACTCATCTCAAAACAGACACAAAATGGTAACTGAGCTCTTTGAGGTTATAATGAATTTGGGAATGAACTGACCCTTCATACTTGGTCTGTGATAGAAACCATGACAACTGACTTTTGTCTACAATTAATGTATTGAACTCTAAATAGCTGGAATGTTAGTCATGTACTTACAAGGAAATTGTATTAAAGTAACCTCAAATGATACTTAAATTAATTATGTAGTGCGTGAGTCAGCAGCTGTTTGAAATGCAGAAACAGAAGCAGAGCGCAGACTTCAGTAGTATTTTAAAATACGATTTAAATTAAACTAGATAATGTTTTACCTAATAGATTTGAAGTAAAAATGTAAATCTCAGGAACAGACTTTCTGTTAAATAACACTAAGTGCCTGTTTCAGTAACATCCAACACGTTAAGGACTTCATATTAAAATATTTGTAGAGATTTCAAGGGAGCAGTCACTCGTTCAGGCCCAGATGTGCTGAACTGAACACAACAACCACCTGTTTAGGAACCCAATTTTCCCTTTAATTGCCCACTGCGTCGCCGCAGCATCTACCAGCCCTCTTGGGTACCTCTCACAGCTCATTTCCTTCTTTACTAGTCTAAGTAAAAGCCTTGTACCAATCTTTTAGAGTAGAGGATTCCCTTATTTCTTGATTGCTTTTAGCAGTGGTGAAACAGATAGTAATCCTGGAATATGAATTGCTGGAGGAGCAGTACAGCTTGGTGATGGACAAAGATATTTTTACACCCATGTTTTTTATTTCCAAGTATAACCTTTTGCTTTAATTTCCAAAAAGCTTTAACTTTTCAAACTTTTTTGTCATCTTCATCTTTCTTGCTAGTGGATCGCCTTTTAATGAGACTGGTACCCAGGCCAACTGAGTTAAAAGATACCAGGAGCTCACTTTTACGTTACCATGTTCAGTTTTTTGAAGACTTAACAATAGATAAAGATTTTAATGTCCCATATTCCCCAGCACCAAGAGCAGATCGTAATGGCACTTTTGTCGTGATCCTGCCGTCAATTAAAGGAACTGCAAAAGCTCCCATTGACTTCATGAAGATAAGTTAATTTATATCTAGGTATAAATTAACTCCCTTGATTTCAGTGGAGCTGTGCTGATATTCACTACATGGCATTCTGAAATATGCTTCACGGTAATAGTCAAACCCACAGTTATGGGCAAAACTTCTTTGATTTATTATATGGATGGTTAACATCAATTTAGGAATAACAGAACTGAGTGGGAAAATCAGGAACTCGTCACGATGCTGAGCAGAGCAGTCTTGTGGGCTGGGGCTTGAAAGGTAATTCCAGTTGTTAGATGACATTGGTCAGTCATTTTTTCCTTCTTTCTACCTCAGTTGACCAGACACATAGAACAAGAATGATATTGACCTATAAATGAATTTTAAATCTAAGGATTAAATGTGCTGTACAACACAGCTAGATATTACTACTACCCCCAAATGGCAATTCAATTACTCAAAAATCAAACTACCCTCTATATTCTCTCTATATGGAAAGATTGTGGAAAGAGCAATATTCCCTCCAACTTTCATTTTCCAACAGAGATATTTTTATGTGACTCAACAAGGGTCTTTGGGGTTTTTGCTCAAGTGCCTTAGGGGATAAAATAAAGTAATGTATGCACACACAGTGACACAGCAAGGGAACAGATTTAGACTTTTTTTTCATAACCCATTGCTATTTAAATGAGATAATCTGATCTAAGCAAAGCACCAGAGGCAAGAAGGGTGATGAAGATAAACTCAGAGATCATTACTTTAAAGTCTGTGCACTTGTTGTAAGGATGGATGGCATCCTTCTCCTTACACTATCATTAAAAGTTAAACATTGCTTGATATTAATGTTAAGAGCATTCACTTTCTGGATTTAAGATCTAGACAGAATTCAGAGAAGCTGATACGAGCTGTAAAGCATCTGAAGTGCTCAAAAAATAAAATAATTGTTTTTTCACACCAAAACTGTCTCAAATCTTCCTCCTACGGCTGCTACAAGCTCATGCTCCTCTGGAGCTATTGAGCAAGGCTGGTTGCCAGCAATGTCGTATTGAGAGGAAGTTGTCTTAAGCACCCATCAGATGCACCTTAGATTGCTATTTGGAAACAGGTGCCAGGCCTGGTTCTGCAGCAGGTTGTCCATGAACACCAGGCGCCTCATCTGTCTCTGGTCCCTCCATTCTCTCCTCTGTCAACCAGGATTTATGGATTCTGTCCAGTGTTGTAATGCAAAGAATAATCTCTCCCAAATACATTGCAAAAACCATTCCCTTGCCCTTTTCTAAATCTACCCTCTTCTAGTTTGGCTTCAAACTACAATAGGGTAGATTTAAATTAGGTATCAGGAAGATATTTTTCACTCTGAGGGTGGTGAGACACTGGCTGAGACAGAGAAGCTGTGGCTGCCCCATCCCTGGAGGGGTTCAAGGCCAGGTTGGATGGGGCTCTGAGCAACCTGGTCCAGTGGGAGATGTCCCTGCCCAGGGCAGGGGGTTTGAAATGGATGATCTTTGAGGCCCCTTCCAACCCAAACCATTCTATGATTCTATTACCCAGTTTAGGAAGAGAGGACAAATACAGCTTGCAGATCTTAGGTGAGAAGAGACACAGGCAGAGCTCGGTTTTTCCAACACCTTACCTAAGGACATGACACTGGGGGAGCAAACAAGCCTGTTGGTAGCTTCCTACAGCAGCTTATGTACAGTCCCACTTTGGCACCAGTTTCATTGCAAATATCGGAGCTTCCCTGCTCCCTTCTTTTCTGTTCAGGAGGTTCTGAGGCTCTTTTCTGTTCAGGAAGAGGAGGATAGTTATCTCCTCATTATTTCTGCAGTTTCTGTCTTCCTCCTGGACAGCTTATCCAAATTTTCTGGTTCTCTCCCTTTCCTAAAGGCTGCCATGACCCCTCTTTTATGTAATTCCTAGTGGCTTCTGACCTTCAAATAAAATAATAAATACATGCAGTTTTCCATATAGACATGGCCTTTGCAACTGTTCCGTGCTCTGCAGATGGTCTCAACCCCATCATGGAAGCAAATGAGTTTTCCGCGTTTAAAGATGAGGAAAAAGGAAAATGTCAGTAAAAGCTATCAGATCCTGAAAATTAGCTATAGACAATATAAATATTAAGAGCCAAACGTGCCAGTCTGAAACTTCATTTTGAAAACAAGGCAGTAACTGTATTTTTAGACAGTCCTTGGGCTTATTGGCTTAAATTCCATTGAAGATGCAACTGCAACCTCCCGGCTGTATTTTGGCCCATCATTTCAAAACTGCTAAATTAGAGAGAGAAATTTCATGATGTAAAGTGTCCTCATACTCCTTTGGGTCACAGCACGATGAATATTGAATACATCACATCCCACACTCTGCCTGCAGTCTCTCGCAGATTTATTGTTAGCATAACAGCACCTTTAGGAACAGAACAGCAGACCATATATTTTAAGACAAGTGACATCTTTGCTATTTCTAACAGCGAACTGTGGAGATGAACTAGTCCAGCCTGGAAATGTTAAGGCTTCTCTGCGCAACCGGAGGCACTCAGAGACCCACTGATGAGTCAGAGAATGATAATAATTAGGTCTCCCTTGGACAACATGGAAGTTTTCATGACTTTGGGAAACAGTGACCCTGAAAGCTGTATTTCTGTAAATGACTTCCAAGCATCCGGCAGGGGAGGATGACTGGTAACGCAGTGACCTTCTCAGGATACTGAAGAGTGACATTTAAAGAAAAACCTTTGTTTCCATGTCACGGGGTGCCATGTGGTTCAGCTCATTTCTTGCAATCACTGATGAATGAACATACTCTGCTACAACAAAGCCAGCAAACAGAGCACCTGAAGGCCCTTAAGATGCAGTGATGGGGCAGGCGAAAGGGTGGTGGGGAGCTATAGAAAGGCGGGCAGCCCTTCCACTCCCATTTCAGAGACAACTATTTAGCTATTGGCAAGATACAGGAAGAGGGACTGTGACTGTACCTAGAGAGAATGGGCTCTATAATTATTCAGATACTTTGATCTGATGTTAGCAGGCTTTACCTGATTTCTGTTCTTAGAAAGACCTCACAAATTTTTTGCTAATTGCACTACAGCTTCTCTCCCCTCCATACCCAACTGGGGTGCTCTAGGGGATACCGGTTTGATTGCCTCCAGTGCTGAAGAAAGACACGGTCTCAGGGAGGTACCTTCCTAATGGAACAAGCTGCTTCTCCAGCACCTGGAGGCTCTGGCACAGGCCAATGTGGGCAGGGAGAGATGAGAGAGAAGGTCTCTCAGGTGCGACCTTCAGCCTCATTTTCCTCTGGCACCTCATTTGCTTTCCCCTTACGTGCAATGGATCAATGGTCTGGGTCCGACATGCAGCAGCGACATCCCAGCTCCAGCTAGTACTCAGGGGATGGCCACACATATGTTCAGATACAAAACCAGGACCTAATGCTTCTTGTATTAGCAAGAAAAATACTATTACCAAAAAATACACGAGAACATGTGCAAGGCAGAGGAAAAAGACACCTCAGACAGTAAGGGAAAATAAAGTATTTATCTAATCCATCACCCAGTTTTGCAGACATCACATTTGGGAAATATTATCCCAAATATTGCCTTAAACCAGAGAGTGGGTGAGTCCCAGAGAGTGAGCCACTTGTCCCTGTTCATTTCTGGAAAGGCTTATACAGAACTGTTCCCCCCATATTTAATTTTAAGAATGAGAATAAGCAATTTCACTGCTTCCATTTCCTGTCTCTTATCAGAACCACGAACTGTTTCTAACTCAAGGGCAAAAACCAGACAAAATAAGACAGTATGTGAGAAATATGAATCTCTGTTCTCAGTGCAAGACAACTTAAAGGACAAATCCTCTCGTGACAAAGGGGACCAGTGCTTAGGGAGACCGAGAGCCATTTCTGACTCTACCACTTGCCAGTGACTTGAACAGGAGGATGTTACAAAGCACCACGGAGCTTAAGATAACTATTTCCTTCACTACTCGATTCAGAGAGAGCTATATTCACACCAGTTTGTGGTTTCAGCTGCTATGACAATGAAGCACATGAAGAAAGAAATGACAATGCAGCAATGATAATAACTTCAATAAAGAAGTGACAACCTGCATTAGTGGCAATTAGCTGGTGTGACGGTGAGAAGGACTCAGCGCCTCCACAAATTGCAATGGCAGTCGTCTTGCTTTGACAAAGGAAAAATTAGGGCAAAGCTCAGCCTTTCCAAAAGCCTCACCTATTATTTTTTAGTGAATTTCTAGAGTTTTGCAGCTTTTCACTAAACAGACATAAACCCACCTGGAAGCTGACATTATTCTGAGTGGGCAACAGAGTGTATCACTGTGATGCTTCCCAAGTACATTCCCACCACGTCAAACCCACCTGCTGGATACAGAGAATGCTAATCATTTATTACTATATAACATGGGCTAGACTTACATTATGGAAGAGTCTTCCTTATTATACTTAATTTCCAAGAAAAATGTCTTTTTTGAGTTCCCTTGAGCCGACAGCCATATGGTGAAGAAGAGGTTAGAGCTCAGATGCTTCTTGAGAGGGTGCACTTTCAAATTTTAGGCTGCATTGATTTAGCTGTCAGAAGGGTGTTATTTACAGTTCCTGAAGTTAAGCGGAGCATACCAGAATTCATGGATGTCATTACTGGAGTTTTATGTTTTCTATATGGCTCTAGTGTACAAGTCTCTTCTACAGTCTGAAAGGCCTAACCCATTTTTATACTGGTTTAAATAATTCCTACTTCCTAATCTCTCCAATTAATTACATTTTTAATTTTTTTTTCTCTACTTTGAATTTTATATGGTTTCTTTCTGTTTCATATCAAGTCATTTCATCTCTCCATATGAAAGGCTTATTAACTTTGTAAAATAACATCCTGGTGCTTTAGAAGTAATTCAATTTTTTTCCATTTTTTGTTTGTGACAGCTTCAAAGATAATTCAATTTTACTTTATTATCACTGCCAAGTTGAAATTAGCAGGCGATTAAGCACTTAAAATAATTTGAGCATTTTCCACTGCCAGCAATAGAAAATTTAAGTGTAAAAAAATTAAACTTAAGATGCCACAATAATATAGAACTGAAATAGTTTACTGAAGCACAGCATTTTTAAGTAAAACGTAACTGAATTTTCCCATTTAATAGAAATATTTGGTGGGGAGCCTGCTTCCAAAACTCCCAATGAGCACAAAATGAGCTGAAACTGTGCATCTGCTGCAACCTCCCCCATTGCTCAGGATTCTTCTCTGACTCCAGTGAAATTCACTGATTTTGTTCCCACCTAGTGACCTCCAGGAAGGAGCCCATGGCCTGTGTTTGATCTCTCACTTCTATAACAAGCTACCCTTTAAGCCAACTTTTAAGACATAGTTTTGCAGAGGTCATTTTGTTTATGAATGTTAACAGAAAAGCACAGGGCTTGATTTTGAAGTCCCTCATTTCAGAGCTGAGGCTGCTGCATCTTGACCCAACATCCTCATACGGTAATCAAACAGTTACCTATATGGATTCCTTTGGAGTTTAATAGTCAAATCCATTGTCTTTTCATCTTCACAACCAATACCCCAATTAAAGCACTGACATGTAAAAGCTTAGCTTTTATTATAGTGAGAATGACGGACATGTCCTACATGAAATGGAGAGAGACCCAGCTGGAGTCTGTAACTTTCCACTAGGGGAAAAGTGATGTAAGTGAATAGTAAGAATGAGAAGAATTTCATTTGTTTTCAGAAAACAGACCTTGGAAATGCAAAAAAATATTATTAAATCTGCTTTACTTTGAAATGGAAACCCAGATCCCACTTCCATGCTGCTTAATATCCCCATCCAACAGATCTGCACACACCGACACGGGTGAAGACCTTGCCCACTACCTTTTAAGAGCCGAAACAATATCTGCTTCTTCCACGTAATCACAGACTCATCATCCCTTCCATTGTTTGCAGAAGCTTGAAAATAAAACATCTCTAGTTATCGATTTGCTACTTCTTTTTCATTTAGCGACTATTGATCGCTGTTTATGTGTGTGTGTTTCTTGTTGAGCAGAAATTAACATTGAAAACTTCTTGGAATTCATGGCATTCATACCTACTTGACATTCCTGGGGAAAGCTGCCACCACAATCACTGTAACTGGGGTTTTCACAATCCTGTTTCGTTTTCTCCTCCAATCTCTTGGCAGCAAAAATAAAAAAGATTTATATACAAAATCTTTTTTTTATTATTATTATCATTGGCACTTGCCTGGGACAGAAAATGCGGTTGTCACAGAGTTTGTGCTCGCAGAGTAATTCCAAAGCACACAGTATTATTTAGGCTGTGGTTACCGTGCCTACATTACAAAAACAAACCTCTTAGGGATGTGAGGCATTTTTTCATGACTATCTGGAAGAGAAACTCTTGTGATTACCACTAAAATTGCTTGCTGGTGTGTGTATGGGAAGCCAACTCCGAGACACATGCTGATCTGTAATTTCACAAAAATATGGATGGATTAATCTAGTGGGGCCATGTGTAAGGGCTGGATGAATGAAAATATCTGAGATAGCACTGAACCATTCTTTGACTAAAGCTATTACATCCATACCATCTGTAAAACAGTCCTCTCATTGGTCTTATTACATTCAGATCCTATAGTTTTCCTAGTTTGGGCTCTATCAACTCCAAACAATCAAAATCACAGGCCAAGTACACATTTTCCATGAAACTAGATATAGTCCTGACCCATCAAATAATAATGCAAGCAGATTCTTTTTACTTACCTTGCATTTGTTTTTCAATGTCCTTTTCCATAGTCTTTCAATAAACTTTAGGGTAAAACTCTAAAAAAAACCCAACAATAAAAGCAAAGCTTAATACTCAGGGAATTACACAGTTTCAGGAAACGGAGAAAAAACCCACACCTACCATTTCAGGATTTATGTTAGTAATTGCTCTAGTTGATGGCATAGTTATCATAATTAGCATCCAGAGATAAGGCTCTCTGCGGCTTCTTCTGCAGGAGTTAAGAGGGGAGCAAGTACAAGGGCAACTCTGGAACGTGGAGGTAGATTTCAGAGACACGGGAGACCCAGGGCCCCGACTCCTCTGGGTCTCTCTGCTTCCCTCCCTCTGTGCAAGGTCCATCTGGAGGTGACAATCCTTGTCCGAGTAGGGCAGCTCAAGGAGAAGGCTGACTAAATTCCTACCAGCTTTGCAGCAGCAGGTGAATTTATAGACTTTAATCCTAATCTTTATGCCTTTACTTTTATATGTTTGATTTTTAGTACCTTTTAAAATTTTGGCCATAGGATTTTTTTCCCTCCTGTATAGCATAGTACCATGGTATTTTGTCCTTTGCTCAATATTAATATATGCTTTATTGTTCTATTCTAATTACAATCTCATTATTAAGGGGGTACTTTGTTTTCTTCTGACAGATATTGCATCTCATTGTTAGTGGATCTTGGTTATTCCATGCTTATTGTTATTAATAATTTGTAGCAATTGAATTGGTATTAGAATATTATTCTGCTAAATCACTTTTGCTGCTAATTAAGGCACTATCTGTGACATTGTTTAGCTCCAAACATCATGCTCCTGCTTTTCAGCCTGCTATAATTACCTGTAAGTCATTCATTTCTACTTATGGAAGTCAGGTCTTTTAATCAAGATTCCTGTGAGCTTTGCCATGGCATGAGCTGCCGCTGGTAGGAATGAAACATTCTCATGGAGAAAGATATTTTTATAATGACAAATGCACCCTTCATTGCAGCCCTGGAAGTCCTCAGAAACAGAATAAGTGTACTTGGTGGTTCCAAACCAGGCACAAAAGAAGAAGGAAGGTTCTGAGGGAAAAGTGAAAGATTACTTAAGTAATCAAACTATTCAAGATGTCAGCAAAGAAAGTCACCATAGCTTTAAAATGTTTTCTCTTCACAAAAAAAAAACTTGTCTGCAAGATCACATCTGTCATACTATTTCTTGAAATAATATTTTCCCCGAATAAGCACCATCACATCATTATTTGCCTGGAAACATTATTCACTTTTGCTCCCAAATAAACAGAAGATAGAAAAAGGTCATTCTTGAGTCATTAGTGAAAATTCACGTTAATTGCTAGGGGGCTTACTGATGTAGGGCTGGGGAAAGTACGGTTCTCTTTTAATGACAGGACATCTGTATAGTGATAGGATATTCTGTATATTGCAAACATTTTACATAAATCTAGGATAATCAGAAGAATAACTAATTGCACAGTTTATTTCTGTGCAATTCATTCCGTAGTCATTTTAGCTGAGTGTAAAAAGGTAGCAGATATTTGTAGTGATACTGTTATGCTGGAGCTGTGTTGGACACACGGACACACTTTACATGTGCACACCAGGGCCATAGTTACCTACGATTTGACGTCTGTATCTTCATTAGTTCATTTTCATCTTAATCGGTTAGATTTCTGATTTAAGCAGACACCACGAAGAAAGCCGCATAACACAGACTGAAGTCACATCTCACCTCTTGGAAGTGTCACCTGGGCCTCTGCCCACCAAGAGGGATGCTCAGGGGCAGGCTGGCAGCAGGAGAGGGAAAGGAGGGTTCAAAAGCAAAGGGTGGCTCCCCCTGTTAGAACCTTCACCTTTCTATGGAGCCCCTCTGCTGTGAGGACAGGCTGAGAGTTGGGGGGTTCAGCCTGGAGAAGAGATGGCTCCAGGGAGAGAGCCTGGAGAGACCTTAGAGCACCTTCCAGTCCCTAAAGGGGCTACAGGAGAGATGGAGAAAGACTTTTTATGAGGGCATGTAGTGATAGGACAAGGGGTAATTGCTTCAAACTACAAAAGGGTAGATTTAGATTACATATCGGCGAGACATTTTTCACTCTGAGGGTGGTGAGAGCTTGGCCCAGGTTGCCCAGAGAGGTTGTGGCTGCCCCATCCCTGGAGGGGTTCAAGGCCAGGCTGGATGGGGCTTGGAGCAACCTGGTCTGGTGAGAGGTGTCCCTGCCCAGGGCAAGGGGGTTGGAACTCCATGATCTTTAAGGCCCCTTCTAACTCAAACCATTCTACAATTCTTTTCTCCAACCAGTGTGGGAGATGTTCTTTTTCCTGTCCCTCCCAGCACCACAGGCAAAGCTCATGCAAAGCTCATGACCGTTTGAGAGAATAGTCTCAGAAAATAGAAAGTATGTTATAAAAATCAGAGAAGAAACACTGTCCTTTGGAACCATCTTCCCCTTTGCTGAACTGCTGTGTGCTCTTGGACAGATTTTTGTTTATATTGATTTATTGCCCCACCAGCCATTCCCCCCAAACCACAGCACGGGCTCCTGCTCACAGACTGTGCCCCAAACTCACCCTGGGAAATGCCTCTGTAGATTAGAGTAAAATTTATCCAAACTCTGACCCATGTGCTTGGATGGCCTTCCCACCAACACAGAAGTGATTTATGGAATGCAATTTCTTTATCCTGTAATATTGTCTCACTTCATACACTTATGCCAAATAGTTTTTGATGATTGATTACTTTTCCTACAGCTTATAAAAAAAATGTAAACCTGTACAAGCAACGGGAAATGAACTGCAGGGGTTAATCTCTAATAACCTCTTGTTGGGCATTAATCAGATTCATATTCCAGTCATATTAGTCTAAAGCTACTGAAATCACTGATGATATAATGCAACTTAAATCAGAATATAATACTATACCTCCAACTACTGTTTCTAATTAGATTTATTCTGCTTTACACTGAATGTAGTAGAAATAAAAGAGTTTTCTCTGCATCTTTCTTGTAAACATTTTTGGTTTTGCAAAACACAAATAGTTTGCTCTAGGCCAGAGAAAATGTAGTCATTTATGCAATAGATATTGAATTCATATTTGCCTGACAAGTGACCTTATCAGCTATAACTTGTCATCTTCTAATTAGTCTACATTTGTTTTTTTCACTCAATTAACCCCAAGCCTCTCATGAAGATAAGCTGACAGTACACTGGATTGTGGGTGCTGTTGCAATTAAAATGGTGGTGCAAATCTAATCCATAGCTTTCCTTGAAATAAGGTACATCTCCTTAATATCTTATTAATTTGATTGTAAATTGAAATACTTTTTGTTCCCAATTATGCCACTGACTTGCAAAGCCTACTGACCAGCAACAGCACCGACCTCTCTTTAGAGAGTCTAAGAATAATCATGTAACACCAAAAGCACTCACTGAGATCTAGGGAATAGGAATCCCCCCATGTGATTAAATCACATTTCAAAGCACAGAAAACAAGCAACAAACCTGGATTTCTTATTAATCTTGGAACTTTCCTTTTTTTTAAGAAATCATAAATATGCACCCCTTATAAAATCTGAAGCCAGATCTAGATTCCAGGGTCATTTTTGTTTCCACATGTGTTTTCAAGATTTTCTATGACATAAATTGTTTAAATTGATAACTTCTGGGGATGCAGAGAAGTACAACTTTAGGAGCCAGGAAAGTTTTCACATAACTAGCCTGCACACCTGCAATTTTTTAACACCTTCAGGGACAGGCAGCTACAAATCAAAAGTTTTGAAGATTTAAATTGAATTCCTTCACAAGTTAATCACCCAGGACTTAAGTTTCTTTAAATGTTCCTGTGTTTTACAGATCAAGCTGACCTGAAAGGTGAGTGTCTAACATTTGTATGGAAAATAATGAAACCCTATGAACAGAATCCAGCCCGATTCACATTTTATGCCTTAAAATAACTTGGGTTTACAGTTTTGGCAAAAAATCTAAACCACAATTTGAAAAATCAAGTGAAATTCATATATATTTTAAGGAAACCTAACCCAATTCAAGATTTTATGTCACAATCTGATCTGTGCAAAATGCCGCCCTGTTCCTATACATAAGTAATTTATAGGGAGAAGTTGAGAAAAGAGCACTTCTGTCAGCCCAAAGTTGGATGTTCACTGCAAGTTAAAATACTGAAACAACAATATATTATATTGCACTGACATTTTACTAAAATGACCATATAGTTCTCAAGATAATGAAGACGTGAAAATACAAGCACAGAGAAAATAAACTTGTTAAAACAAGACGTGTTGCAAATTCAGACTGAGACAATTACTGAAAAGAGGAAACACGTAATACCCTACTTTTTTTCCTTTACAACTCTGCACTCTCAACCTACCTAAATTAGAGCAGTATCTATCATTGATTATGTCATTCCCCAGAAATATGGCCTTCAGACAGTTTGTCATAACTCTACCGGTGATCCTACACAGCAGACACATTAACTATCAGTCAAGATGATACAATTTTCCGACTACAAGCCAAGCAAATATGTTCTCAGCCTTCTGGGACAACCCTTCCCGCAGATGGATGGCACCAGCCTGTGACACACGGACTGAAATCAAGCAGTCCCTCATGGACCTTCATGGTGCCTTTCCCCTGGTCCTCATCAGGGTCCCAACCCCTCAGAGGAGGATAAAATACCTAAACCTCACTGAAATTAGGGGATCAAGAGCCTCAATTCAAGTAAGGTCCCACCTTTTGTCTTCACAGCCTGAAATTCTCAACCACCTCCATCTCTTTCGATTTGCTTTTTTTTTTCTTATAATAATTATCTTTACATTATTTAATGCTTTGTGGTTGTGCCTTTGCATTTTATTTTGCCTTTGCATTTATTATGTTTTACTGCTCGCATTATCCCTGTAATTGAAATACTCTCCACCCCAACTCAAGTTTGCCGTGATGAGAAGCAGCTCCCACGTTGAGTGTTCTTCTTCCTTTGGCACATCAAGGCATCAAACCACTTCCTTTTTTAAAAAATCTGCTTCAGTTTGAATTTCACCACTGGCATAGATGAGATGACTAATCCAATTTCCCTCTATGTAGAGAGTCCTCTTGCAGTTCTTTCTGCACTTCTATTTTTTCCCTGAATAGCCATCATTTAATGCCCCGTTATCTTGGATGGCACTCATTTAGTGGTTTATTAAGCAGTAATTTAGCAGCCTGTTATCAGTTCCTACTGTAGCTAGGAAAAAGACCCAATCCAAGTATGCAAGATTTCTGTAGAAATACAGCATTTTTGTGATTTTTGGATTAGAGAAAAATTAGTGAAATGTAATACATAGGAAATGTTTTCCCTGCACTTCATTATTGTCCCCGCACTAAAGCTCCCTCAGGCTGCTCAGAACATAGACTGCCTCATCTCGCCTTCCATCTCCAGCAAAATTGGACAAAACTGCAGAGAATTCCATGGGCTGAGATAAGCCTAAGGAGGTCCTAAGACTGGACTTAGTTCTCCTGCCTGCTCTCTGACTGTCCTTTCCATAAAGTTTCCAGGTGGGGAGAAGGCATAAGGCTTAGACGAGTTTTTGTGAACTTCTTAAAAAAACAGGGAATTTAAATGAAGCAATAGGAAACTGCAGAAACCAAAGTGTGCCCTAAGCATTAAATACAGTAGTGTAGAGGGATCAGTGTAAATCCCAGCTGGAAAAATGGTATTGCAAAGTAATTTTGATGATCACAAAGGCAAAGACTTGATTTGAAATTACAGCTTTTAAGATATGGATGAAAATAGAAATTTTTTTTTTATTAATAAATTATTCCTCTTTCTTAAAATTGCCAGCTTACAACAAATAATGGAAGTAGAGATAAAAGGAAGCAGCTGAGAGGTTAATGAGATGCCAACCAGCTAAACTGGCACTGGCCATCGAGCAGGTACTGGAGATGTGGGAATTTTTATATCTGCCAACAAAAAGCACTTCCAGTTCTGGTTTCCCCCTGGAAATGTACGCACAAGGGACACAACAGGACAAATCACACCAAATCTCCCCCAAGTGGCACGTCATCCTACACGATACAGGCTCTTCTCTGGAGTGCTCCAGGAAAAATTAACAGGGACACTTAAGGAAATCTGTATTTTGGACTATTATGTTTGTAACAACATAGCCTTGAAATGATGTCAAACATAGACATCAGGAAGGGACAGGGACGGCGATAGAGGTATAATGGTTTCTCTCTCCACCTTCCCAGTTTTTCCCAGGTTTTTCAGCCCGCTGGCACGGCCAGCAACGTTTCCACTCCAGGTAGCCCTGGCTGCAAGCCCTGCCGTGGCCACATTGACGCTGCCTGTTGAACCCTGCCCTTCCTGTCTCTGCTCCAAAGCAGAATTTCGCTGCAGCCCTATCAACCTGCTTTTTTCTCCTTTCAGCTGGGTTTTGTTTAGCTATTTATGCTGTCATTTTTTTGAGAATAGATCGGATAAAGGTCATTTTTTACTTGAATGGAAAAGAACAGTAATTTGACAGCAAGACATTCCCAGCTTGCCGTACATCAGAAATATTGATATTAGTTCCTTTAAAACAGAGACTAGAGACAATATCTGCCCAAGCAACTCAATTGCTAGCAGTTATTTTCCAAAAAATAAGCATTTACAAAGTTATGTTTGCGGCTTCTGCTAAATATGAGAATTCCATTACTGAAAAGACTTTTAACTTCATTTGTGTTTGCTCAGAAAAAGATCATCATGAAGATATTAAACAGTCACAAAAGATGATGGCTTCAAATTGTGTCTTTTGGCTGATCTATAATCATTTGCTTTGGCAATTTTATTCAAGAACATTAGCACTGATCGCTTATGCTGTGTTCCTAATTATTTCTGAAATATTGTGCTGTTGCTCATGCTGAAATGCATAACGAGCAAAGCAGTAGGTTAGTTGGAAATGCAATGTTCTAACTGGTTTTTAATCAATGAGTGATAATGATAGCTTGTGTTTTGACTTTCACTGTTTAATTGCCAGTAATAAAGCAGATCTTAGTTGATGATATTTAACAGAGTTCAGTTTCATTTATCTCTGTTTATTCTATTTATTTTAAAAGTGCCTGGGAGCTTTCAGGGCTTGACAAAGTAACAAAATATACAACGCTAATTATATTTGAGTTGCCTAATATTTTCCACAATGGAGGATGATGATGCCCTTTCATAGGGAACTATCGCACCTCACTGTTTTCAGCAGGTTTCTGAAATGCTGGAGGTATGTAATGGTAAAGCTACGTTCCATGAAATCCCAACAAGATTTTTCTGAGATACAGACTGTTTAAATCACTAGTTCCCTTCTGCTGCTTATAACAGCAGTGATTTTTATTTTTTTTTCCAGGATGTCAAAATAATAATTAAACATAAATATTCTAAGGGCGAGGCAGATCTGCAGGTGATGCTACAGAAAAAATACATCTCATCAAAACTGAAAAAATTACTCGGATTCAAGATGCATCCAACTGACCACGTGACAGTCAGCCAAAAGCAGACACCCAAAGAAGACCTTAAGAGCCAAGATGGCATTTAGTTTGAATAATATATTCCATATTTCTCTACTTTTACACTCCATGCAATGCCCAGAGCTGAACTGCAGTGATTTTTCTGGTCAGGATGGTGGACACAACCAAGGAAAAACCCCTGGGAGCAGAGAAATGTGCCCTACAGTGCAGACCAAGCAGCCAGTCTCTGTTTGTATGCCAATACAAGGGGTAAGAGGGAAAAGGGAAGAGACATTTCTGCATCACCCGTAAGTTTCTTCATTGGCTAAAAGGCAATTTCGCCATAGATTGTACCTGATTTTTGGTCAAGAAAACCATTTTATTATTTAAGTTTATTTTTCAGGTTCAAATTTAGTTTCAATCCCCTAAGTCAGTGTCAATGTGGTGGTGACAAGCATATGTAAATCAGTCAGTCAATACAATAAATAATTCGATAATATCCTGCTTGATTAATCTAATTTAAACCAGGATCTGCCTTGTGTTTAAAATGTTATAAATACCTCTTGCGTTGCTCTTCAATTATATGTAAGAAAATAAAGACCCTTTTAATCTTGCCTGGTTTGACATTACCTTAATTGCTTAAAATGATTTATTTTCCAAGATTTTATTCCCAAGTTATCAATCATCTGAAGGAAAGAAGTGGGTGGCAGCCTGAAATTTCTATATCAGATCTGCCTGTCCTAAGGACTTTTGCCATGATAGTAATTTGGACTCCAAAAATAAATTCTCTCTACATATTTTTCTATCATCTTCATCATCTCTATTATTTCTAAGCACTACTCCAGAATAGAAACCTTTCTATCTACATAGAAAATAATTTCTGATGTCAAGTTTTTACAGCTAGTTCCTGACTAGCTTTATTCATGTCTGTTATTTAAACCCTAGTGGGAAAAGCAAGCATCTATGAAGCAGCCATTTCACTCCAGCTATTCAAAGTAAATAAGCAGAATTTAAATAATGCGTACACAGAGCTTGAACATCCACCTGCAATTTAAATCCCCTGTAATGGTGATTGTATCTAGTTTTCTACAAGGTCTGGGACTCACAATACTGCTAAAACCAAAATACTACTTCACATTACGACATGATTCCTACTGAACAGAAATGGGAATTACGAAGTGTGCCCTCTGGAAACAAAAGAGGATCGTTTGCTTTAGTATATTCAACTATTTGCAAACTATTGTTTTTCATCATTTCTTTTTCATTCCAATGTGGCTTGGTTTTTGCTACCAAGTATCTGCTTGAAAATAATGCAGTGGTTGTCAATATCCAGTAGATATTATACACTAAATTGGTGCAGTTTTCAAACACCAAGTATTTAGTAAACCAATTATCATTTATTGCTTAGTAGACAATATAAATAGAAGGGCAAAGAGACATTCTTAACAGATCTCTTCCCTGTTTCCCTACTCTGTGTGTGTATTTACTTGTAAGGATGCATATATATTTATGTATATACACCTACGTATTTGTATACATCTATTTATATACACACATAAGCTTAGGAGAAATACATGTTACATAGTTCAGTATTTCACATACAGATAAGACTAAGAAAAAAAAAAGGAGTATCAGTTGTTTATACTGTGTTCAGTAGAGGTTGATCTATTGCCCATTGAAGTTCATGAAAGTCTTTCACTGACTTTAAAGCACTTGGGCTCATATTCTCTAGGTAGAAAAAGAAAAAAAATTGATGAAGCATAAAACTGTATCTACGACCAGCTACAAAAATCTTCACCAAACTTAGCATTCATCAGGCTGCTGCATATTTTCTATATTGAAATTAGTGTCACACTGGGGAAAGAAACCCAACCGAGTAACTTCAGTTGGATTTCATCAGTATTTTTCCAACAGATTCCCCAACTCTTTCTTCCATGGGGCAGGAAGAGAGGGGGGTGCCATGAGAGACGGTAAAGACTTGTGTAAATGAACCTGAGGATTAAAAGGCTTGGTTGTCCCAGATACCTCAGCCAAGAACAGAGGGGTTGAGGAATAAGACATTGCAGTCTAACTTCTTGAAACCACTCAGATGCTTTATCCTAACACAGAAAAAGGGAGAGAAGAGAGACAGAGCTGTTCCCGCCTCTAGGCTTGCTCAAGATCTAGAGGAAGGAGGCAATGGAGCAATTCCCTTTTGTCTCCTCCTGTCTCCAGAGTCACTGGATGGCAGCGCAGCGCTGCAAGGCAAGATGCTTAATGAAAAGACTGAAATGGGCCTGAAATGGAGCTTAAAGGCTGGAGGTTTTGAAGTTTTCACAATTTTTTTTTTCTTTCCATTTTGAGTATAAGCACAACTGTAGCTCGTCATGTTGTTAGAGGCTTATTCAAGTCAGTGTTTCACTCTCTCCCCCTCTGTACAGAAGGGCTATCAGTAGTCACAACGGAGTTTTGGAGTCATCACACAAAAACCCAGAGCTCATCAACACTAGAAGTGGCCAAAAATTATCCGAGCTTAATTAATCACTATCCTCCTAAGACAGTAAAGCACAGTTATATTTTGCGCCAAAAAAAAGTTACAGAGAAACAAAGTGCTGGATTTATTTAAGTGGCAGGATATTAAATGATATAGCTGTTATCTTTTCCTGTATTGTAAATTATTGAATTAAGCCTTCAGTCAGTTTGGCAACAGTGCCAAATGAATATTACAACAGTACAATGCAGCAAACATTATCTGTCATCGAATCTAGGTCTCACTTATAACTGAAATTACAGTGAACAAAATGCTTGTGCAGTCGATTGGAAAAGGTTCATTATTATTTATTCATCTTGCCTAGTAACACAAAAACTAATGAAATTTCATTGAGAAGAGTGCACGTCAGGATTACTATACATCATAAAGACACATCCCTCTAACTTCATTGTGGATATTTGTCTCTGTAATTAGATGTCTGTTCCACAATAGTTCTGTATCTGAAGGACATGATCAAGTTCATGACATAAAACAAATCACCTGCACAAATGAAAAGCCTGCCTTTATCTCAGCTACATTCTGCAGAATACCACAAAAGCCTTCAGAAATTCTTACCAAAAAGCCAATTAAGTCATGCACAGTTAGGAATTCTAGCATTGTTACTCACATATTTATTTTTAAATAAAATATTACATTATTAATACCATTCACACATTGGTGTATTTGTAGCCCCTATACCTATTCAGGCTATAGTACCTTCACACAGATCTCCACAACAAATTGCTCGTAAATCTGTACTCTTCTGAAGCCAAAAGTGTAAATTAGTGAAGCTCTATAGAATGCCATCCAGAATGCATCAATTACAAGCAATTTTCCTTCCCTGTAGCTTGAACTTCTGATCTGGAATCTTTAGGGAATATCTTGTTTTTATATTGAACGCAGTTAGTATCATGTAAATCTGAAGCAAGAGTTTGATTGCTACACTCTGTACGATATTATGAGAAACATCACATTTTGGCATTTAGAGATCTATCAGTAATTATTTTGGAATTAGAATGCGTGTCTCTGTTAGATGAAAATGCAGATGGGTAATAAATTCACTGATACCCAATTATATTCACAGAAAGTTAGCTCAAAGTGTTGAAGCAGTTCTGGTTATCGTAACAGAATGGTTGACAAATGTTTGAAGCATCAGATTTTGACAAAATCCTTTTGTTAATATATAGATCTTTAATTGCAAAAGGCTCATAATTCAAGAATATGGTCAGTTTTACGTAATACATCCTTAAATATTACCTGTGATATATTACATCCTAGTTTTATATGCTGGAATC
>JAOXJM010000003.1:13260482-13270933 GCA_026413425.1 Tringa solitaria
ACTGCCTGCTCATGTCCAGCTTCTCATCCATCAGCACCCCCAAGTCCCTTTCCTCGGGGCTGCTCTCTAATACCTCCTCGCCCAGTCTGTATTGATAGTGAGGACTGTTCCGTCCCAGGTGCATAACCCTCCACTTGCTCCCATTGAACTTCAAGAGGTTTACTTGAGTCCACCTCTCCAGCCTGTCCCTGGAAGAACCACAATACAAAAATAATAAAAAAAATTGAATTTAAGCTCTAGGCAGAGGTAAGGGCTGAAACACATGCTCATTTCTAGGTATCTCAATAACTCCAAAAGCAAACAACAAAGCCCTGACATGTCTGGAATGTAGCCGAGTGACAGCTCCTTTCACTGGGTTTGCTTCGTATTTTCTGAGGTTTTAATCTGTGTGCACTAGTTATGGATCACTCATGAAATACCTGGAGTCTACTCTAAGTTCACATATAGTCCGCAAAGTTTAACAGAACAAAAAAGTTATGGAAATTGATACTTTTTATGTGATTTACTGCGGTTTACGGTCTGTTATGTCACTTCTAACATCACATATAATGTTCAGGCAAGTTTAATATTTTGTCTTCAAACCACTAGCTCATCTCAGCTGTTTTACTAGGCTGACTTACTTTATATCCTAACCTGAGAGGATGTATTTCTTCTTTCTAGTATGCCCACGCTATCTCCTTTATAACACGAGATATTCTTAAAATGAGATGTGTCTTCCCAAACAGCTACTGTGGTATAAAACAAATCAATCTTTTTTGACTGCTACTTTGAATTTTACTCCAATTCTCTTGAAGGCCATTCCTCACAGATACTGCTCATGAAAACACACAGTTGGGCTGACTTTCTGAGTTTCCAAAGGATGTATAGTGTAAATTGGGCTAAGGGACACATAAGAATGGGCAGTAGGAAACTGTCATTATCAGATGCCATCCTTAAAAAGGTCAAAAATGCTTAAATATAAAACATTTTCATTTGTTCATCGCTCTCTAGAGTTTTGGCAGATATTCTTTATAACTTTGTCGCATCCCAAGGTTGGTGTGACTCCGGTTTCTGAACTTCTGGTGCCAGAATTAAGGTGAAATGACACCAGGAGAGTCCAAACAATGCTTAACATTTGTTAACCAAGCTAACAGAAAAGCGCTGCCACCCTGAGGCCTCCGGTTCCTCCCCGGAAAGTAGAAAGACAATTCTACTGCAAGAAAGATGGCATTAACTTTTCTAGTTAGTTAAAAAATAGTTCAGGTATGAAATGAAGATTAAAAAAATCAATTATGTTACTTTAAAAATTAAATATTATATTCTCATTACACCAGATAAAAATTACTCATGAAATTCCAGGTTTGGGATTCTCAGAAAAACAGCAAGTGTCACAAAAAGATGAAAGCTGACAACAGTGCTGATCTGTGCTTTTTTTTAAATTTAGAGGAAATGGATTGAAGCGGTTGGAAAGTAGAAAGGGAGATGAATAAGCGTACAGCTGGTGGCAGAGGCAGATGATGTGATTTTTGACGTGCACCCTGTGTGGTTGTTCATGGCCTTGGGTTGACAGGGCCTGGCCAGGGTGAAGCTCGGGGGGGGTGCACACTGTGTTAATTAATGCATTGGGACAGCCGATCATCCCTGGGGATGCAGGAGGAGACTCTGCTGGTGTCAGCAGAGCAAGACCTATTTGTAGCAGCTGAGAAAATCCTCTAGGAGTTAGAGCAATAGAACAAGAGGGTTGCAGTGGGCACCCTGGGGACTGAAGTGGTGCCAGAAGGTGCCTTTGGGAAGTAGGCTGTACCTTCCTTCTCCCGTTGCCAACCAGCAGATAAAATATGCAAATCAAATCAGACATGATGACTGCCAACATTGATGTTGCTTCCAGAATACAACTGTAAAGCAACTAGGTTTTTTGGGTTAATACTTCTTTTCACAAGTGTGTAACTCTACTGCAAACTTTATGAGTTTCTTGGACTCATGTAAGACATCTGAAAACTGGAGGATGGTCCAGTTGCTAAGGATGTGGGATTATTTATTTGTTCTGTCACTAGTATTTGGTTATAGCCATGAAAAAAATCACTTAATCTCCATCAAAGTTTTCCTTGCAGGCATCTGTGTAAGATCTCAAGGAAGCAAATGGGTCTCACCTCAGCCCATGTGTCTGCTGTCTCCATGTGTTTATATGCTGTAATTAGACCTTGTATGGGTCACCAGGAGGATACAAGTGCTAGTGAAAATAATGAATAATCAACCCCTATTTTATGCTACTTCTGTTTTAAAAGGGCTCAAAGCCCAAATGACAGGGGAAAAAAAAAAACAAAGCCAAACCAAACCCTGAAACCAGGCCAGCTAAAGTATACAAGAGTAACATATCAAAGGATGTGAAGGGTTAGAGGAGAAGGAATTGGCAGATTCCCTTCGGCTGAGATGTGACCTTCTGGCCCTCATCACCAGGAATGGTGGCCAAATGGCAGAGGAAAGGAAAGATCCACCACAACGTACCTCCTGATCTAGAAGCTATTTGCTGCCCTGCTGGAGGTTTTCTCTGCCCCATGGTGTGTGCCTTCATGGAACTGGAGCAAAACACCTCTGCTGCCAGAGCTTGGCTGCAGTGAATGAGCTGCTTGTCCTTCAAAGGCTGCCATGGGGCTGACATGCCACCAGTTGAGCAGGGGGGTAGAAGTGCCAAACACAGAAACCCACAACTTCATTCTTTCCTGTTTACAGACACAATCTAAAGCACAAGTATGAGGTAGATGAGGGAGATTGAATAGATGGCCATATAGCTTCCATAGGAAGTATGCAAAGAAGCTAGTCCTCACTTTCAGTTGCAAAATAAATCACCAGCACCTGGGATATGTGATTTTATTATCAATCAGGCTTGAAATATTTCCTGCTTAATAGCCAAATGTCTGGAGGTGGATTCTCTGCTGAATATAATAGCAGACCTTAACTTTTGACCGAAAGCAAAGGACACTTTTATGTGTAAGGACACACTAAAGATCTCTAATCCTAAATTATTGTTTTTCTTTCACAGGGGAAGAAACCCTCCATGGCCCTATTTTTATCCAAGAGCCACATGATATCACTTACTCCATGGGCTCAGCAAATCCAGAAATCCTACTGAACTGTACAGCAAAAGGATATCCACTCCCGTACTACAGGTGAAGTCAACCTTGGAAAAGTATTGTCTCACTGTAAATCTTTTAATTGTGTTTTAATCAGTAGTACACCAGAATATACATACCTCAAAATGTGTCGAGCACCCACAGCCAGAGTATACATAGGTGTAGTAAATTTGAGGAATGAAGGAAAAGTATTTTTGCTAGTCTGCTATTATGACAACTAACACAGGAAAAGAAAGCACATCATTGAAAATTGTCCCCAAAGTATTTTAAAACATACAAAATTACTTCTGAATCCACAGAACAGCTTTGAAAAATGGAAATGCTGCTGTATTTGATAAAACTTTCTATACATCAATAAATGCGTCGAAAGCAAGAGAGCAACATACGTGCCCATTTCTAATTCTAACATTTCATGTATATATTTATAGTGTTTATTTAGAGAAAAAACAAGGCACAGCTCTGATATCTAGCTTACAATACTCTGTAGACTCACTTAATAAAACCTTGGTACGTAGAATTGTTTGTTTATTCAATGACTATGGACTCATCTTTCAAAACATAACATGTTGCACCAAGGATCTGGAAACATGAGTCTAATAATAGGAAAAGATGGAAACCTGGGAAAAAAAAGGCAGTGTACTTTCTTCAGAAAATAATGGTCTAGGAAAAGGAAAATTAAAAGAAAAAAAAAGGAAAAAGAAAACACGCAAGACATGAAAGAAAATTGTCCCCTACCAAATACTTTGACCTTATTTATTCAATAGCTTTTAATTCTTCACACAACAGTTTCCTCTGTAAAGTACCACTACTAGTTAACAACTTGGGTTGTTGTACTTCATGTATAAATTTATTTCCAAATACTGTGCTAGTAAAGGAATGTTTTATCTCCTTTTCTACCTTCTAAAATATATTTTACCTTTTTAAAAGTATATTCTACATGTACTTTTAGTACATCAACTTCTTAAAGTACATCAGCTTCTCTTCCTCTGAGTAAAAATCCTCACCCATTTCCCATCCCATTTGTTCTTCCTATTTTTGACATGAACACCCATGGGTTCATGTCATGAATTTCAAGTCTTTCCGGTTCATCCATCCATCTGCTTCATATCAATTTATATAGGCAGGTTCCTCAGAGACCTATTAAAATTGCTGACTCTTGTATTCCAGCCATGGACTCTTCACATGGACAGATAGTAGAGAGAGCAAGTTGCAGTATGCGGGAGAGCTATAAAGTCTCCTCCCATCATATATCTGATATTCATATTTTCTCTTTTTTTCTACCCATCCATTAATTAGATTCATTATTTTCTCTGCACTATAAGGACATTTTGCAAATCCTCAATTACTCCAGTAAGACCAGATCAACATCTGGGGATGGCTCCGGAACCATCTAGGTCAATTAGAGGTTATCAGACTATCACTGCTGCTATTACAAGCCAGGAGCTTCTCGCCATGACTTGAAAGGAATGGGAAGTCTTCAGCACTTTTCTTTGATTTTAGTATAGCTAATGCCAGTTCTATCAGATAAGGATTGAGCCCATATATTTAAAGTTCTAACAATTTTAGATAAATCAAGCGCAGTATGAAATTTTAATCATATCCTTTGTTGAGTGATGGAAAAGAACTGCAAGGACTGTTGCAAGGTTTTTCTTTGATTCAAAAATACAGAACCATTACAACAGGAATAAAGTTATACCCAAGCTAATTTGCTATTTAGCATGTTTTACATAAATAAATATTCTGACTTATGCCTTTTCTTTAAAGAAAAGATGCTTAATATTTTCTAAAAGTTTTATTTTATTATATTGTAGTTGATTGAGCGTTTACCATCAACTAACTTAAGTAACAAATTTTACTTCTTTTTCTGCTTACAGCCTGTCCATGAACGTACCACAGTTCCACAGTTTTCTTCCATTAAGTTAGTCAGTTCAGTACAGGTTGCCTTCTTCCACACTGGAAAAAAAAAAAAAAAGCAGAAAGGAGTCACCTAGAGCCTGCCAAACAAGTGTTTTTTGCAGTATTTTGACATCTCCTGTTTGGTCTCGGGTGCTTGGTTCCGACTGTTTCTCTAAACTTACAGAGTAGTCACGTAATCTTGCATTTTCATGCAAGTTTGAAATTGAGAATTTTTTTTTGCCTCAATAATCTTCAGAGAGAGCAGTCAATTGAACAAATAAACAAGAAATCCAAGGACAGCATAAGCAGTACTCATTATAACAGTATTTTAATATTTCAGTATAACTTAGAATGATGCAGTAAAATAAGATATTCAAATCCAATCCAAATCAAAGTACTACAGAAGATAACCATAACAAAATGAGGGAGAACAGGAACACAAAGTCTAAGATGATTACAAATGACATAAAATATGTTTATAATCATTGCTTAAAATTGTAGAATGATTCCCAGTAACTCAAAAAAATATTTATCTTATTCACACCCTTGTAAAACAAATGACAACCCCGCTATAATGTAGCTATTCATTAAAATCCTATCCCTTATTGAAGATTCTGCTTCAAGAGTGGAGTAGAAATAGAAATGCCTTCAAACTCTGTTGTGTTGTTCACAGTTAATAGTTTTTTTTAAACTTCATTTTTCTTCCTCTATGGAAATACTTTATACTAGGGGGGTTTGCACGTTTTTTTTTCCCCAATTACTAGAAAGTCTCAGGTGACTTGGCAAGACATTTCCATTTGAATGTAAATAGTCTAAGAAACACAGAACACAGTGAAGACTTAAAAAAATACATATTTTTACTGTAACAGTACACTGAAAAGATAATTCATTAAGTCATGTATGCATATATCCACACAAAAAGTAATTCAAATTAGGGAAAGATATATGCAAGTAAGAGCTTCTACTTCTACTTGCCATGCGTGCTTTGTGATACTTCCAGGATTTTACTTGTAGAGCTGGAGAAAACTCTTTCAGTAGGAAATTCTAATAGTCCTATATATCTGTTTTTAAAGACAAGTAAAACAGATTAATGAAACATTGTGTTTGAATTTATCCAAAAGATTTGCACATTGCCTTACCGGAATATTTTCCTAATTCCTTATTTGCATCAACACATTGATGGTTTCACTGAAAGTGATACACCTTTACGTTTCATTTCCACAGAGAAGTCACATCTTCTGAAAGAGTTTCCTTTTGCTAAATAGTTTCTACGGAACAATACTCTTTTCCAGATTCATTAATCATAGACATGGGACTCATTTAATTACAGCTGCTCAGAGATTACATAGCACTTCATAGTATTTTACAGATGTGATCAGAAGTTTCCTGGTTAATTATCCAGGTTCTGCCTCTGCTGGATTTACTCAGACATGGGTCGGGGTGTAGGGAGAGGTGTGGGGACCACAGTGACAGCAGATCCATGGCCCAGAAGCAACTACTCAAGAGAGCATGAGGGAAGTCTAAAGCAGAGAAAGCTGTGGGCATGCAGCTTAACCGTCCACTTGTGTGCAATGAAACATATTGACATTTCTCAAACAAGTCCTAAGAATATTTGTATTCTCTAACATTTCAGCATTTTTATAAATTTTGTGTGATTCTATGTTCTTTGAACATTTTTAGCTAGATCAATATATTTTCAGTGTGAAAACATGATCAAAATTCATTATATTATTTTTTCCACAATTTTTTTATGAGCTATTACCCTAAAGATTGATTGTATAATTTGCAGTTGCATTGTAAACACACATTACTCACATATTCATGTTCATTAATAAATTCTACTCGTCCTCATCTTTATTTGCTTGGAGATGGAGCCTATTTGAATAGCAAATCACAAGTATTGATTAAGGAGTATAAATAAGGGGAAATCATCCTATATTACAAATTTATCTTTGTATCAGTAATTTGACTGCAGTGTAGTTTAGAATGAAGTTCCCATTAAGACCAGTATCAAAGATGTAGCATAACCCAGTGGCTTAGAGGAATATTGGTACACAGGTATATTTGAATGTTGGGATAAATTGGAAACAATTAAAGAGACAATAACAAGAGAGAATCGATAACCTCTTGCTCAAGATGGGAAGGGAGGGAAGGTCCCACTTATATATGTTTCCAAAGTCTTTAACTTACTGAATAATTTATGAACATTTTCTAATTGGTCCTATAAAAAGCTAGATTTTTAAGCAAATGGAATATGATTTTTTTTCTATAAATTCATAAAACACATGGTTGGGTTTTTTAAAGTTTAGACATATCAGCATGATTTGAGGAGTCTCCTGTTCCTAGGGAACTATTGAATTCAGCATCAGAATATAGCAGTTTTTTTTAAAAAGTTTAGATTTCTGAAACAATTGGTCCAGGATGCATTTTCTATAACTGTTGAAAAGTTTTTTGCAATGGTTGCATGAAGTTCACAAAAATACGTAGGTGAACCCTGCCTTAACAGACGTATATTAATATTTTCTTACAATAATTCTTCAAAGATTTCTGTGTATTAGGCAGTATACTGCAGAATACACAAAGTCATTAAATCACTGTCTATCACATGAATTCATTAATTCACTTCCTTCACTGATGTAAACATATTAATTAGGAAAAAGCCCACACCAGGAGATGAACCCCTGATCTATATGCAAAGTTTAATAATCATTGTACCATGGTGATTAGAATGATTATGGGGATACTGTGAAGAATTCATTTGCAGCAACTAAGCCAACAACTTTGCATTTGTTTTGAAAAACAATTATATAGCTTAATTGGGAGTCATGTAATGATGACAGCAGTTATTTCAGTGATTGATTCCCAAATTAAAGAGAACTGGCAAACAAAATACTAGAATATCCTATATTCGAAAATTGAAAGGTTTAGACAACATGTACTGTATGTAAATCCTGAAATATGGCAAAATCCTACCACTGATACAGACTAATACTTCCTAGAAAAGGCTCGTGGATGAACACCAGCTAAGATTTTGCTCGTTCTGGGGGAAAAAAAAAGCCCCAAGACCCCAAAACAGCAGCAAAAACCTAGACCAACTAAAGCAAACTACAAGAGAGGAAAAGAGCAGAGGTATGGAAAGTTCAAATATCAGCAACTGGAAGGAAGAATAACTGATTAGTTCACTGTTGCCTCTAAATTTCTTGCTGTTGATGCATTCATGAAAGAGGAAGCAGACTGGCAGACCCAGATAAATTATTTAACATTACTAGAATTTGTTCATAGTATTCATTTGATTTCATATTTTAATCAGTCATTACTCATCTTTAAAAACAACAAATGCCCACTTAAAAGGTCAGGATCTTTGCTTCCTCTGTATGTATTTGTCAAGATTTCCCTTGGAACTCAGAATTGCATTTCACAGCAGGAAAATCTTCCTGCAAAAGAAGAGCAACCTGTGCAGTCTAGCCCTGGAGAGAAGGGTCTGGGGGTGTTAGAGTCAAACTTTGGGCTCAGTATCCAGGTCAGATCTTCCAGGAAATATAGTTATGGTGCAAGTTTGCTTCAATTTGTTAACACTGAAAACTCCCATCACTGTCAGTGGTGCAAATAACAAGAAATTGAAAATTTTGATGGTGTGATCCTTCAGGCAGTTAACAGGGAGAGGATTTCCCTTGTTTCAAGGACTGCCTCAAAGCCTTCTGCAAACCCAAGGCGAGGCATTAGCAACTCGTGTGGTCTTTGCATCCTATGGAGGGCTGGGCATTGCGCCCACACAGGTCAGCAGAAACGATACAGGCTAAAGAGATGGTCATGGTGTAAAATTAGAAGAAATACATGATTACTGAGAACCTTAAGCATGGCATAAACAAGCTCAAAGGTTGCAGACATCAGTGACTGAGGTTCTTTATGCTTCCTTTGGGCCTCATGGGGACAGTGAAATTTCAACTCTTATGTGACTAACGATAAAGCCATGAGATCTGCCCTCTTAAAGCAAATAATATTTATTTCCTTTGAAATACAGATTTCATTTTGATATTTGTAAATAGCAGTGTAACATTGCTGCTATTTCAAACCATGATTTGTCCCTGTTAATCCATGAAGTGGAAGAGGGATTCTTTCTGCAATCTCAAAATTGCTGTGTATAAACTTCTTTCCCTGTCCCTGCTTTCTTTGGTCCTCTGAAGAGTAATCCTTCCTGATTTATACCTCCAAATCATTTTTGTAACCAAATTTATGGGATCATTTGCAAGGACTGTAAAGCACATTCAGGTTCCATTTATATTATAAAAAAACAAGGTAGCTGCAGTCGAGGTGCATGCCATACTCCCAATTGGATGGATAACTTAGTTTGTATGAATAAGTTATAATTACTTTTTGTAGACATTTGGATGAACAGCGGTGACTAGCATAAAAGCAGTAAGGATTTTTCGAAGAACAGAATTATTGATATCATTAAGACTGATATAAGAAGCAGTCTTGTGTGAAAAATGGTATAATTTTGTGATATTTAACTACATTTTTATCATTACAGGTATGCTACAGCACACTATTTAAGATAAATATGAATAGGCTCTGTAAATTATAAGCATAATTTGATTTTTTTCCCCTCAAAGGTGGAAGCAAAATGGCACAGATATTGATCTTACCATGAGTTATCACTACAGGTTGGTTGGAGGCAGCTTGGCAATCAATAACCCACATAAAAAACAGGACATTGGAACATACCAGTGTTTGGCCACAAATTCATTTGGAACAATTCTGAGCAGGAAGGCAAAGCTTCAATTTGCATGTAAGTTGGGAAGATCATATTTATTAGAGCATTATTTTCCGATTAATTCTGCACATGAACTGTAATTTATTGGATAATTAAAGCATCATCGATGATTCTGTTCGAAAGGGTTGGCTTACTTCAGCAGTGCTTATTCTTAAAAAAAAATCATTCCTAGTAAATATTAATAACAAAACCAGACATTTGATGGCTGCTAGCCCTTAGGAACAAGAATAACTTTCAGAACACTGAAAGGTCAGGGAAGATGAGTGCAATTATTTTCACTTAATAGAGGTGTTTTCACTTTTTAAGGCAGTGCTTTCTTTGCTGGATTGCAGGTGGTTACAATCGAGGTAGGGAATGTTGCAAAAAGTTAGGCTTTCTATTTTCTATAGTGTAATGAGGTCCAAATGGATCATAAAAACGTTGTACCCCTAATTGCCACACTGACATTTTGTTAGATTAACAGAGTAAGAAACACTTTTTCCTTACAGAGTGTGTAAAATGATGAGCTCTGAAATGTTTCATGTTTCAGCTCCATTGGGTAGAGCACATAAGTTGCCTTGAGACAATTTAAAATTCATTTTAGGCTTGCTCCCCATTTCACTTCTTCACAACTTCACAATCTTTTTCACAACATTTATATGTGGTGACCGAGTTCTGTTAATGCCTGGGGG
>JAOXJM010000003.1:13271033-13283330 GCA_026413425.1 Tringa solitaria
GGGGGGAAGGGAAACAACAACAACAAAAAAAGCCCAGATATTACCTCCATCCCTTTTTCTTCAGTATAAAGGTCTGAGCTGTCTGTTGCTGGGAGAAAGCAATTGTTTTCAAACCTCATTAATAAAACATGTGTCTAAAGCCAACCTTGTGTCGCTATTTCAGACACCAGCAAACGTATTAATTATTAATCTTGTTCCATTTCTCATAGCAAATCTCATGTCACAGGGGTTATACAAAGGAGACATTAGAGGTCGTGATGGTTCACAGACTCCCTTTTAGGAGAGCTGATCAAACAGTGTATCACCAGTACCTCATTTAATAATGTTTTACCCTGAATTTGTCAAAGAGCTTTTGATTCCCAAGAGCTGGTCAAATGGAAACAGAAATTTTGAATCATTATTTTTCCACTTTTTCTGCAACGTCTTTGCAAGTCAGCCTGGACTGGGAAATTATTTCAAGACCTGGAGATGAAAATTGTTCAGTGACAGAACAAATCCCTTTTTAGAAAGAAGCAAGAAGAGGTGGCCTCCTCAAATTTGTCTGTGGGATCTGTCATCCCTAAGAAACCAGGATAGGCCAGGAATGGAGTTGGGAAAAGTCCTAAAGAAAAGAAATACCCTCAAAGGAGATATAAAAAAAAAAAAAGGCTGGGGTGGGACAGGAATATCTGTGAAAGAAAGAAGTCTCAGTGATTGTTCAGCATATCATATTACTCGATGCTTTCTTTCTGAAGAATTCTACCCCTGTTTCAAATTCCTGCAAGCACTTTGGTTTCCTGCTCACTACTCCCCCAGCCCATAGGGTATCCCACCAACTTGGTCCACCATCTATGGGGATAATAAAAAGCCCTTCTCACCAGTGCTCCTTCACTCCCTTCCTATGGTTTTCTATGTTCACTTTTACCTACTGCTATTTCATAACCAAAGGTAGCTGTGGAAAATTATCTTGTTTTGACTCTTTGCAAGGAGAAGGGTTTGGTGAACATTGAAAGAATCAAGGGAAAGTTTATGGGAAAGTCTTGCTGGTAGGGAAGGGAGAGGAGAAAAGTCATTTCTCAGGACACCGGTCTGTGTTTGTCCCTACCTTTACAAACGCATCCCTGATGGTCTTCGGGGCAATAAAAGATGCTGGTTGGCACAGAAGTGTCCCATCTTCAAGTTCTTGCTAGAAATGTGATCCTTTGGAAGTTTGCCCTGGTAGAAAAGAGAAACCCTACACCACAATGCACAGCTTTCTTTATGAGACTGAGCTTACAAAGGATCTAAACACAGGTATACACCTCCCAACCAAGAGCATGGTGGCTCCACAGAGCCCTCTTGCCATTCCCTCACTCCTTTTGTGCTACAGGGCAGGGGCCTGGCCTCAAACCTAGAAGAAATCAGGTGTGATTTCTGGCCTGACGCAAAGCACATCTCAATGAGAAGCAGCTGATAATACTTAGCAGCTGGGGGACCTGTTTGCCAGAAAATGGACTGATGGCATCAAGTATTTTCAGCTGTTACATGCCACGTCTTTAATACTCTGTGCTGGTGAAGCATTCCCTCTGAAGCACTTAACTCAGTAATAGCTCAAAGTCTCATGCCAATATATGGCAATCAAAATGGGCTAAACATCAAGCGGTTCCTTTCTTTAGGCTTCGTACCCCCAGCAAGACACTTCCCAAAGTTACTGCAGGGAGCAGGTCACAACAAAGTCAGGTCTTGTTTGTCCCCAGCAGTGGACAAACTCACAGCTTCCATCCTGCTTTAATCCTCCAGTTCTTCACAGCGACCATAGAATAGCAGAGATATCCCATATTCAGCGAGCACACTGCTTTTTCATTAGCAGTGACAGGCATTTATATCCTTTCCCGTAGAAAAGAGAGAGGACAGACACATTCAAGGTTGTCATTTATGTTGGCAAACACAAACATACAGGGAAATGCTTCAATTTAGCAGCATCACTGTGAAACTAGGAGTTTTAACTTGTGTTATGATAGAAAAAAAACCACAGTACATGGGAAATGTTATAATGACCTGATGAGAATAGTGGAACAAATTACCTTGAAACAGCTATTTCACAGTTAACATTTTCTTGCTTCTTATTTTCATGTTGCCATCCAATTTACTTCTTTTTTTCAACCAATACTTCAGGCTATATCTTAAAACCCAGGCAAGCAGGCGTGTTGATATTATGACACTTCCATTCAATACCTAATAAATTGGGACTCTTCCCTGAGCTGGACTTCTGGCACATTATTGCAATCATTGTGATAAATAATTGAATCAAGCCCATTATCCAAGTAGCGGGGTTTATGCATATTTGTCTTTTTACTACAAGATAACTAACTCTTGAGTTTGAATTAATGATACCTCTGGAAATCTATTGTACATCTCAATATGTGAAGAATACTTTTTCCTCTGTTCAAGATAGTGAGCCCTCTGAGTAGCAAAATAAATGCAATATGAGATTAGAAATATGTCTTCAGATTCAGCTGGAGTTTCATGCTTATCCTCTATTAAAAACAGAGCTGTCAAATGAAAGCTGCGGGAGGAATATTGTACAGAGGGAAGCGGCATAGATTATTAAAGCTACAAGCTGAAAATGAGAGACAGCATCAGCGAGAGAGAGCAGAGCAAGAGCACATAAATGCGGTAGCGGGATACATGGGATGGCAGTACTTCCTGGCGAAGGTTTGTTTTGTCATAAATAAAGTTGAAAGCTCCCTATAAATCCTGCACATCTCTTGCTACCCAGCAAGCAGTACATTTTGAAAAGCCAACGTGTTTTGCAAGAGCTGGAGCTCTGGATCTTCAGTCCGGTTAGAAAGCGTTGGTGTCAGATCCCAGCTCGTGTAGCCAGAGCCTGCCTCAGCCGAGGGGTTCCTCGTGCAGATTTTCATTTGGAGCTTTGCTCCTGAGTCACAACCTGCCACCCACCAGGTACTTCCCTGCCTCTGAGGTCAGCATTGACATCCAACACGAGGTCACCAGTCATGCTTCAGCTCTACATATCACAGAATCACAGAATTCCAAGGGTTGGAAGGGACCTCTGGAGATCATCTGGTCCAACCCCCTGCCAAAGCAGGGTCACCCAGAGCAGTTGTACAGGAGCGTGTCCAGGCAGGTTTTGAATGTCTCCAGATGAGGAGACTCCACCACTTCTCTGGGCAGCCTATTCCAGTGCTCTGCCACCCTCAAAGTAAAGAAGTTTTTCCTCATGTTGAGACAGAACTATCTGTGTTCCAGGTTGTGTCCATTGCCCCCATCCTATCTACATAAAGGGAATGTCAAAGACAACGCCTTGGGAAGCTCAGGAACCACACAAGAGTCAGCTTGAAGAAAAAATGGGGACACGGAAGGTTTTCTTTCTGGTTTTACACAAGTTTCCAAACTGAAATGAAGATGCTTCTCCACAAGCTTTTGAATGTCTCAGGTTTTGCATCTCCTCCCTGCACATCGGAGCAGACACTGTGGATGAAGCAGCTGCCCCAGCTCTGCCACCAGCAGAGCCACCTCCCAAGGACACCGCAGAGCCCAACCAGGCACAACCACAGCAGCTATTGCTCCTGAGCCAGGGGTAGCAGGACCCCAGTCATGTTCAAAACTCAAAAAAGAAAAAAGCATCCAGGTTTAAAGAAGTACTTTGATCAGTAAAACTGGAGTTTCTCCTATTCTGTGGTGCCAAGATGAATTCACATGCATATTAATGAGGTGATTGCATTGCAAAAATCTGCTTTTATTAATGAAGAGCATCTCAATTGCATTTCATGCCTTAAAAAAGACAAACAAAAAACCTGTTACGGAGAACTGCTTAAATATGGCTTCAAACAGAACTCTATCTCAAGGCACACAGGAGATTTGTTTTAATTATTTCATCAGTTTTAAGTAAAAGTAACTGTGTGCAAACAACGGGTCTTGAGGGAAATCCCCAGAACCAGCTGCAGTAAAACATTCTGCCCAGGCTTTTTACTAATTCTTTTGGTTCTCATACATGTCTATAACAGAGACATTAACAGGTACGTAGGAGAAACAAGAAGTACAATTAAACGAACTGGAAAAAAGAAGTGTTCTACCATGAAAAAGAATCAAGTGTGAACCTAATTTGTAGCTATTCAGGGCTTAAACCCATAAAATTCAGTATTAATTGAAAACATCTCATAGCCTAGGGATCTTAAATGAGATTCTCAGCCAAATTGTTCTGCCATGATAGACAGCCATGCTGATTGTGGCTTCCTCAGACCTCAGGCCCCCGTTACTAATCATGAATTCTGAGAAACAATGACAACAATTTAAATTCATGACTAGGGTTAACCATTTCGTCCTGAACCGCACAGGAGGGCACAGAGTGGAGACATCAGACCACGTATTTAAAAGTTTCCCCAGATCAAGGAAGGAATTTTCTTTGGCATTTTTGGGCTGCTGCCATATTCTTATGTTTTTCAAAGGGGTGCTCAGGGCTTTTGCTTGGTGCTTATTCTCAATAGCCTTTTTCTAAATACAGACATCCCTCCCTCCTCCACGAGGTGCTCAGAGCAGTGTGGATGAGAGCGATAGCGCTGGAGCACTTAGAATCAAAATCTCAGCTCCCAAGTGCTCTCACGTGCTTTTTTGTCAGACAGGCGGGACCCAGTTTTGCTGAAATAACAAATTAAAGAGGCAATAATTCCTTCCTGGACGGAGTTTTCCCATTCTGAAATATAAAATAGCAGCTCATCATTAGCATTTAACCATTTCAGGGGAAATACCTTCGAAGCAATGGAGTCCATTCAGTTTTTGCTAGGTCCTGGCAGCCTGGGCGTTTGCAAAGTCCTATCAGAGTGACTGTCTGAGATGCTCAGCTCGCATGAAAGCCCGCTTTTCAGCTGATTACTTCATCATGGTATTTACCTTTGACTGCCCACAAATTACACAAACATCGCAAAGCAATACAGCATGCCTCAAAATGTCATAACCCTTTTTCCTTCTAGTATATGCTTTGAAACAGAAAATGGAAAAATCAATAGGCTTAGATCAGACAGTCTGAATTTACAAAGTCTGGACATGCGTGAATTTTAGTCTAAATGGCGCATCCCCTCCTGGATTGGCTGTGTTGTACAAAAATCCCTCTGAACAATCGTTTTTAATTAAAAGGTGTGCTGGATGTTGTAACTACCACGAGTAAAGCTCTCTGGGTCTTTAAACTGATGGTTAATTCATCCCCGTGCATGAGGGCTGGCACGTACTGATGGGGCTGGCGAGCAGCTATTTTGGAAGAATAAACACTGCGACTTCTTTCTTTTCCAAAAGGAGGTGTATGTTTCTCAATTAGGCATTTCTGTACAGGCTCGGGGATGGCCAACCGATAATTGAAGAACAAACAGGAGGAAAAGCTCAACTTTGACCACCATGAAAAATATATCCCCCAAAGTTTTCCTGCATTTACTAAATTCCCTCGTCCTCTACAGGGACACTTCAGGTAAAGTCATGGACCTGCCTCTACACACATCTTAAAACCTACAAATGCAAATGAGTGCATCTTTTTTGAAAGGGCTTCCTTATGTATAATGCAGAAACACACCTCAACTTGCAGATACGTGGAGAATCAGATCTAAACTGGTGTCTTTTCCAGCCCTCCTGATGATCCTGGCAGCATCTCACAATCTCCATCTTCCCCTGAGCAGGTGAGAAGAGGATGCAACCTGCCGTAGCAATGCTCCTTGCAGTTCGATCCTGGCTAGAGGACGGAAATACTGCTGCCATCTCTCCCTGTGTCACTAAATAAGGCTTACAGCTCAAAATTGCCTTTTGGACTTTTAACCACAGTTAAAGAATCTAATATAACTGCAGCAGCAGCACCTGCCTCTCCCTGTGTATGGGTCGGTGGAGTGCAAGCTTCTAAACGGAATGAGTTAACAGTAAATATATCAATAATTCAGTTTATTACTTGAAAATAAAGCCCACATTTTGTCAAAACTCTGCCTGGAGTGAAAAGCAACTGAACTTCCATTTATCAGCTCTGATTGCTACGGACACTTTGTGCCAATGCTCCAGCACTCTCTGCAGCAGTTCACCGTGGTGGGAGTCTACATCAAGGTCTTTGCTTAATGGATGCTCTCCATGGAGCAGACCCAGCAGCCTCAGGCATATTTTCTTTTCTTTTTACATTTCTTGACAATGCTTCCACACAAAATTAGGAAAAACGTGGTGAGAACCTGATAAGCATCGCTGTAAGGGCTCCGTACGCTGCTCCAGCTGCTCTGAAATGGGGCACTGTTTCCTTCATGGCTGCTTTGAGCGGAGTATTTGCAGGGAACAGACTATAAACGATAGCTTATTCACTCAAAGACCAAAAATGCTGCAAGGCCTCGCCACATTCAGATCATCTCTCTATATCTCTGTTGAGCTTTCCAGTATTTATCTCTTTGCAGACATCTGTGCACACACCAGCTCTCACAAGGCTTAAGGAGGAGCCATCAACCGCCTTTTGACAGCGACGAAGCAGGAAGTCTGGAAGGGTTTCTCCTGCTTGGTGACAGGACAAGGCAGGGATTTCTGTATTGAATATATTTCTACATTTTAAAATAGCATTTCTATTTTAAAGCTCAGATACTAAAAGAATGGATTATGGAAATATGCAGAATTCTTGAAGATGGGAAGAACAGCTTGAAATATTAAACCCAGAATATATGGGTCTACATAATAAAAGGGTTGCTCTCTCCATCATTCCCTAAAGGTTTGAGCCAGGTCTAGTCTCAAGGCCCATCTAATGCCCATTGACACCAAGTGCAGTCACAAACTCCTCTCGCGTTCAACACAGGAACCAAAGCTGATGGTAGCAGTATTCCTCTTTTATTTCCTATCCTAGCAGACCAAGCAGCAGCAGAACCCAAGCTGCATATTTTTTTTTCCTCTCAAATGGTTTTAAACATCTCTCTCAATAGTATCTAACCACCATCTTCAAGGCTGTGCTGTATCAGGACACTTTGTCAAGGCTGTTTTATTCCGTTAGGTTTGTTGGTTAAACTTTTATTATAAAAGGAGGCTCTCAGTCTTCTTGAAGAGGAATTCTTCGTCTAGGAAATGGAGACATACATTACAGAGATGTTGGAAGGAGTGTTACAGGCAGGGAGGTAGTCAGATAAAGTAGTAATAGGGAATGTATAAGTATTTGAAGATTATCTTTTAGTTATATATTACTTACTATTCTGTAGGTCCTGTGGAAGTGTTTATCCTAAATCAGCCTGTTGCAAGTTGTATTGGAAAAGCAATATATGTGATTGAGATATGGGAGGTAACAAAGCATCTGCAGGTCCTAGAGCTGCTAGAATCTGATTGATAAAATTTAATATTTCTGAAGAATAAAACCAGTCTATATTTGCAGTCTGGGTGATTTTCTTTTTATCTGCTCTACTTTCATTGCAGACAATATGACTTAGATTCCGATAAATTATTGAATGAAATATCCAAGGTGTCCACATGTCCACATGAGCTTCTTCATTCTTTGGTGCGACAAAAAATAAGAAGTTACAGGTGGAGGCTTGCAAGGAAAAAAAAAAGTACTGACATAAATTATTTGGAACAAATGACTGGCTTTTTGTAATAAAAATAATTAAATACACTGATTAGTTATTTTGCAGGGAAGGTTGATTATGTCTAATACAAAGCTTTTAAGGTACAAGATAAACTTCTCTATTGTGTAGCATATGTTCAAGAAGGACAAACAGTCTGTGTCGTTGGTACATTCCATGGAATGAAAGAACAAGGGCACAGGCACAGCTTTTCTCAAGAGGCAAATCACATCTGGTACTGAGAATGTGCTGAAATGTAACTTCTCATTTCTAAATGCTCCTGAAAGAACAACTAATGACATATATCACACCTGAAATCCCACTTAGAACATTCACATTCAAAAATCCTTTACATCAATCACTTGGGTAAATCTTCAAATTCCCATTGGAATGAAGTCCTTGATGGCTTTGCAGCTGGAATGAGAGAAGCTGTGGCTGCCCAATCCCTGGAGGGGTTGAAGACCAGGTTGGATGGGGCTTTGAGTACCCTGGTCTGGTGGGAGGTGTCCCTTCCCAGGGCAATGGTGTGACAACGAGATGGTCTTTAAGGTCCTTTCCAACACAAAGCATTCTATGATTCTATGAAAGCAGTGATGTCTGGGCATAACCAATAGTAATTCTTTGCTGGATCAAGGTCTCCAAAGGGCTGGGCAGGAACTGGGAAAGGGCTGTAAAATTCCTGGACATATTTGTTGCACATTCTTGGCAGTGTACGGGAGTTCTCTCTTCCTTGCCATTTTTTTATTGTACAAGTTATGAGTATAGATTATTACCTTGTTGGTAGAAGCATTATAAAAAGAAATTAATAGCCTGCAGTGGGAGGTCAAGGTCCAAGGGAAGGGGTGAGTTCGTGAATCATCTTCGGGCACTCTTGGAAACCAGGGCTCTGTGGGAGCACAAGCAAATAAAAATGAAAGAAGCCAGTTTGGGGTAAGAGTTAACACCTCTGCGAAGAGATGGTTTGACACAGGGAGCCAGGGCCATCTTTGGTGTAAGTCAGTCAAACCAGTATAGTTCTGGCAGGAATAAATCTAGCCTGTGAGATTTAGGCTGGGGAGAGAAATCTGTTTTTAAGAGCACTCCAATCTGGAGAGAACTTATGCAGACGGCAAAGTGACTCTGTGATGACAGGTGACAAATGAACTCTGCCGTGACAAGTGAGAAAACTGTTCAGGAATATAAAATATTAAAAATATATTTCTTACATCCCCCTCCCTTTGAGAGGGTCAGATCCTCGCGTATGCCTCTGGTCTGCAGATGGGGTTTGGAGCAAGAGCCCTAAGGCTGCATCAACACTTACTGCTCGCTGCAAGTCCCGTGTTCGGTTCAGAAGAGAGCATTAATATTTTATGCTGCTAACTCTGTAAAAAGGGAAAAAAAAAAAAAAAAAACAAAAACCAGCTGTAGACCAGCAGTACAGCTTCACAGCATATGTTCCTTTGCACCAGGTTTCTTGGTGCATGAACAAAAAGAAAAAGTCAGACAAGGATTCCCCCTCCCACCCCCACTTTCCCTGTTTAATTTAATTGTGACCTTCCATTTTTTCCTCTAGAGAAGCTTGATATTACTTTGTAAAGGGCATTTTCACTCTTTAATTGAAAAAGACAATCAGGCTGTGGCAGAAATTATTGTTCCCCACCTTGAAAATTAGTGCCTGGGTTGGCTATTCATGCCATTTAAGCTGAATTGAAGACCTGGGGCCTGTGTGCATCCTAATGTGTAAATTACAGTTCCTCTCCCCTTAGAAGCTCCAAAGCAATTTAACTAAATAAAGGAGCCCTGATGAAGGTCCTTGGTTGATTATGCAGCTTTAGAGAAGGACAAGACCCAGCGATTGGGCTTTTCCCTCTTGGTTTGGCAGACTCCGTTGGGGCACTGAGGAGCACAGCTCTCCTGGTGGCCTTCATCACAGGGGAAGGAGAGGACAACTTTCTCTTTTAACAGTGAGATGCAATATTCACCTCAGGTGGAAATCTAGAACAAAAGTGAGAATTATTGGTTTTTAACCTGTCCTGGTGAAGGGAAACAGGTGGTGATGCTTCAAGCTGAAGCATCTTCAAGTCCTACAGACCCTGTGATGGCTCACATGTGCTTCAAACGGGGAAGGAGCAGAACTCAGTAGGTCTTTAGTGGAAAATGCAAGTATTTAAAAATCAAGAAATGGGAAACGCTAAGCAGCTTTCAGACACCTTAATTAGAGATAACACTGCTCCTAATCTCAGAATTGAATTCATAGAAAATCAATTAGAACATTTAAAAAATTGAGATTAGATGGTAAAGGGAAAAGATTAATGTATTGACACGATTATCAAGACAAAGTAACTGTCAGAGGGTTTGTTTAGCGAGTTTACTACAGTTCTGAAAGCTGAAGAAAGAGTTTACTTGCCAGTGAAAGTTGTAGGAAATGAGATTAACCGTTCTTTTGGGAGATATTTGGAGAAAGACAAGACATTTCCATAACACAGCCTGTTGGTAACCAAGCTGCAGGAGGCTGGTGCTAGTCTCCTACAAGGTGATTCAGGAGAAGGAAGAGACATGGCTGGATGTGCAGGAGGTCTCCTGGAATGGTCTGAACAGATGATCACAACCTTTTGGCAACAGGCACAATCAAAAAAGTGTTTTAGCCCAATAAAAGTTTGGGACTTGACGTATGTGAAAGAAGAAGAAACAAAACTGGCCAAGTAGGCGACCTCCCAGAATTTGAGATCATTTAAAAGATCCATTAAGTTCCAGTTTTTCCTATTTGTGGTTATAACAGACTGGATTCCTCCAAATTGGGCACTGAATTCAGACCCACACTTAGTAATGGGCCTCCTAATTCATTATAGTCAAAGGCAAGTGATGGTAACTAATTGTAGACTCATAACAGAGGTGTTAGAAATGCTTATAGGAAATCATAACCATGAGCTGCTGCTAAAAACTGCTGAGGTTGTAATTTATATCCCATTTCCCTGTGAGAGAATTTCTATTGTGATACATCACATCCAGTAACACCAGTCATATTGTAATATATCAAGGCCAATAAGAGAAACAGAAGAAACTGGAACAAATGTGATATATCACAATTTGACACAGCCACATGGAAATGTGAAGAATTTTATTGATTTGTCCTCGGGAGCATAGCTAATTTGTAAAGTGCTCTTACTACTAATTCCTTAACATTCATCGCACATTTCAATATCAAGTAATTACAACTATAATATTTGGGATTATGTAATGACAAAACATTTATGAAAAAAAAAAATCAAAAGTTCAAGAAAGCATGAAATTACATTAATTCAGATGAACTGTTAGTAATTATGCAAGGTGATAAATTGGACTTTCTCTAATTGCCTGTAACAATTTCATATATTAAAACACCCCAGTTTCCTTATTTGCTCTTCAGTAATACAGAGCTGTCCTATGCTCGTTCTTAAAATGGAATGGTTTGGAAATGCTAAACCTGTCCCTGAGCAGTTTAAGGAATTTCAAACACGTGATTGGGAGTTTTGTTTTTTTATTATTATTACTGAAATTAATTGGTTGCTACTTGTGATTAGGTTTTTGTTCCTATCAGACATACTTAAGTAGTTCCCTAATCCCAGGAAAACTGATTGTGTCTTCACACAATTGTTGTGCAAGTTAAACCTAGAACTCTAACAATATTAAGGCAGTTTTATATTAAAAAAAAAAACACACAAAACAGATGTGTGGGTAATAGTGGTGGTGATGGGGAAATTAGAAGATAGATATTCATGATACAATTGGCAATTCTGTCAGTGATGAACTTTAAAACACTAAAGAAAAAATACGGTGTGGTTGAACCTATTAATTATCCTATTAATTAAGTATTTTAGCAGGAACTATTTGTGTATATCAGTTACGATTGGTTTCTATCCCCATAGATCATCACTTTAGATGAACCCCTCACCCTGTTGGGTTTTCTTCCCTTCTCTCAGTGGCAGCTCCGTACTCAGTAAAGATATGCAGATGGTCATCCTCATCCCAAACCCACAATTCTTCTCAACTTCTGTTTTTATGGTAATTGAATATCTACTTTGAAGACCTGCAGGTCATCTCCTTCACCGCCATCAATCAGCATCACTTCCATGACCCCAGGGCGTTATTATTGATGAAGGAAAGCCCTGGCCCATTCCTTCTCCCCATCTCTCCCTGGAAAGGAGGTAAAAGCCTCCTTCTCCTCCAGTATTCCCAGTTACATCAGTTCCCTGTCGTCCTCTGGTTCAGTTTCCACAAAAGGCCGTACGTTCTGCTCGTTCTGAGCGCACACCTTTCTTGCTGAGGTCTGCAAATGTTTCCCAGCCAAAGATGATGACTTCTTCCCACGCGCAGCTGAGTCTATGTATTTCCACTCTTTCTGTGAAGAATCACTTGTTCACCAGAGCATTTGGCTTGGCCGACGTGCCTTCATTATCATATCCAACTGATTAATTGTGCTGGACCAATAGTAACCTGCCAACACGCACGGTACTGGGGAAAAAGTTGGGTTTTTGTTAAAACTCACAGCTGAGAGAGCAATTCAGTGTGAGGGAACTTGTTCATAAAATGAGATAAATACAAAGAACGGAAGACATTATGTAAGGACGAGGTGATAATTTATTTATAGATCTCTGCAAAAACACCCAAGTTAGCAAATATACCATCTGTTAAATAGTTGTACAATTCCTAAGTGCATATTAGCAATCTAGAAGTGTGCCAAACACCTGATCTTAGCCATCTTATTTGATACTCTTTTTGACAAGCAACATTATGCAGTATTAAATTATGT
>JAOXJM010000003.1:13285114-13304585 GCA_026413425.1 Tringa solitaria
CCTGGCCTTGAACCCCTCCAGTGATGGGGCAGCCACAGCTTCTCTGGGCAACCTGGGCCACCCTCAGAGTGAGAAATTTCTTCCTAATCTAAATCTCCCCTCTTCCAGTTTGAAGCCATTAGCTGCATCCTGTCACCACATGCCCTTGTGGAAAGTCCCTCCCCTTCTCTCCTGGAGCCCCTTGAGGGACTGGAAGGGGCTCGAAGGTCTCCCTGAGACTTCTCTTCTCCAGCCTGAACCCCCCGAACTCTCTCAGCCTGTCTTTATATGAGGTTCTACTAATTATGAAGCAGTGGATCCCGTAAGAGATCTAGCAGTACTGCTTTTTTGTTATTTAAGTCGTGGATACTTGTCATGGTTTTAATGGAGAAACACAGACAGGTGATACAGCTTCTAAAATTAGAGTAAAAGTGATACCATGATATATCGTGTCATTAAACTAAGGATTACTACTAGCAACTTACGACTTTCCAAAATCTATTCCAATTTCAGAGAAAGTATTACATAGTTAATTCTGAATTGTCATGAAAGCCTTTCGCTTCTGCTGCACTGCGCTTGCTTTTTTTTTTCCCCTCCTTTCTTGGGTGTCTCATAACAAGTGAAATTTTGTTCTCAGCAAAAAAATAAACCTGATTTACCATAGCAGAAAACATTGGAAACCAGTAGTTAGACTACATGCATTTTCCATACTGTCTGAGAGTTCTGAGGTTTTCTTTCAGTGTAGAAACTGCACAATCTGCCTTGTATTAGTAGCTCAAAAAAAGTGAAAGGAGAGGGAAATGTGACTATTTTTGTGCCCGAGTCATAAAACATCTGAATGTTTTGCACCTTTCCAATATTTTTGCTATTTAACATAATAAATAGGAAAATTTGAAGGTGTTTTTTTTTTTCCCCCCATACAAAGCTGGCCCCTTCTCCCAGAGCACAAAGCCTCAGGGCAGCCAACCCAAGCAAATTTCCACCTACTGTCTTGACAGTTGACCCAGGGGCCACTTTTCCACACAAATATTTTGTGCTGGCCTTTTCCTTCTCAGAAAGCACTTAACCCACGGGAAAGAAGAGAAAAAGGAGAAAGTGCATAGATTTTCGCAGACTCAATTTTCAGATCAAGTAAATAAATAAATCTACATATCTGGTGACTGGACCAGTAAATACCTTCTAAGCATGAATCGAAATTCATGGTCATATTACATCCATCCACTGTTTTCCTTTCCAATTAGTATTACAGGATGGAATAGAACTAAGTGATTTTTTTTTCCTGGAGGTTTTTTTGGCCTTTCTCATCTTTTTTTTTTTTATCCCTCAGGACTACCCAGACTGCAAGGCAGAGATCTAGCCAGCAGGCAATTAAAAGAACATCAGAGTTTAAAACACTTTCCCAGTGTATTGACAGGTACCATCTATTGTGGCTGTGACAGCGCGAGGAGGTGCTACAGCTGCCTAATTCAATTCAGGCACCTCTGAGTAGACAGTGTCTTCATAGGAGACCAATATACAGGAGATGAAGAGGAGGAAGAGAAAAATTAACTGTGTAAAGTTCAACTAAGGGGGAGAAAATTGATATATTGACATAAATAGCTGAGCCTGTACAGGTAGTAATCATTATTGCTTCGACCAACGAGAACTGTTTCTCTCTATTGAGCCCTGGATCAGGTAGTTGTTCAGCTGATGAAAAATGGAACAATAGTTTGAAACCAGAATCTGCAGAAAGGTAAATAGAATAAGCTGAAGGCAAGCAGCATACAACACTATGGAATAAAGATTTTTAAGGGGAAGCTGATACTGTTTATTATATTAAAGCACATTTTTTATGTATTTCAAGTAATCATTTCCCAAAGTACTCTGACAAAAGTTGTACGTCTTCTCATTGGGATGAGAAATGAGTCAAAAAGTAAATAATCAGTTTTTAAAGTACATCTATTGTGTCAGGGTTTGTAACTGAATTATTATTTAAAGGGAATAAGATTGATAAAAATACTTCCACATCTTGGTGAAATGCAAGAAAGCTGAAGAGACGGAGTGTGATCTTAAAAAACATAATGAATAACCATAAAAATCATGTATGGGAGGTAGGCATGGTCATGTTTACACGGGAGATTTCCCCAAACCATCATATGATTCCCTCCTGAAAGTATCCTCTTTCTTCCCTTTAAAACCAGAGCTAACATTTGTTTGAGTCAAAATATATGTGCTTACTGCAGCCAGCTCTAGGACAGAACAGACTCATTAAGAATACAACATAGTTTTATCATCATATAAACACCCATTCTGTAGGAGTCCTGATGATATTTAATTATCGTTTGTGTACATAAAAGAGCACACCTGCTTTTTATTTCTATAAAAAAGGAAACAATACAAAATGCTTTTTTCCTACTCATGTAGATTAAGAGTCCAGTAAGTTCCAAAAGACAATGTTAGAAAAAGTGATGGAATGATACACTTGCTTTGCAATTAGGAATTGTAAATGCAAACTCACAGGGTTAGAGTATAATTGCTTTATAAATAAGTATTTCATGGCTGCCAAAGGACTAGATACTGGCTTGGATAAGCTATTTTTCCGTACAATGTGGCAACTCATGTACTAGGATTATTTTATGCTATTGAATACGTGAATATGTTCCTGAGTTATGTGAACTGTGCATAGCTTGGGGGGCAGGTAGAAATCTGACAGCTAATAACCAGCTCTTGTTTTCTCCTTCTCTCTCAAGATCTTGAAAATTTTGAAACAAAAACAAGAAGCACGGTGTCAGTGAGAGAAGGACAAGGAGTGGTTCTGCTCTGTGGTCCTCCACCACATCACGGAGGTACGATGAACAGCCTGACCTTGGGTGTCAGTATTTGTGTATGAAGTGTATGGTTTTACAAAAAAATTGTATTTGTTTGGATTTGGGTGGTGAGACACTGGCCCAGGTTGCCCAGAGAAGCTGTGGCTGCCCCATCCCTGGAAGGGTTCAAGGCCAGGCTGGACTGGGCTTGGAGCAACCTGGGCTGGTGGGAGGTGTCCCTGCCCATGGCAGGGAGGTGGGAACTCAATATCTTTAAGGTGCCTTTGGACTCTTAACAGTTCTATGATTTAATTTGTTTAGAGGACACAGGGGTTTGCATTTCTGAAGGTGCCCTAGTTTATTTTTCTGTGGTCCCTTGAGGGACCAGAACACATCATCACTCTTTAGGTGTGATACAAGCAAAGAAAGCATGGAGGTCTAAAGATCAGCTCCTGACATGACTAGTTCTCAGCCCCTTCAGCCATATGGAATGGCATTAGTTCTTTATACATTAAAACTGCTCCAGGTCTGAGTGCCTTTTGGTGCTTGCTACTTCAGTGCTATAATTTGAATCCTGCATTTTACATGCTAGATTTGTCATGAAAAATTTGTCTTTTCTTGAATACCTGATTCTCTCCTTCCTGAGAATCATAGAAATAATAGAAAAATTTAGATTGGAAGGGACATGTGGAGAGGTAAACCTTCTCATCAAAGGAGCTTGATTAGATGAGGTTACTTGATAGTTTTCAATGCTTCAGGTAAAGAATGAAAAGGATTTTTCTGGGGAATTGATTTGGGAATTCTGTGTATCTGTTGCCATTTCCTACTGCTGCTTCTTCACCATAAGGCTGTTTTTGAGGTAGATAAGGTAAAGCTCAAGTGACAAGCAATGAACCAGTAATACAGTTAGCATAATGTTTCAGACCTTTCATCTAAGACTCCTCTCACCATTGGCCACATTTTTCCTTAGCCTCCTTTTAATAGATGCATTACCACCTCCAACATCAGTATTTACAGGGCAATACAAAGGCTTGAATGTGGAGGTACACAGCTGCTGTCATTTTTTCTTAACACTTTTTGTACCTACCAGAAGTGAGAAGCTCTTGAGTGATCTTTTGATATTTATTTTTTTCTCCCCCACATAGAGGGGAGTTTTGAGCCATATACATTCACAAATCTCCTCCAGGGCCGTTAGAACCCAGATCAAAACTGCTTCAGATCTTTTGAAGTCTAGAGTAAGAACCCTGGTTTCCTAACATAAGTAGCTGAAGGTGATTGGAAATTTCACCCTGGAAAAGGAAATGTTTATTAAAAAAGGAGTTATATCAACAGCAGAGTTACCAAATTGTCTTGTTCTGGACTGAAAGAATCAGCAGTTTTTAGATGACTCAAGCCCTGCTTTCAGCAGGAGTGACCGCATATCCACAGGCTCGGCAGTTTTCTGAGTGCTGGCACCAACATCCTGCTCTTAGCAACATCTCCTCAATTCTTCTTACAGAAACAGGGTTATAAGACAAATTCCCATGAGAAGGTAAATAGTGATCTATAAAGGGGATGCAGTATATCAGAGATGGAGAGAAACCCATCAATCAATTTAAAGCCCGCAAGTCTTGAACAGAGAGGAAATGTCAGTTCACTTAGTGTTTACAGCCATATGAAAGAAGTATATAATCAAGGAAATGAAGTGAAACCTGGTCCTTAAGGGCAGAAAAGGCTTGAAAGAGCTCCTGAAATGTATCAATGGGACAGACAGAAAGACAACACATCCATCCTTGAGTCAGTAAGCTATATATTTTCCTCTTGCTGTAGGGTAAAGTTATGATTTGACAAATAGGAATGAACAGAAGAAGAGATTCAGAGCAAATAAATAGTTAACAAGTGAGTTCACCCCAGATTAATTGAACTGAGAAAATGGTATCCATGAACAAAGCCTTTGTCACAGCATTTCTTAAGCTGGAGATGTGAGCTGTTGACCAATAGGCCTGAAAAATACATTATCCAAAATAACAAGTATCTAGAGACCAGAAGCTGCATTCTTTTGTCATCCATAAACACGGTATTTGTGATCCAAAAATTACATGCCATAAGGATGATGTACATGGTGTGATTTATGATAAGTTCTATACTATCACAGGATGCTTAGGAAGTTGTTTTATTGAAAAGGATCATATGCTTAATTCTGTTTTTAATGGAAACCCTTGCCTCCAACTCCCAATACCTACCAGAAACAGGACTACTAGCATCACACACAGCTTGTATTCCAAGTGTTCTGCACAGTACTGTAAATGTGACAGGAATTACTTCAATATTGAGGACTTTGGAAGATACACCATACCAGCAGGAAAAGAGTTGTTTTTCCTATAATATCATGAATATGACAATACAAGCTGTATAATGTGTTCTGTACATGAGGAAACAAAATTGCTCTTAGAATTTCCTGTGCAACTGAGCAGATACAGCCTATGCCCAATGCAAACCTTCTGCCAGTCTGAGCATCTACAAGGAAACTGAGGTTAAATGTTTGGGTAGAAAACACCGACCAGGCTCTTTGAAAAGAGGTTATCCATGTCATTGAGAAGACACCTGAGAGAGCCAGAGCACAAGGATACAGCCCTCCATGCAGTCCTTCCTGTAGACCAGCTGCAGCTTTCCATGGAATGAGCCATTTCACAGACCTGGTCTTACCCATACATCACACAGAGGGAAAAGGAACACAGTCCTGATGGTTACTGGTTCCTTTTCCTTTGACTTGAAGGAAAACTGAAACCCTCTGTACAGCAGTTACTCAAAACAGCTATCTTTAATACAGTTATTTTGAAATAGGGTAGTCCAGCTAAAGCCTCCTGCATTCCTGCTAATCTAGAAAGTCTGTTTGCTTCTTCTAGCAGTAGAAGAAACAAAAAGACACAAACCTAAAAAAGCAAAGATTTTTTTTATTATTTGAAGTTTCTTCCCATATAACAAGAAGTAGAAATAGGTAGATAAAGAGCTCAAGAAATATTTCTTCCACTTACATTATCTAGAGAAACAGTTCATTTCTCTTTCTACCGCTCACTGTAGAGACCAACACATTGCCAGACTTGCCTAACCCTATCCCATGAACAGTCTGAAGTTGAGTTCTCTGCTACATTCACAGGAAAGCAACCTCCACAGTCATCGTTTGATCACTCAGTGGTTTGTCATATGCTGGAAATCTTTTTTGGCATTCAAGGTACTCAAAATATTTAAAGCTTAAATAACCCAAACTTAGTTTTCTGACAAGAGCAGCTATGCTACTGCATGCTTTGCATACATACTTCTTTGCTGAAGAAGAGCAAACTAATAGCTTATTTTTCCTGTATAAACAAAAATAGGTTATCTTACTATAATAAGGAATAAAGAATGCATTAGGCAGCTAAACAATAAGAAGCAAGAAAAAAGTTCAGAAGGGCTGCACTAACATCTTCAGAACTTAAACTCTCAGAGAACAAAAGCCTTACAGAGTTGTTGGTAAAGCTCTACTGAAGCCTTTAACAACAAAGGAGAGCCTACTCTATGGTGCTATTAACAAATATGGACACTTTTAAGAAAAAAACAAGCCCAGAAAAGAAAGAAAAAAAGGACTCACTTTTAAAGGCATAGTTTATGCCCTAAAACATTTGCAGTTAATAAACAAAAAAAGCCACAACCCATAATTAGCTTTTGAAAGACAGAACAAAGCAGCCCCATGTTACCTGACCCAGCCCAAACCCTTAATTTCTTCCTCCAGCCCCTCCTTATTTATGCTCCAGCCTCAGCTGCTGTTATTTATGGGGCTCATTAACACACCTTATAAAGTTCAGCGTGTGACTCTTCTCTGCTTGTTAGTGAGGCTCTGGGGTGCAGAGGTGAGGATGTAAGCTGTGCATCTTTTCTCTGGGAGGTGGCTTTTCTTTAGCTTAAGTTCTTTAGGTCAGCTGTTTGGGTCCCCCCCATATAATCAACCTACAGTACTTTATATAGACTTAGCAAGTAGAGAAAAGCACATAGGAAGGAGGAAATATGTCTGAAGAAGCTTTCATTTTTGTAGCTATATATGAGCTTGACCCTTCTATGATTTAGAAGCTGCTGCCTAAATGGTAATACTTGACACAAAGCTGTGGGGTGGACTGTTACTCATTTATTTTTTAAAAGTGCAGCCTGATATAAGGCCTGTTTCCTTCATGCTGGCTCCCTGCAGAGCTTTAAGGAAGCTGCTAATCTCATTAGGAGCAGCAGGATCACTCATGCATTTGCATTAAGTTGTGTGTAAGAGCTGCTGGGGCTTGAAGCTGGGATGCTGAGTCTGGAGGCTTTTGTCTGTACTAACATTGCAATACCAAGGCTGCAAAGAAAAAAGCAGCTAGAAAATACTCTTAAGGAAGTGGGAGCCCTTTGGACTTGCTTAGTGGGGGAATATACCAACTCCTCAGACAGCAGAAGTATGGGGAAGGAGATGGACAGGAAAGCAGGAGATGAGAAACCATGGAGAGCATGAGCTGAGCAGTGCTGCCTTATGAAAAAGGGTCTTTGACTTCTGCCTCAGATTGGTTCTGCATTTTATATTGAACAGTTAGTTGATAAAATGCATCATCTTAAAGTGATGAAGTGTATCTCCCGTTATAAAGCCGAGTGGCTTAGTCCTGGGTTTAGAGTCCCTTTCTGCTCCTATTTCTCAACACTCCTATGAATCTTTAATCCTTTCCTGCCAGCTCCGGTGGGAAGGAGAGTCTCTTCCCTGAGACCAGCCTGTAGCTGTTCTCCTGCAGAATGAGCAATATTGATTTGAATTTGCTGGGGGTGAGGAAAGCACTGAAATGATATATTCCCTGGACTAGTGTATCAGGAGTGATTATCAGCTGATCTTCTTTCCCAGCTCTGAAAGAAAAGACTCCCAGCTCTGAAAGAAAAGGCTCCCAGCTGACGGGTAGGTGATGCTCTCCTGCCTGGCCCAGGCTCTGGGCTTGACTGGGAGGTGAGGTGGAGTTTACCTACTTTTGGGGGGCTCTGGGGTAATGAAGGGTGACTGACACCTCATAGGCACCTGCCTTGGATTACAAAGACTTGTGTAAGAGCTTTTATTCTGAAGCACTTGCACAGTGCTCTCTAAAAGCCAATATTTCTAAAACTGTCACAGGTATGTTGAAGTGTGATCCCAACAACTTTCTGTTTCAGAAATCCCATGGTTAAATGGAAAACAAACTAGTAAACTAAAAAAATAATTGTAACTTTATTTGTTCTTCTGTAAAATAGCTGGCAGCAGCAATTTTCAAGTTCATTTTAGCTAGACTTCATTAGCAGGGTGCTATCTTTTTATAATTTTCCTTCTATGCCTCTACTACCTTCTGTTCAGCATTGCCTTCACCAGACTCTTCCCAGCTCCTGATTTACTCATGCAAATGAATGTAACCCTAAAAGCGATGGCCATGGGCCTTTTACTGCTTTCTCTTTGCTCACTCGATGGGTCTGCTCCACATCTATTTATTCAAAGTGACCCAAAATGGAAATGTTTAAGTAATAGTAGCTTTTTTTATGACACGGGATTACATTTTCTAGCCTATTACATCTGTTGATGTTGTCAGTTAACTTGCTAAGAAAAGATTTTGTGTAAGGGAGTAGGCTGCTGATGTTAAGCCTTAGAAGACAAAAAAATGTTTGAGCTCCAAAGTTTGGTTCCTTTCTCTTGAGATTTTTTCCAACTCCCATTGAAGTCAATTAAAATTAGGGTTTCTACAGAGTTGAGTGGAGCGGAGTTAGGCCATACTTGCCTGGAGCCTGTGGATTGGTGATGATGAACCTGCAGTTAGAAGTATTTATATCCCTCATGCTGGGGGCAGTGGGCGGATTTAAATATGAAAAGGAAGGGCCTGCACTTGTTCCCAGTTAGTGGGAAAATTCATCAATAGACCCCCAAGGCAGTGGTGGAGTACAGACAGGGAGAGAGTAATAGAAACTTTGGAAGATAAAGTCAACTGGAACCCCCTGAGAACTGAAATCAGGACAAAGACTGCCTCTCTTTTTACTGATTAATTAGTTCACAAATTGATCTCATGAAGAATTTGTGTGTAACATAACATTGGTTTCAACAGAATTTTATTAGGATTTGTATACTCTGTCCTACACAGAAAACTCACTTACATCCCCAGGTCCCACAGCAGGACTCTGTTTTTTTGACTGCGTGGCACAAGGTGGTTTGAAGGTCCTTCACAGGCATCCAGTTGGTGTCTTGGCAGGTATCGTGGTGCAACCACCAGGTAACCCCTGGGAGAGTGGGTCAGAGCTTTCTTCAGCCCTGTAATTACCAGCACCAGAACTGGGCTTTGGAACCTCCAAACTTATTTTTTCCTATTTATCTTGCTTTTCAAACTACCTCCAGTTTCTCATTAGATGCACTAACGTTTCATGACAGTCTGTGTGTTCAGCTATCACTGGTTCAGCCTCTCCAAGCAGTTTTACTGCACATAAGCCCATATGTGCCTTTGTGTAGGTCTGTGTGAGGAGGAAAGCAAGGGGTCCAACTGTCACAAAAGGGACATCGGGACACCAGCCCTCGGATTTTCTTGTGAAATTTGAGGAGATTGCAGATCCAAGGTATTTCTTCCACAGAAATCCCAAGTTTCCATCATACTGTTTCATTGAAGGTGAATTAAAGTATTTACCCTGCAGATCTTCAGCCTTTTCATTGCAGTCCCAAACTTGCAGGTTAGAAAACCTCAAAGAATTAGTTGAAACCCAAGTTTTCCCCACATGAGTCACTTTGGTCTGTTTGTCCAGCCAGGCTATAGTCATGAAACTTTGTCCCTGAGACAGAAACAAGGTCTCTATATATTGTCTCTGAAAAACATAGCCGGTCGTGGCTACATCACTTATATCTGGCTATAGGCTGATCCTCTGCATGGAAAAACCCATGCATCTCCAGATTTTCTTGTGTAAATAGATGCTTTAACCAGGTACCTAAAAGTACACAGGATGGCAAATGAGAAAACATGGTGCTTTTACTTTGTGTGTATTCACATGTGTATGTACACACACGTGCTGGACTGCAGTATTTCAGGAATTGGTGCATCTTCTAGGTTTGTTTTACACCAGAAAAAAACAAGTTTAGCGTTAAGCTGTAGTAAAACAGAGCCTATTGCAGGATTTAGCCAAGTATAGAAAGTGCCACTGATTGCTCCCCAGAGATGCATCATTTCTAATGAGAGTCCTAAAATGTTAGAAGATGATAACATAAAACTTCACAAAACTACTGAAGTTTGCAGACTTATTACCATACTGTACCCGTGCTGGAACTGAGGGAGAGAAGGAAACGTAAATAATCTTTTTCAAATGGGATTGTTGATGGGGGAAATGTGTAAAAATGAAGCTGTTGGCAGAACACTGTTAGCTTATGAATTATACATTTAATTAAGGAAAGCTAAACTGGTAGGTTTTGAAACTTCTGATTTACTGTGTCTTATTAAAGACAGAATTTCAGTCCTTGCTCCCGCTGTTGGGAGCCGACAGTGCTGTGGAGCAGCCACAGTGTGGGGCTGGCAGGACACCTCGGGTGGCTAAAAAAGGCCAAAAAGCTCTTCCATAAAGCAGGATCCCTGGCTGGTAAGCTCAGATGGAGACCTGCACTTCCAGGGAAGGCCAGTCAAATTAATTTTAAGTTCCCTAGGCTATAAGCATACATTAAGTTATGCCTTGTGAAAAGCTGTATGGGAAAAGATGTCAGAAAAAGGTTAGGAAGTCAGACTAGGACAAGGAACGTGGAGCAAATGTAAGTACGGAAGATAAGCAGAAGGGCCAAATGTGCAATAAGATCAAATGTTAAATAATGTCCAAGATATTTACTTGCAGCTGAGCTCCCCCTTTATGAGACTCTCATGATAAAGTTCCACATTATCAGTTTCATTTTTTTCATATTCAGAGTGAAGAAGTGACCAAATGCTGGTCAGAACCTCTGAGTAAAGCAGTATTTAATACTAATGAAATATGTTCACCTCAAAAGTAAGAACAAAATAAAACCTGTTTGCAGGGATTTGAAAAAAAAAACACACACACACCCCCCAAACAACTATCTTTCCATGGCTTATTGTGAATTTCTCATTTGTTTCTGGTGGAGACAAATGAAAGACAAGGAAACTAGTTTACCCATGGCTGGGAACAGAACACGAAAGGAGCTGAAACACTGACCAGCAATTTGCTCTCTGGATGTTCAGAGGGAAAATGGTATAAATAGAAATTATTTATTAAAACAGCTTTCTCATGGCACTGCAGCACTGCCATTTCTACTTAAAAAGAGGCTAAGCAGGAAAATCAAAAGTAGCAGGGTACAAAAACTTTGGTGACCTTCTGAAGTGGCTTGAAATTAGTTTAAAACTAAAGCAATGCTTACCTTGCCTTTGCTAATTTGTGCGTCCCCCGTGGGGTTTGCCCTGTAGCTGACTCTTTCTTTCAACTGGCAATACTGCGCTTAAACGTTAATGGGAAGCAGATTATACTGGAAAGGATGCCTGATGTGTGTCTGGTGTCTTCCAGGCTTGTCCTATACCTGGATCTTCAACAATAACACCTTGTATGTTCAGGAAGATAACCGCCGCTTTGTTTCACAAGAAACGGGAAATCTGTACATTGCCAAAGTAGAGCCGTCGGATGTGGGCAATTACACCTGCGCTGTAACGAACCCTGAAGCGGAGCAAAGCGCGCGGGGGCCACCCACTCCTCTCACCCTCCGCAGCGACGGTAAGTTACCTGGGCCATCCTTGGCTAAAAAACATCCTAACCGGTCCATCTCCAGTTACTGGGAATTGATGGTGCTGTACATCCTCTTGGAGGTAAAAGGCTCCCAGTAAAAAGCTGCGTGGCGTGGCGTGATCCCAGTTTCTGCTGGACTGAAGTGACATTTGAACTGTCAGGACAGGGATGATGAGACAAATATATGCAAAGAAAGCAGCACTCAATATCATTGACAAATAGCAAGAGAATGTCAAATGGTGTGTTGATGTTTTTCATCGTAGGGATGCCTGTGTTGAGGTTTAAATCCCTCAAAACTTTAAATTTACAGTCTGGGTATAGCTCAAATATCAAATCTAGAAAGCTGTTTCAAAGTGACTCACTGAGGTGAGAAACTCACCCGCACACGTACAAATGTCTTTCTGGCAACGCTTCTAATTAAATGTTCACAGTGAGAAATATATACCTGGGAAAGCTTTACACAAAGTTTGCTTTGTAAGTTTGCTCACCTAAATTTCAATATACCTCTGCTGTTTGCAAAGCAGTAACAAAAGTCTGTATAGAGTTATGTTTCTAGGATAAATAAGACTCAGCTGTGCATTATAGAATAATACTTCCACCAGGAGACTCTGCTGCTTTATGACCTATTCAATCAGATCACCCGAAACAAAGTTATAGTTTCACGGCTCAAAAGCTAATAATTTGGTACAAGCTGTGAGTGGAAATGCTAAAGATCTTTTCCGACTATTTTATTGCTTTTCATCACCCTGCTTTATTCCTTCTCTCAGATTTTTTCTATCAGTCTGTCTTCTCCCATTCGCTTTGGTGGCCTCTGGATCGGGTTGTTAACAAGCAGCCTCTAAGGCAATGGTGCAAATTGTACGTGTAATGTTAGCCAGATCCCTGTTAAATATGAAATAAGAATCAGTTTATTTTCAGTGTGGGATCTGCCCTAAATTGATAATGGATTATCTGGGGCTTGTCAGATGTTCGGCCAGGTCTTCAAATGTGGTCATTACACCTAATTACATCAGCTGGGCTAAAGCCTGGAGATCACATTTGGATGTTTTAAAGAAGTTTTGTGTTTTACAAGTGTTTTGGACACAGAATTCCACAATTCTCTCTTGCAGCCAGAATCTGTCCAGTGTCCTGAGAAGTCGCCACTCAGTGAAGTGACCAGTGTTAAAGTCATCGCTTGTTAATGCCTCTGCACAAGAGGAGTGAACCCTAAATTATCTCTAAAACCTTCATGCACAAGCGTAACATGCTTCTATGAATAGAACTTGTGTACTTCATGCTCTTAAATGCATAGAATGTACAGGTTTCACGCAATCTTTCAGCTCAGGCTGAACCTGCTCCATAGACATCAGGTGTTGGTTGCCATGGGTGGAATGGGATGCTCTGACATTACTGATGCCATCCTTTCTTTTACACTGGAATTCTGTTGCACTGGACGGGTCTGAGGCTCCACTGGAGTGCTTGCTGTTTTGATGTTCAACAGGTGTGATGGGGGAGTACGAACCAAAGATCGAAGTACGTTTTCCAGAAACAACATATGCAGCGAAGGGCTCGTCTGTTAAACTGGAATGCTTTGCCCTTGGAAAGTAAGATCTTTTTTGTCTTTTATTAAAATGTGGCTTCTAATGCTCTTCTACAGTGAGAAATTACAGTTCTTGCTCATTTGCACAGTAGAATTTTTTTGCTCAGAATGTGAATTTGTAAAACTTACCTTTTTTTTTAACCTTATCTTGGTTTGATTGTTTCCATGTAATGTGTTCCAAGGAAATGAGGAAGAAAACTACACCATAATTGAAGCTCATTTGGTTGTAGCTTAAAGTGGGGATTAAGAGGGAAAACCAGAATAAAGACTATGTTCCTTGAGAGTAATTTTAATTCTGGGATGAGACCTGGCTCCAGGTTACAGCATTTGGTGTAACTGCACATTCCCATCCAATCTGCATCAAAACAGGAGTGTGTTTCTGTATTGCCATCGTTAAGAAAGAAAGTAGGGGAAAGAAGCTGTGTTTAAAGAGCACATGGACTGTCTGGAATGGACCAAACAGATTCCAAAGCAATGCTGAGGAGCCCTGGGAAGCCCTAGCACTAGTCCTTCCTGCTCAAATCTATAATTCTATTAGGCTTGTGGTAGCTATATTTTTCCGAACTGACACTGTTGTATTCAAACAGCAAGGGGTGCTCTGTAGTCAAAGAGCAGATGCTTAACTGAGTAAATATAACCAGCCTACAAAAACTAGTCTTTCCAACGAGCATCCATTTTCCCTGGAAAAACTAAAATAACCTAGATTGTTGACCTCTATTTAGTTTAACTTCACTTTGACAATCTGTTTTAAGGCTCTAAGCTTTTAAAGTGTTTAGAGCTTTCCCAGAGGTTAAAAGCCTGACTTGCAGACAGCACAAATTAATCAAATGTTCCTCTGGAAGTAGAAAAATAAAGCAAATAAAAAGTTAATAAGAGAGGAAATGGCCTTACCTTTCAGATGAGATATTTATATAAACTAATCTTAGGGCTAATTTTTATTTAAGAATGAAGAATATTTCTGCAGAGGCATATTCAAAGGCATATGCATATTTTTTTTTTTGGCCCAAAAGAAGTACCAAACAGGAACACTCCTGCTAAAGCTGATTTTTCCTTTCCAAATACTGTCAAGCTCCTTCTCTTTAAATACCTCCTTAATTGTGTGTGAGTCAGTGCAGGCTTTACATTTCAAGTTGTCATTTCATATTTCCATCTGTTGCACAGAAAGCATTTCACAATGATACATTGACTGCAGAAAAGCACTTTAAAAACAGAGTAAATGATACGTACAAAACAGTGCCTTCTTACTGAAGGGGCAAAGATGGGTCATGGTAATGTGGCACAGAGCTTTGGCCGGTTTAAGAACATCTTAAGAAGGAAAAAAAAGGACTGAAAGGACATACAGATAATGAAATCTCTCAGAGAAGACAGTACCTTCCGTGCTGTGCTTGGAAAATGGGGTGGCTGAGAGGGTTAACGCAGCTTTAATATACATTTTCTTCTTCTTATATAGGGCTGCAGCTGAAACCAGTGCTGCCATACTTCCCTGGAGTTGCACTGTGTAAATACCAGTGATTTGCTGGCAGAAATCCATCCTTCACAAATATTTTTTTATAATATCATACTGCTAATGAGCATCTAGTCTAGTACATGTGTTTGAGAGGTGCTGTTTGGGAGTAAAAGGCTTTTTCTTGGTGTTGCTGGAGAATTTCTCCTCTCTGTTTTTTTTTTTTTTTCTGATAGATTAGATGTCTCATAGAGAACTGTACTGTTTTCAGTCAGCTTTTTTCTCTCTGAACACAGCCTTGAACCACACTTTCACTAACATGTCAATCAGCAAAAAAGCTTTATTTCAGAGCTGGCATTTATATGTGAATAAAGCAAGAGAAACAGATTGCAGGTGAAATACTCTTAACTTAGTAGATAAGGCCAGATTTCTAAAGGTATGTAGGTGATTAGTGGTATTGTTAAAAGCTTGAAGTTTCTTACCTCCAGCTGTTTACAATTGTAGTTAGGCACATATAAATGCAGCAGTGTGGCCATCTGCACCTTTAGATGCCTAAATTCCACTAAAACTCTAGCTCCTACTATTGTCTGTTTATGTTAAAATCAATTCAGCTCAACATTTGTTGAGCTATACCTCTGATCTGCCGCAAGCACTAACGGTTATTATCTCTCTTGGATTTCAGAACTGCTTTCCCATTATCCATAATTTTCTATATTCATACTGTTAGTCCACCAGTTCAGACAATGCTGTCAGCCACTGCTACCTCCGCGCTATGAATAACAGAAATCTTTCACATCTGAGGCAGATTATAGGCAACCTGCTGCGGTTTTGGTCTCCAAAAGTCTTAAATGAAAGTACTTTCATGGTATTTAGAGAAATAGCATCTCTCTTCTATATGGAACAGCAAATCATACCTATTGGACCTTGCTCAAAAAGCACTTCCACATTTAAAACACAAGTACAAGAGGCCAGACTTGTGGCTGAATTTTAAGATGCCTTCTTACATGGAGGAACTCAAAGCCACCTAAAAAGTACTCTTTCAGCCAGGCTGCGGGACACTCAGAGGTAGGACTATTTCACACAGCTCTGTTACAAAGCTCTCTTTTTGCTTTTTAACATGAAAACATCGTGACTGACTCACAAATGGTCTTCTAGCTCAGTTATAAACTTGTTTTGAGGAAAATAAGTATAAGGGGGCCAAGGAGTTTTATTCCTGGGTTTGGAAGGATGGATCCCAAATGGACAAAAGCGCTTGGGCCAGCTCTTGACTCAGAATCTGATTTTGTAGAGCAAAGTCTGTGAATAGGAGAGAAGATTTTTGGAAAGTAAATTAGTCCTCACTGATGGAAATACAGTTGGGCAAAAAGGAACATAAGTAGCCTGCAACTATCTGATGATTGGCACGGGCAATCAAAACAGGCAAGAAAACCCCTGCACCTTATACTTAATTCTTTAAAAGAAGGAAAGCTGAAATATGAAATAGTAGCTTGACTCTTTCAAATACTGCAGCCCGTGGCAATTTAACAGAAGAGATGAGGCTTTGTGTTCTGCACTAATATTCATTATGTTGACAGTGTTTAATACTATGCCAGTATTAAAAGTCATGTTTTGGATCAAGCTATATTAATCATGCCATACGTCTAAATTATTGTTCACTATGTCTTTGAGGGGATTGAGGACCGTGGAAGGAGTTATGTTCAGCTGTGTTACAGTGCTGCTTTCTCTAGATTTCTTCCAAAATAACTTTTTTTCTGCTCCATGAATAGGAATAGTTTCTGGAATGAAAAGAAGCGAAGTAGTTTCCATGTCTGGTGCACACATCTATTAAACCGTGTCTGTGTTTTACATTTTTCTTCATTCTCTTCTCAAAGATAAGGAAAGAATCTGTTGAGAATCACTGTGGATGGGCCATTGCCAGCTGAGGTTGTAAAGAGCATATGTGAATGATATAAAACAAGATTTCTTTCAACCCAGAGTATTCATTTTTCATGGGAAGACCCCACATTCCTGTAAATGTATCCAGGGAAGGGTTTTTCTAGAGGCTGTTAGTATTAGTAGGTAGTCACACAGCTACAAGGGGGTTCCAAACAACCATCTTTACTAAATTTGCATAAAAATAATGGGCCTCACTTCTTCATTAGATGGCTATTCTAGTATAATCTCAAGGAGTTTATGTAGGAGGCTATAAAAAGATCACTTAGGGGATTCTAAATTCCTAAATCACATATGTACGAATGACTTCTGCCACCACAAGTGCAGTTTGCTATTTTTGGCCCACATTCCTGGTAGAGCTTTAAGATTTGTGCTTTAAGGGATGAGGAAGCAGCTCTGGAAGATCCTCTTTTACGTAGTTAAGGTGAATGGCTTGTGACCACAGGAGAAGGAGACATGATACCAGGTTTCAGAAAACTTTGCTGCTTTACTGTTTCCCAAGTACTACATCAGGATGATTAGAAGCCTGAGTGCTTTAATTATTATGCCCCTTGGATCCTAATTCTCCCTTGTGCCGGCAGTTGATGCAGACACGACAGCAGCTTTCAAACCTCAGCTTTGTCTCATTTGTTTAACTAGGCATGGTCTTCATTACCAAAGCTGTAGATTTAATTTTATTGTGAAGTGCCCTCAGATGCACAGGACAAAAGATGAGGCACAGATGCGATGCATCATCTGGCTGCCGAGTCTTTTGCTGCAAAAAGGTGGAACCTTCATCTTGGTGCGGGCTGTAATGCTGCAGACAAATTAATTCCATGTTGAGTGTGACAAGACTTGTCACCAACCAAAAAATATTTTCCATCGCCTTTTCTTTCTGTGTTAGTAACTTATGGTTTTGTGATTCTGCCACCTGTATGGTAGGATATAAATTAAATTAGTACTCCTAGATGCTCTGAAGGTTTCAATTAAACTGCAGATTTATGTACAAAGACACTCTCATATTTATGCACTGTTTTCTTATTTACTCAGGTGAAAGCAAGAATTTGTCTATGAAGTGTAATAAATTCAAAAAGTGTACTCATTGTTTCTTTAATAGATTCCAAAACTTTTTAGGCCCAAGGAGTTATCTATTTTAATCTTGTTATTGGTAGTGACTAAATGAAAAAGAGGACCCACCAGTTGCAGGACCACCCCAAAGCTGCACGGGGAGGTACAGGGCTGTGTAGCAATGTCAGATACTGGCCTGCAACAGCATGTCATCATGCAACATAATCCTACAAAAATTCACCAGGCTATATTTATTAAACTCGGTTTTGTAGACAGTTAACTATACCTAAAGGACAGTTTCACTCCTTAAAGCATTAACCTTTAAAATAGATGATTTGTTACAAAAAGCGATTTCATTAAAGTAAGTTTTAGATTTAAATTTATGTGGCCTGTAGTAATGGTTGCTGTTAAAAGATCTGGTTGTAAAAATGTGAACTAACATCAGAAGTAGGTGTAACCTGCCAAAAAAATTCTGCCTTCTGCAAAATAGAGTGAGTGAAGATGCTGGAAAGCCAATGATAATGAGATGTCAGCAAACTCAGTCAAGAAATGCAGATCTTCTCAAGCTTCTGTGATAATGAAGGTCCTGCCTATGGGTGATGGCACTTGGTTGAGCTGCGAATCTCCTGCCGTCTGCCCCTGTAACCCAGAGCTCGGGCTGATGAGGAGCTGCTGCCCTGACATCGAATTCCCTCTGCTGATAGAACTAGGACACTTGGTGCAAGACTCCCTGGCAGGAGAAAAAAGTGCTGTCAACTATATTGCAATTATGTGTTTTAACACGGCAAAGTTGATGAACCAAACTCTGAGGGTTTTCTGTCATCCTACGGTTAACATCAGAGGGAGCGCATTTCAAACACCTTTGGCCAAAAATGAGGCGAGGTTGCCTTGAAACATCCCCAAGGATGTCATTAGAAGCGTGTGGTGTGGGTAAGGAAAACAGGACAGCGTCTTCAGCTCCGACCTTGGTAAACTTGACTTGACAAGTTGACAGAAGAGGCCTTTTTCCACCGAGCCCTGCCTCTGGCCTTGGTGTCAGGGCAGAGGCTTGCCTTATTCATGAATAGTCAGTGCTAAGAGAAAACAAATGGCTAATAGAATAGGAAATATTTAGATGAAGCACCTTCACGTAGCGGAGCATGAATGAGTGCATCTAATTGTTTTTCTTCTCCCATATGGCTCTTAGTTTCCTTTAATCTCTTTGTTACGAAACAAAAATAATCCAGCAGAGATGCCTTTAAAGTAAGTAGTTAAATGCTCCTGGCTTTCAATGCACTGCATGTTTCTGTAACACAGTAGCTCTTCACCCACTGTTTAATATGCCATAGCATTTTAAAAGCCAGCCATGCTCTCCTTCCTGTCGTCAACAGTCTGTATCAATCTACCACGAGGGCTGCAAAATACCTCTGGCTGTTTCCCTGGCTGGAGCACAGCGATTGCGGGACAGACCTAGTCTGTGCCAGAGCTGCATTGCTTTTAAATCACTGAAAGTAACTTGGTCTATGGAAATTCTGCATGAATAACGTCATGCGAGATTTGTGGAGGAGACAGCAGCTTTTAACAGACCAGCCCACTGCACTGGAGAAAAACAGACAAGCCCTTTTAAAGTCCCTAGGAAGGACTGACATTAAACAAGTTTGCATCCGAAATAGCCTTTGGTCTCATAGTGAAGGGCAATTAATAAAGGTGGTGATGGCAACTACTGTCGTCCAAAAAGATTTGGAATTTAAAGAAGTATAAAGGTCTTGAATAGAAATGGGAAACAGAAGGAAAAAACCTCAGTTGTTCTTTCCAGCTCTTTCACTGGTTAATGATGTCGGGCACGTCCCAGTTGCTGTCGTTTGTAGTGAATTGTTCAGTTGTATTGGAGGGGTCATAGAATCATAGAATGGTTAGAGTTGGAAGGGACCTTGAAGATCAAGTTCCAACCCCCCTGCCCTGGGCAGGGACACCTCCCACCAGACCAGG
>JAOXJM010000003.1:13313929-13331788 GCA_026413425.1 Tringa solitaria
AGGCGCGGGTAATTGTGTTATACATACGTTGGCATTCATCAGCGGTTAATTCACTGCAGCTCTGTCAGGGCTGACTGTTTTCCTCACACAGAGCCCGAGCGAATCAGCCTCATGGAGGAGACATCAGTGGAGGCTTCAGGGAAGCAGAACGTACCCCCAGGCTGCCGCATAATTGCTCGGCAGCTCTACAGGTTGTGCAATAACCCATAGATAAATCAGCCTCCATATTCTAACCCTTCTCTTTAGGCAAGATTTGGCCACTGGACCAGCATACTGGTACATTCTCTCACCAGCTGGTATGGGGTTGTGTGGTCTTCAGCAGGGCTTTGCTGGGGTTGCATGGTCTTCAGCGGGGCTTTGCTGATGTTTGGTCTGATTTTTTGCAATACTTGTGATATTGGCTGATTTTTGTGATATTTGTGAGTTGCCACAAACCACCTGCGTTATTACATGCTAATGTCAATTAAGTGGTAAAGCATTCAAATCCAAAGCGACTCATTGACTTGAGTAGGTTGTGAATAGTGTACACAGTGTACAACCGTGAGGATATTTCCACATAAGAATGTAGGCAGATGGATGAAATGGGCAACAGTCTCTAAGAACCGTAATCTTTCTCAGCATCTCTTTCAGTTCACAAACACAACAGCAACACTGTTTTATCACAGTATCATTTTCAAAGGCTGAAAATGGAGTAAGTGATTCATAAAGCTCTGGAAATGGAACATCAGATTTTGCACATAGAACCAGTTGCTCAAGGAGGTTAGTTTGAGTCACATAAAACTTAAAATAATTATAAATAAAGCAACATTATGCAGAACTGTGAAACAAGCAGTATTTCCCTATCCAATACTGCAGTGATGTACAATGGAGATAAAAGTAAATGGGAGAAGTATATGTGAAAGGAAGTGCAAATCTGAGAAGAGGTATTTCACATAGGTACTCACAGCAAAACAGAAAAATTTGGGTAAGGAGTCCATGCCACAGGATGTAGAGAACTTCTCAATTATTTTTTCCCCCCTTCCAGTAACGACAGTTTTATTTTCTGTTTAACTGTTCAGCTATGGATGAAAAATATTTTTCTAACTAGTGTTCAGTCAAATCTTTTTTTTTGCATTTTGCTTGTATAGTCTTATTCCACACAAATGCCTGCTCATTCCTATCCCTGCTGTATGTGGAGAACGTGCTCAGGGTACAGTTTGCCACGGGCAATCTCTGGATTTTCTGACGTTGATGAGAACAGGAGCAAGGAGAGCACTGCTTAAAACTTGCGATTTAAATTGTTGAATTAAGCCTGGGTCTTGAGGTTCTGGTACCATGATGGTCCCCATCTGATTTGCTTATAAAAGAAAATATTTACACACCGCATACAGCATTTACTTGTGCTTCTGTATTAATTTACTAACAATAATTATAAGCACGCTGTGATTTTTGAGGGTCCCAGAAGGCCTTCTGCTGCTTAGCAGGAGTAAACAAAAGGAGCAGGATTTACACTAAGGCGAAGGGAGAGACAATTCAAAGCCTCCATGTGCAGAACATTATTACCAGTGAGTGCACTGGTGCAAAGTAGAATTTATGAGGCTTTTTGATTATTAAATGACAAAATAGCTAATGCCATGGTTTTAAAGAAGAGAAAATAACTCATCTACCAGTGTTTTTCCAGAGATCTTTGTGACAAAACAGAGAATGAAATAAGGATTTCTATGGCTGTAATTAAAGTACATAGCTAATTAAAGTACTCAAATCGTATGTATCTTTGCTCATAAAAAGAGAAAAGGAATCTGCTCTGCCTTTTTCTCAATATATGATTAAACCCTGACATGTCACAAACAGATTAACTATTTTAACTAAAGCTTCCCTTATTTCTGCTCCTATTTTATTGTGCAGCATTTATAATCTCTCTGGACTCCTTTAGTAGCTTTTAAAAATATTTGCTTGGTTTGCTAATGCTGGGAAAAAAGGAAATATCAATCCCTTATGGTTCTGACAGGAAAACTGTGATGGACGCATATTACTAAATATGTCAGATTGCATAGGTTCTTCAGAATGATATGGACAAATTCAATCTTTTGTTACAGAAATAGTGCAACTGGACCTATTCCACCCTAAGGGGAAAGGATATTCTTTCTTTTTCACCCTCTTTCTTTCACTCATGGTAATAGTTTGTTCCTGATAGTCAGGCATGCATGGTTACTGCTCTCCCTCCTCCAGCCCTGCTTGTCTCCCCCATCTTCTCTGCAGCTCAAACACATCATTGTCCGGATCTTCAGCAGCTTTGTATGCCCTGATTTATGTGGAATACTTTATAGCACCTGAAGCACACATGTTCAGTCCTTCAAAAAAAATCCCTAATCAATAAATTTTTACACTAGATGGTAAAACAAAGCCTGAACGTACCTGTACCAGGGTTGCTTAGTGTTCCCAGAACTAACATCCCCTCTACATTGAGAATTCTACTTAAAAATTTTCAAAAATAGCTAAATTCCACCCTCATTCATATGGCTTACCCCCTGAGTAGTGGAATTTCTCTTTGGTTCACACTGTTGGCCACTGTAGGGAGGTAATTCAAGGTTATCAGCTGCAGGAATCAAAAGGAAATTCCACAGTTGGCTAATCCCAGCTGGTTTTACCTCTCTCTTCACTGGATCCTCCAGTTTGCTCCTCTGGATCATGTAGAAGTACAGCTTCAGGTGTTCTTTTGGGCAATTAACTTCCTTTTTTGGATCAAAGTCTGGAGAAACAGGCTTTTGGGACCAATGCCGCTTGTCCAACGGGCAACCATTTGAAAAAATTTTGTTTGCCCTTTGCTGGATGCCCAACCTTTTCCTGGCTTGTGATGTGATTTTTAGGTCAATGTAGAAATGAAATGCAACCAAGAAAAAGAACCAGCTTCATGCTCTGAACTCCCACCCTGTGGAGTTTGACACAGATATGAGCTGTTTTCATATATGTCATACATTCTCAGTAAGTGCAAAGGGAGTTTTCTTCATCTCACTTCTATCAGCTCATGTGTCTACTGTGGAAAAGAAGGAGTAGAAGAGAAAAATTCATATATTAAATAAAGCAAATTTGCAAGTCTAGACACTGATCTCATCACAAATGCGTATCTTGTTATCGCCTTCAGTGGATTCAGGATCAGGACCCTCATGGAAAACTTTATGAAAATTCTTTTTGATTGAAGCATTTGAGTAAATGGGAATCGGAACCCCTCTTGCTTTACCAGAGAGAGGTGCTATTCCCTCACTATGAGTTGAGGATCCCCAACCGCTGTAGTAAATGCTTATAAACATATGTGATTCACTCTGCTCAGAATTTAAATGAGGAGAGCTGGGGGAAAAACTGAGAAATGAGGTAGGCTGAAAGAATGCGTGAGTCATATACAGCACTCTCCATGCATTAATAATCAGTAATAAGCAAATATTCATAATTTAAATCCTTTTCTGGGGTCTGGACAAGAAGTATGTTTAGGGGTCAATAAAATATGCTTAATACTTGTTGGCCCCTAGACTTGCTTGTAGGACACAGTTCATTCCCATGTCTATGAAGGATGGTAGTTGATGATAAGTTCTCTCTCCCACACCGCGCTTGGTTTTGGTGTTTTGCGCTCAAGTTACTGCTGGTTCTCAAAGGAAATGTGGGAGAATGAGCACCGAAATGAGAATCTGTCTTTCAACAACCTTATGCATAGAAAACCAAGCAGATGTTGTGACTGGAGACTTCTAACACTATGGTGGGGGGAATTATCTGGTAATTGCTGAGCACTTACAGCTGCCTCTTGGAACCTCAAAATCAAGGGGATTCTCCTGCCCTCATGTGAAATGCACAGACCCAGTGGGTTTCATTAATGAAAGGGTTGCAACTGCTCACAGCCACGTGCTGCATCTCAATTGCTCTCCCAGTCTCCTGGAAGGACCAGTCTCCTACAGCCCTCGGAGCACCCATGGCCACCATCTGCTTCTGCCTTTCTTCTGCTGCTCCACTGTTCAAAGTAAGGTTCCAAACCCATGAACGTTTGAACACATTTTAAACTCTTTTTGTTATCTGGGGAAAGAATTTTGTCTTTTTGTGGGCATCTGTTCGACCTAGAGAAATAGGGAGTTAAAAAAATAAGGGCGATTAATTGGTAAACAGGAGATGTCCTCAGTCCACTGATCAAATACAACATACAAAACATATTGTGCAGTGAAATAGCATTTCAGCTTGAACCAATTTGAGAAGAAATGTGTCAGGGCAGTTCAACAAACTTCAACGAAACATTTCAATTACCAGAATGTCAACAGTGTTTGTTTAGCTTGCACTGAAACCTTGCAGAATAACCATTGTCTTAAAAAAAAAATAATAAATAAAAGTCTGCTTGGGGAGGAATCAAGGCAAAATGGATTGAAAATTCCAAAATTTGCACTACTCTATTAACAAAGGAGGAGATTGATGCCACTTAACTTTTATTTAGCTGAAGTCAATATGCAGTCTAAGGTAGTTATTTACTTTTTCTTGGCAGGCGCCTCCATCTCAAATGAGATGCCTGACTTTTAGATGAGCAAAGCTGGGGGAACGAAGCCTACCCACAGTGTCTGCAAAAAACCACCCTACCTATATTGAAGTCAGACCTGATGAGTAGCACAGGCAGAGAGAAGTTTTACTTGTCATGCTGCTTAGTGCCACAAACCACGCTGCTTTAGGCACCCGCTGCTTGCAGATAAAGGTAGTATAGGCATTTGTATGCTGGTAGCAAATTTCATATAAAACATATTTTCTTATGCTATTCCAGCACTTACCATTCTATTCCCAGCTTTCTACAGCAATGCGCCCAGGTGAATAGCCAATGGGATATTAATCTTACTATTATTTTATTTTTTAAGTCTGATTTTCGAAGTCTGGATTAAGTGTATCTCCATTTTTATCCTTCTTGCTTTTCTACCACGAGAAGCTTTGCATAGCTTTGATGATACGCCTTAACCCCTCTATCTTATCAGTGTCTCTGTGTGTAAAGAAGTTCATTTCCTATTTCAGTTTTTAAATGGAGCACTTGAAGTGTGGGCATCAGCAATCAGAGCAATTCCAGATATCTTAGACACCATCATTGTAAGTCAACATGAATACAAATTAAGCTTATCTCTTGATGAAATTCCAATTTTGCTTAGGGAACCAATGGAATTGATTCCACATCTGCTAAATTTGATTAATCACTTCAGTTCCATTTCTTGCAAACAAATAGATTGACAGAAATCAAAGGCCTGGATTTACCTGCCTGCTTTCAGTGCTTGCCCTGAACTTAACATATTAAGACATGAAAACTCCTGGAAAACTTGAGATTGCTGCATAGAATTGCTTTGGTTTTTCATCTCTTAGGCCACACTGCTACATATTCGGTGCTAACCAGACAAAACCCATCATTACACCTTTCCCATGGGAATGCTGAGAGCTGTAAGGAGTATTCTTTCTTCTAGATAAAAATACGCTCAGATTACAATGGTCAGGGTTTCTATGTGAAAGGTAGCAGAGAAGATGGTGTTGCAAAAGACTGGTGGAGGCAGCTAGAATTTATTTCTTGAATATTTGCTAACAGCAGTGGGGTTTTTTTCTGTTTTCAGTGTTGGTTGTGGACACAAGTGTGCAAGCATTTATTTGCCTCTGCTTTCTTCTGAATGATGTCATTGAATCTAGGACCAGCATAAAACATGGCATTGCTCACTGAAGAGTGAGAGTGCATGAGCAGAATTGTTTGGTGATCCAGCAAAACTAATGGTATTGGCATAAGAAAAGTTTTACAACCAAAGGGGTGCCAGAAAATGCCTCAGACTGACCTGAAGTACCTTCGGTCTTTACTTCTTCGTGTTCTCCACAGTTATTTTTATCTTCTCCCCCAGGCTGAGAGCGAAGGTAGAGGAGTGGAAAGCAGGGGAGTGAAAGATGAGGAGGGGAGATACAGGGAGAAGGAAGAATGAGAACAGATGAGAGGGAGAAAAAGACAATATTTTATTTTTCTTCTTAATCTTATTTCACTTTGTTTCCCCCCTTTCTTCTCTCTCTGTTATCTTTCCGTTTGAAGTCAATCCACTGCAGAGTAATGAAAAGGCAGAAGGGGACCCCCATTGCTACTTGACCCAATGAAACACTGGCAGGCAGCAGGCAGAGAATATTAGTGCAGCAGAAGACATAAGAAAAGGGATTTTCCTTTCTTTTCTCTCTCCTTGGAGAGTTTTGTGATGGAACAAGCCAATAAACCTAATTTTATCATGTATTACTGACTACTTAATGCAATAGTGTTTAGCACATCAGATAGCGCGAGCATCAAGTCAGCAAATGAACCATATGTTCTCACGTATAAGAAAGAATGACAACCTGCCTGATGCTGGATTTATTACAATTTCCCTTCCGTGTGACACCTCTCTAATACAGTTTTAAATTGTTCCTACCCAACTGCTGGGAACCTCGTTAAGGTGAGCCTTTCTGAGGGGCTGTCCTACCTGCTGAGATGTCCCAAGCAATCTGTCACTCTTCCCTGTCACAGGGACCTGCAATGAACTAAACCCCGATGAACGTCAGGGTTGTGCCCTCTCTCCCTTTCAGTTCATGTTCTACCCCTGCTTCATGCACACATTCTGATTGACGTTCAGGATTTGATCCAAAGCCAGCTAATCTCGTCGGAATTTTTCCATTGACTTCAGCAGGCTGAAGGTTCCTAATTAGGAGTTTGCACCAGAAAAAAAAAAAAAAAGAGAAATAATGAGAGAATGCAACCTTCTGTGCTTCTCTTCTAGTCCAAGTTGTACTGCCATGAACATCATTACCATCGCACTATTCTGGTGTGTTTATTGCCATAGCATACAAAAATACTAGTATTGGATGAAAAACATGCAGCACAGACACCAAATTAAAGATTGTTTCTGATCCAGAAAGTTTTCAACCTAAGAGTAACATGAGAGGTAAGAGAGAGATCAGGAGGTAATGTACAAAGGAGCAGTAATACACTGATTAACATGAGAAATGGACTGTTTCCAGTCATGCTGTGGGCACGACGATCAAAGAGTCTCCAAGGGAGGAGTTTCTGGGAACATTTTAATTTTGAAGGGTTATGCAGGAGAAAGCATAGAAACAGCACCTTGAGAACGTGGCTAACGCTTGGCTTGAAGGGTTTGTAGGAGGATACTAATATTTTATTACAAAGAAATACTGGTATTTCATTACTTCTTTTCTATGAGGACTAAAAATCTTTTCAAATTTTCAGTGAAAGGAAGAGTCTGCTAAGGGACACAGACATTTTACTCACACATTAAAAAGACATAAAATTTCTATGATCTTATTTTGAGCAAGGATGTGAGTCTAAGGCTTCAGTGAGCTGCGTACAGTCCCTATCATTATCACTCAAATTAAGCATAAATTCAGTAGCCCACTGAGGGTTTCCTACAGGACAACAGGCAGCCCAACCACCAGGCAGAAGAAGCTAGAGGTGATGAGACTAGAGTAAGGGCATGTGCAACTGGAAGATGGGTCATCCATCAGCATGGAAGCTGAAACCACTGAGGGTGAATGTGGTTCATCTCCAATTCTCTATATCTATTATGAGTGTGTGCACATGAACATGCTGCCCAGGGTTCCTGAAAGCAACCCAGGACCATCCCGTGTACCTGGTGTCAGCTGCTCGGTGTATATGCAGAATACTTTAAAGTTAACAGCAGGTTTTATTGTGCTTTTATTTTTGAAATATGTTCTGACAAGCAGATAGGGAAGAAGATTCCTGTAAGTGAATTAAACTCCCACGCGGAGGGTAATTCAGGGCCTTATGTACTGTTTAAATTCTACTTAAGACCCATATTAAGGGTTTTGTTTTACATTTGGAGTGAATTTGGTTGTATGAACGGCTGTGTCTGAACTCCTAACAATGTCTGAATCAAAAAGAATGCTTAATGGGGGGATTAGATTGAATAGTAGCAGTGTGGGCATACCATCCTCTGCTGAAAGAACGTTTCTGTGATGTGCCAGAGTTGTAAAGATTTCATAAAAACAGCAGAACTTGTTGGCAAATAGAAAAATGGCAACCTTTTTCTTTGGCAATTCAGTTCATTTTCTACCTGGATTCTCCCCACAGGATTTTGCAAAGTCTGGTTCCTGATCCTTTCCTTCTCAGTGCACTATTTTATCACTATATATTTATTTTTTCTGCTATGAATCTTCAGACTAATCAGTGTATGGCTACATAAATATGATGTTTCATTAAGTCCTGTGCACAAGGTGGACTAATAACCTGGACATGCTATGGGATGGCTCTTGTCTCAGTCCAGGATTATACAAAGTCTCTCCTCTAATGACTTCCACTGTTTAGATGCAGGTTTGAGACAGGACAAGGGCAGACACAGGGAAGAGAAGAGCCATAAATGGGCCATATCTTCTAAATACAACATGAGACCAAGTTCTCCATATGGGAAAAGACAAAAAACGTGCGTATTTGTTTAACAGAGCAGACTGAGGATGAACAGGCTCACAAACACCTTAAAACTGGCAGAAGGGTTTTAGAAAGCTGAAGGGGTTAAAACATAGCAATTAATGGCTTTGGGTTTGCTTGTTTGCTTTATTTCATCACTTAACTGGTTGGTTGGTTGGCTGGGCTTTCTCTCCCATACACACAGAGGTGCTGTTGCCCAGTGTTCCCCGGCTGCAAGTTTTGAGACATCTTCCTGCAATAGATTTAGACACATGTCTACACACGTGGTATTTTTATCACTTTTTTCTTTGGTCATTGCATAGGGACACCTGCCTCACATTTAATACTTGAGCGTGTTAAAGACAGGGCAAACCAGCTATGGCTATTTTATGTTAAAGGCAGTACCATCTCCTGAAAATACTGGTTTTTATCTGGCCATTTTACTATGGAGTACAACTCGGTTTAGATGTCTGTAGATATTTACATAAAATAAATATTTGTGGTCCCAAATTGCAGAGGCTCTATGCAAAAATAATGTTCCTTTTTAGGAACAGAGGGAAACTTTAAGCAAGGAGATAGCAAGGAACAGTGTTATAGTGTCACCTTCTCTCATTGCTGATGATAGTATTCTTTTCTAAAATACATTAATAAGACTGTTCAGCTACATGGTGTAATTTTGTTTTGATCCAAATAGTTAACACAGAGTTTAATGGCATTTATTTTTTTTCCAGTTAATTGTCAGTCAACTCTGAAGCTCATTTATATCAGCATGCAGATAAGGAAAATCTTCTTTTAAGCATAGTTTATTAAATGGCAATACTATTAGCATACAAATTACACTCAGAATAGGATAAACAGGTACTAAGATCATTACCATATAATACAGACAGTCGAATCTCAGATGGGACTCAGTGGGACCTTTTCAAAAATACCAGAGCTGTCACCAGCAGGTACAATTCGTTCACTCAGCCAAGCTTTACTCACATTTACACCTGCATAAATCACGAGGAATTCTGAGCCACTTGAGAGCTGTGCTCCTCTTTCTGCCCCTCGCTGACTTCCCCTTGTGCTTTTTAATTCGGCCCCTCTCGTGCGTCTCAATCTTTGCAAAATTATAGAAGTCAGTTATTGCCTCTATGGCTGCTGGCATAGCTGAAGAAATTTATAAACAATATATCTTGCCGTAGCCTATGAAAGCAAGAGTGTTTTGGCTCTTGAGCAGTAAAGTGAGATTGAGAAGACACGGTTTCAAATAGGATTTCTCAGATAATAAAAATTACTCTGCCTCTGATTTCATCAGATCCAGCACTCCCTTTGTATCTGCAACGGCGCTGTGATGATGACTTCAATAACATTATGAGGTGTCAGACACTTGATGTGAGAGGCAGACAGAAGAAAAGAGGAGCAAATCTTTACATTAAGTATCAGGGTTACTTTATTTTGAAAGGAATGACGTTACGTCCTTGAAGAGAGAGCTGCCCTACTGGCCGTGCTGAAATCTGCTGAAGCAGGCTTGATTCCCCCCGGTTTTACACCATTGCAGCCCAGCTGATTTGGATGGGGATTTCAAAGACATTTGCTATATTGAATGAATGCAATTCCCATCCATGAATTAAAATCGCATCTCTCTCTAAAACACATTGGCTCAACATTACAGCAGCGCCCAAAAATTACCTCTGCTGCACTTTAATGAGTTGACACCTCCTCCTTTTCTCAGATTTTATTTTTCTGTCAGCCTTGTTAAATACATATTATTCTTTCATGCTCTTAAGATCAAAGCAAATAGCCATCAATGGTCTTTTGTTCACATGAGACAACACTTTCGGAGATGGTTTGTTTGGCCTGGTTAATTAAAAGCTGTACCTATCATCCCTGCTTGATTTCTCAAGTTCTTTACTTAAAAAGTATGTGTGACAATTTTAATGAGCTCTCGCTTCTTCCCAGTCTCGTGTCTTCTGCAGAAACGTTGCAAACTCTTCTTTTTGAACGTTACGCAGAGCTTTGACTCCAGCAGATCTTGGGGAGGTTGTTTGTTTTCCCTTTCTGTGTATAATACTTGTCTTGTATACTAATGGAGCCACTCAGAGAGGACAAGGATGAGTATCAAGCCGATGGAACGAGTAGATTAAAAGCAAACAAAAGCACGTCGCTTTACTCTATGCTTAAATAAACCGGGGAAAGAATTCTCACAAACTGTTGTGGGACTAAAAAGCTTTGAAAGGCTCAAAGGGCTTTGGATTCATTCCTGAAGGCAGATTTCATCTTCTTGAGAAAAGCCCTATGTCTAGACCCACACCCCGGGTCACGGTGCTGGGACAGGACTGTGGTACCCACGCCTGCATCCTTGCCCTGCCCTTGTCCTCACCCTCTGCCCCGGGCATCCTGCAGGGGGAAAATTGCCTTTAAGAGCTGTCTTGTCTTCCCGTGATCCATAAAAGTGAACTGCATCCAACATAGCCATTTTTTTTTGCAGGGTAAGTTCCCAGGCTTGTTACATATGGAATGGTATTTCTGTGTATTTCTAATCAGCTTTGGTGTGCAGGAAGTTCGTGTGGGTTTACGTAACTGGATTTTCATCTCTGCTCTTCCTCGTAGCAACTTTGCTTAATTGAGCTATTTACCCGGAGGTAGCACCTGGGTAATTCAGGCAGGAACACAGGCATCCGCGCTAGTCTGAGAAGAACGTAAGCATTTTGTAAGTCAGAGATGGCAGTTTAGAGTTAGGCTTATGCTTAAGCAATCCCTTGCTGCAGCAGGGCTTTATGAACAGCTGCGTCCCGAGTAGCTCATTTCATTCCTCCTCCTCCTTTTGCAGGGATGCATTTATCAGATCTGCTTCAGAACTTCTGCTCTTTGTCCCTGGGCAGGCCCTCATTTATTTATTTATCGAGAGAAGTCCTGTTTTCCTAGCAGAAAAAACATTCTACTTGCATTATATTGGTCGGATTAAACTTTTCTGCTTTGTCGCAGCGCTTGCAATTAACCTTGATGCAAATGCTGAGAATTACTATCCGAGGTCTTCACACAGTCTAAAATGTTGTGAAAAGGGATGGTTTTCAGCAAGCCCTTCAGCAGGTGAGACCTGCGCTTCACAGCTGCTGCTGCAGTCCTTTGTTAGAGCTTGATCCAAAGCCCGTTAGAGGAGATAATTCCCATTCCCTTCCGAATCACAGTTCCAGGACTGGAAAGACAAACGGAAGAGGATAAAGTGCAGCCCCTCTGAACCCTCCCACGGCATCCCAGCCTCTGAGGAAGTTTATGGCAACTTTGTTGTTCACGGCGGCTGGGTCGGTATTTCACATTGTTTTTTTTTCCTTGCATTTGAAATGCAACATCTTGATTTTTTTCACTGTGCTCTGCTTTCTCATCCCTCTCCTGATACAGACCTCGGCACCAGCTGGAAATTGCTCACTTCTTTTTTTTTTTTTTTTTTTTTTCTTTAATTCCCTTCCTCGCTGACTAATTACTCTGGAGTCCTTTGTGCTTTTACATAAATGCTACCCAAGTATCTTATTTACTGCTGGCTCCCTAATTGTCTTTAGGTAGCGTGGCCTCTGTTTCAAACAACTCTGAAGCTTTTATTAGCTCGTGGTTTCTCTTTGCTAAGCTCCGTTTTGATGGGTGGAAAGAGCTGTTCCACCCTCAGCCTGCCCAGCCATTGAGTTACTGTTTCAGAACAGCATTTCTTCAGATCAAACATTACCTCGTCAGCTCTTGAGTGAGTACAAACCCCTCTTGGCGGATAAACCAGAAAGCTGGGAAATATCCACGTCTCAATTCCTAATGAAGAACGCAGGGGAAAAAAATGAATAAAAGCCCTAGCCAGAAACCCATAGGGGACATTCAGAGATTCTCCCCTTTATTATTCTGTATTTTTCCTATGTATTTTACCTACATTGGAAGCTTTTGGGGACTGAGATTGTCCTTTTTTTTTTTTTTTTTTTCCCGATGCCCATTTCTGGATTCTAGTTTGTACCTAGAGCTTTTAGGTGCAACTGCAGTAAAAATAACAGGGCACCGGCATTTGATGGTGAGAAAGACACTCTGGTGGCTTGTTATACGTTATTATTCAGGTATCCAATTTATGAACATTTGCTGGTTCACACTTGAATCTCTTCTGACACTGATGAAGCCACCATATGTTACCCAACCAGTCAATTGAATCGACTATTTTATCACCAGCAGCTTCCTATGAGGGTGTTTTCTCGTGGCTGGTGCAAACTGATGTGAAGAAACGCATCATTAATAGGAAGAAAATTGCAGAGGCAGAAGTGGAATATTTGGAAATGTTTCTTTGTATTTAAAGCTGCCTTTGCAATGATGTCCTCAGGTGTGTCCCCACGCTAACAGCGAGAGGCACCCGTAGTCTCTCCTTTTGATGCACAGCATCGTGATGCCGGCAGAAGGACTCAGCTCTTTCATGCTTATTCCTCCTTCCTCATTTAAAAAAAAAAAAAAGCCATTTAGTTCATACATTATTATATTGAAGAGTATACTTTTTTGCTTCATATTTTGCTCCTCTCCAATTTAGTACAGATATATGATGGATTATTAAACTCAAACTTATTTTCTCATTGTACTACAAATTGCCTGCAAACAACTGCTCCCTACCTGGCGATTATTGCCAAGGAAACAAAGATTTTTTTTTCATTCAAGCCTAAATCCTGTCCTCTCTCAGCTCCGTGCCCCAGTGACAGAGTGTCCGGCACCACGGGGACATCTCACCTTTTCTCCTGCCCCACTCAGGAGATCTTTTAGCAGGGGAAGTTCAGAAAAGAGTGGGAGACGTGAAACTGGGGGGGCTGTAAGTGAAAAGACCACCCAAAATCCCAGTTCTAGTGCTTCTCTTCCTCACCTGAGGGGCTGAGAACATGTAATAGGAAGCAGAACAAGGTTTAATGTGCGTTACACATAGAGCTACAAGTGTATAAATACCAGAGCACAATTCAGCAAGACACTGTGAGGGTTTTTTGTGTGTTTAATGGCTATATTACTGCCAGCTTCAACTTCTGCTCTTGTTGTTGTTCGTTTCCTTTAATAATTCATTCCGTCATCCAATCTGATGTTGTTAGTAATAAATATTAAATACCCAAGCTGTGATGCATGAATTAGATATTTTCTTTTTATAAAAGGGTTCTTGTATGGGATTTAAATGTCAATTAAAAGAGGAATGTAAAAAAATAACGCAGTGCTTCTATGAGCGCTGGAATGAATGAAGCCTGGGTTCCTGTGGGTTTGTGACTTACAGCTGGGTTTTGTCAGATGGAAGAAAGTGGGGCATTTGGGGGCAGCTTTCTCCTTCCTGGGTGCAGATTCTCTGATGTCTACTAAGGAGTGTGCTCAAGCTGTGGCCTTACTGCCAAGAGAGGCTGTACATACAGACCCTGGTCCCATTTTCATCAAATTTCCAGGAAATTCATGTCTTTCAGCCCGTTGTCCTTCCAAAGTCAGAAAGAACTGGTCAAGAACTTCAACATCTACCAGATGCAACAAGTGGATGGAAGAACTGACACAAAATTAACAAAACATTGCAAGATAATATTATTTTCTGTTCAAATGTTCATCTCTTACCTAATTCAGCTTGCATTTTGAAATTCTTTCCCTTTGATAAATATTTTTTTCTGTTTATTTGTGAAGAAAATCCCCAAACCCTGAAGTGCTGTCCTTGTACGTGAAAGCAAAAAGGTGCCAGGCTCATGGTGAAAGCTAACCTAAGGAAAAGATATACCAGGCTCCATACTGTCTTACGTCCTAAAGTATCTCATTGATGTGAAGAAGCATATGAACAAGCTTAGAAATTAATTTTGTCCCTAAAACCCAAGAGTGGTCCTGAAATTACTGCTAAATGCAATTTACCCAATACTCTGCAAACTGGTGTGAACGATGTAGTGACTAATAAGGTGATTTGAGGGTCCTGTGAGACAGCAATATATTTGATTTGGCTCCTCGGCTCCTGAGATGGCATTTCAGCATCTCAGCCACTCTGCTAATATCTTTTAATAATCCTGAAAAAATTGCACAGGCGGCTGGGCTCAGACAAAACATTAGGATGCAGTACTGGGATCTGAAAAAAAAAAAGCCCCCCCTCATGGTAAAACACAGCACAATTAGGTAACAAGTTGGGTCTTCTTTCTCTTGAGGTTCCAAATTTTGCTGCAAAAAATCAACTATATAAGTTAATGGTCAAGTCCAATATGTCAATATAGCATTCCTAATATCCTAATAGCAATCAATAATAAGCAGAGGTGAAAATTGATTGAGACATATTCAGCTTGCTGTAGAGGAGGACAAGTATAGTGGAAGCATTTAAATGTTAAAAGTAGCATTGCATTTCTATGACAGTTCCTGTAACAGAAGGCTTTTTTTCTTATTTTTTGCTTGTTTATTTTTTTTTCCCTAGGGTCATGTTTCTAGAGGACGGCAGTCTCAGGCTCTTTAACATCACCAAATCAGACGCCGGGGTGTACACTTGTGTAGCGACAAATCAGTTCGGAGTTGCCAGAAATTCCGGGAACCTGATTGTGAAAGGTATTTTAGTCTTTTCTTTTGTGCTTTGTGAACATTAGAAATTACATGCCTTTTTTTTTCATTGGGATGCCCAAGCCTGTGCCAGTCAGTGCTAGTATCGACAGGTTTGTATTTGGGATTTAAAGCTGAAACTGAGCTCTCCACCGCCTGTAGCAAAGAAAACCTCATGACCACACTGCTCCGATGATCAATTTGTTTATCAGGGAGGTCTCCCAAGGTACCCACAGAAACAGGTAGTAATACTAACAGTGATATTCTCACTGCAGTGCCATTTAGACCTCTCAGGTACGGGCTGCGCTGGTGCTGGCACTGGGTTTGAAATGACACCAGGGCGGTGTGACAGTTCAGTGTACCCTGTGCCGTGGGCTTGGATGAGTTTATTCAGCTCTTTTACAATTTACATCCCATCTGAGACTGCGGAAGAGACTTTAAAGCCAAAAAGAAATAAGACGTTATGAAGCCATCTGAAAATCAGGTGGGTTTATTTTCTTCAACGATATATGTTGTATACGTTGCCTTCCTGCGGATCCTGGAGCCGCCCACTCTTTCTCTGCATCCCAGCTGCTGTGTAAATAACTTTGGTTAATAACTCCAAAGCAAATCAGAGGCAAGCAAAAACCCTTCATTGGCCCCTCACAGGACTTTTGATTCTGAATATTAAAATGGCCATCTTTCACAGCCCTCCCCCAGTCTAATTGCTGCATTAATAATAAAAGTAGGGACCCATTAGGGTATCTTCTATGTTTTCAGACTGGTTTGTTTCCCTGCATATTAATACACCTTATTTCACAGGACAACCCTTTGAAAGCATTTGATTTTTTTGCTTATGTGTTCTTATGTTAGATTTTGGTTTAATTAAACCATTTCAACCATTAAGTAGAGGTCAGTGTTACTAAACAGATCTTTTTCTGAGAGGAGAATGAGGAATATCCTCCTCTCGCCTTACCATCATTTTCTTCTCCATTTTGCATATGAGCTAAAATTTTTATTCTCTCCTTAAAAAGAAGGTGACTTTCCTCTTTGAAAGTCATCACTATGAACTTGTCTGGTTCGTACAGTTAATTGTTGGACTTGGTGATCCTAAAGGTCTCTTGCAACCAAAACGATTCTATAATTCTGTGAATTTCAGACCACCTTGGTGAGGCCAGGAGTTTTATTTGTAGATGTTGTGATGCTCTAGTTGGAGGTGTATAAACAACTTCCTTAACAGCCATCCTGTGATTATTAGTTTAAACATCCAGAAAATCACGTTATGGTCCAGGAGACACACCATATCAAATGGTTCCATCTGCTGCCATTCTCCTGCCCTCCAAAGCTGCAGCTTCATCTGTGCTGGGGCTGAGCTTCTGGTGTAACCACACGCTCTGGCTCTGGTCCCCATCCAGAGACGTTCTGCAGGGGGGTGTCTTCCCTACAGTATTTTTCACCCCTCTTTGAAACACAGTCAAGTACATTGTGGAACACATTAAAGTACTTTATGTCCTTTGCCTCGAGTTTTTGCCGTGCTGGTGGATGTTCTATCTCAATTAATAAAAAGAATTTGTACAAGTTTATTGCTCAGGTGGACTAATCCAGAGCTGGAGGACATGGAAAGAGATGTTTGTATAAATACTCCTGTGAGCAATGTATGAAATGGCTGTGCCCTGATCTTTTATCACTGACAGAAAAACAAAAAAAAAAGGAAAACTGAGGCAAACTTAGTATGTTTTTTTCTCTCTGTTCCAACACAATCTTTTTAATACAGATGTTTTCTTATAAAAGTATTAGTATTATTATTATTTTTTAAATAAGAACAAGTTAAAAAGTGGAACTTCTGAGGTTATAGTAAGCACATTAATCAGTTTTGCAAAATGTCTAACAATAATAATGCCTGCAGTTACAAGAGGAACATGTGTTAAATGTAGTTTCTAATTCTCTGTTTCTTAATATTCTTGTTTTCAATGACTTCAGGCCAGTTACTGCAGCCTGCAGGCATGACCTCCTCCCTAACCTACTGCATCTGGTGAAAATCTTTTTCATGCTCATGTTATGAAAGAGCAATTAGCGTTGATGCAGTGCAATGCGTAAGCTGAGATGATGTTACAGCACAGCTAGCAATGAATAAACCAAGGAGTTTAGGGTTTAGGCAGCTCTGACTTCATTAAGGTTATATACCATTTCACATCTCACAGACATACATCCTAATGGAGCAATATGGGAAAACCATATTAAAATATGAAAAAAATATTTTGTTTGGCGTTTATGAAGTTTATTAAAACACTGAGTAACAACATGGTATAAAAATGATCTTGTTTGCAGGGAACATTTGTTTTTGTTTCCCCTCTGGAGAAGTTTTGGCTGTTCAATTATAGGCCTCATTGCTTCAGCATTATTTTCAACTGAAATGTCAGAACTTGGAAAAGCATATCTAATGTGCAAATTAAGTTTATTGCTGCTCATTGAGTTGTTTATTCTTTGTGTGAGAAGTCTTTATTATACCTCCAGCACTCACAACATCTTATCTATTTTCTTCTCTGGAATGGGATTTGCCATATAACACATGTCTGCAGTTGCTAAGCAAGATAGATAGTTAATGTAGAACCAAGAGCTTTTAAGAAGCTTTTAAAAGTATTTGAGGTGGAAGTCTTAAAGACAACCCCATAAAAGGAGCAGAAAATATTGCACAAGTTGAACCACTCTGTATCAGTAGTATCACAGGATATGAGCAGGCTAGAACAAGAGATGCAAGAAAATGATAATACCGTAACCCTATGGATTTTTTTTTTTTGCTAACACAGCTAAAAAACACATCCCACACACAAACCCAGTATAATTCACAAAATGACAGTTTTCAGTATGTATTTGGTAGAAGCAAATAGGTTCATTCCAGTAAGAAAGCTGAATTCTTGTAATACTAACAGCATACAGCCATT
>JAOXJM010000003.1:13367268-13380661 GCA_026413425.1 Tringa solitaria
AGAAAGAAAGAAAGAAAGAAAGAAAGAAAGAAAGAAAGAAAGAAAGAAAAGAAAATATACTGTTCTTAATTCTGAAGGCTAGAACTCGAATGCGTGAGTGTCATTTTATGAAAATTGCCCTTACATCATGAGTTAGTCTCCAGTGTTCCGCGGCTGTGCCTTAGCAATAATGGTTTAAAATGGAAACATTTATTTTTCCCCAGTTTTTAGTAGCTACAGAAGAAGCGGGGGGCTAATTACCAATACTGAGCTGCAAGGGTCAGATAGAGAGGAAAAAATGAAACTAAATGTTTCAGAAAATAGGTGAAGGATCCTGCTGTGGCAAATTTGGATGATTTAGCCAAGTGCTGTGGGTTTTTTTCCCCTGTAATCTATAAGTTATAGTAGAGTCAATGCTCTTATAGTATTGAGCTGGAACTAGCAACTGCACGTAAGGAGACACAATCAGAACCGGACAAAACAAGATTGATGACTTATATTCCCACTAAAAACAGTACATATCTAAATTTAAATATATGTAAAATCAGAAGCTGAGAATACAGATATATATAGTTAGAATAGAAATACACTTCAGCTATTCAGCAGCAGTGACACATCTTCAATTCCTGATGCTCTTTTATTGCAGGTAGGATTTCTGCTTAAAGAGAAGCATCCAAAATAGGTCATTGAAAGAGGCCAAGACCGAGTTTAAAATTATTTTCTTAGTAAGTTATGCTTCCGTGTCATCTTAAGATCCTGGCAGGGGAATCTATGTGGGACTTTTACATGTCTTTTGAAGACGGCCTCATTGTCACATTATTGTCTGGTACAAAGGGCAAAAAGAGAAAAAAAAAGAAAAAATATCACCCCAATCTTTAGGTGAGTCAGAAGAGTGAGCCCTTGGGCTTGAAAAACATAGGTATAAAATTATTGCAAATACCATGGGGTTGGTTGAGCTGCTTCATGAGTTTGAGCCCACCTGATGCTGCACCCCACGTCCAGGCACTGCTGGCTCTGTGGCCGGTAAGGAAGTGCCTCCTGCAGATCGGAATGGAAAACCCCAAATTGCCTGATTAGATCGATTTTGACAGAGCCTAGAGCAGTAGTAGAAGACCATCACAGTCACTGTAGGATATCTGAAGGCCTAGTTACCCCCCTTGTGCTACGCAGCCTGGTAGGACACAAGAGCAGATGGCATTTGGCTCCAACTCTCAACTGGGAGCCCTTGGCCTGCCAAGGGACGCTGAAGACACAGAAAGCTTGCCAGGAATGTGTGAGCATTGCTTTAGTTTCGCCATCGAGCAGAAAGCTTTAGGACCCTTCCAGACTCAAAAATTAAATGGTTTAGACCATGCAGGAGCACCCTCCTTCCTCCCTGCCAGGGAACGGTGCTCGGCCACGGGTGTCGTAGCGAGATCTGTTTAGTCAGATCCCAGAAAGCAACGGGCAATTACCGAGCGTAGCATTGGTGGCGTAAATGAGATTAAACGGCCACTCACATCAAACAACTTAAAGCAAATGGAAAAGTGGGAGAAATCAGTCCTCAGGGCAGACTGGAATCTGGGTTACTTTTTGTTTTTCTTTTCGCCTTTGCAGAAAGCGCTGAGGAAAAGGTCCCCTTCATTATGATCGGTTCGAATGTAGCGTCTCACTGCAGTCATAGGAAGGCAGGCACTAAGAAGTTCTCAGAAGAAATAAAGAAGTTGAGAAAATCATTTTATTGCCTGACAGAAGGGGAGGCTGCCTTAATTTTGTTGTCACTGGGAGTCTAAATGTATAAGGACAGCTGCTGTGCTCAAGCAACAATGCAATCAGTTAATGCTTTCAGCAGGGAGACATTAGCCGCTTCTCCCTCCTGCCAGGCAGGGAGAAACAAAGTTTACCAAAAAAAAAAAAGCAAAAAGGAAACTTTTAGGCATTTTTTCTTTCTTTCTTTTTTTTTTTTTTTCCCCTGTGCTCCTTTGAGCAGAAGGAGGACAAGGACCACACTAGAGCAGGGAATGCCTTCTAGGATATCCCCTTTACCACATTTTGCTGGTGGCGTTCTGATGCGTACGTTGGCCATGGCACATTTTCTGAGACAACTGCAGTAAAGCCACGTAATGACAACTATAAAATAGTGTACAGAAAGGAACAGGTAGAATCTGTCACCAAAGTTACTTCTGTTATTGACCAAAAAAGATGAAACAGTAAGATGTTGAATAAGATATAAAATGAAGCCATGAAACCAGGAAGAGCTTGCCCTATATACTCATGAAATTAGCATAAAGAAAATGAAGACATTTGCTATTTTTACATTCCCAATTTGAAATGAAGGTAGAGCAGAACAAACAAGAAACTAAAATGGCATGTAAACTCTGCGACGTGTTTCTGCCTTAGAGCTGTAATTATGAAGGCTTCTTCTAAAGGAAGAACCTTCAGTACCTACTCTTGTTTTACCTTTAAAAAGTTCTGAGGTGATAAAAAGAAGACTCAGAGGAGTCTTATCTTGGCATAATGATCTATTTTCAGGCATTTCATGAAGAACTATAACAAACACAACAGGACAAGAGGAGAAAGGAGGAAAATTAGGAATGGGAGCGTGTGGGAGATGAGGAAAGAGGAGACCATCTTCCTCAAATCTCTGAACTCTTTTGTTCCAGCTTTGTTTATGTACATGTTGTAATGATGATGTGCTCATTAATGAAAAAAAAAATAAATAAGCACATGTGTAGAGGGTAATTGAGAAACTAACTGAAAGTATGGATGGAAACAAGGCAGAAATGGATTTTGATCAATAACTTGGACAAATTTTTGAATACAGAGAAACCATGCTTTAACTTATAAATCCATGTAATGAATTTAGTCAATTAAATGGGAAAAATTGAAACAGTAAATGAATTAACATTTTTTCCTAAGAGTCAGAAACATCTGGTGGTGTTTGGGTGTGTGATCCTCAGTATATCGCATTGCAGAAAGCAAACAAATGGAATCCTCAAATTGCATGTCATTTGAATGAATGAGCCCATAACTAAAATATATATAATTAACATCCATCACAATATGGTTGAATGCAAGAATCACAAGGAGAGAATTACCACTCCTTATAGTTACGTGTAAATCCATCTTATGGAAGTTCAAAAATTGTCCCACAGAGAAAGAGGTGAAACTAAAAAAGAATATCAGTGACAGTAGAGAGCTTTTAGATTTAGGCACATTAAAATATGTTTAAAAGATTAGGATTTGCAAAGCATTTGTGATAGATACTTCAGTTCTTCCTCTGATCCCTGTCATTCAACCCTTTCTCACATTCAGTAAGTAGTATTTACAATAATTTCATCGGGGGAGCCTGCATGGGGCTCCCAGACAGGACACAGCTTCTGTCCTCTGCTCAACTAAGGAGCCAAAAGACCCAAGGTCACTCCTAAACCCAGATCTCAGAAAAAACCAACCTAAAGAACAATGTTTTATAGGCAAATCGACAAGGCAAAATTCGGATCTTTTAGTCAGCAAGTCTGAAATATGATAAGAACGTTAAAAAAAGATACATTTCAATAAAGGGGCAGCAACAATATCACCCTAAAGGAAACAGGGGAATGTTGATTTTATAACTTTAATGCTCTCAGACCGTCACCAGCTGAAATGAAAGAATTTTCCCAAAGTTGCTGTAAGCTCCATTCTTGATCTTATTCATCATTATTAAATGTTGAAAGTTTAAATATTTCATATAGATGAGATGAAAAGATCGGAAGAGAAAGTGAATAATCTCCACAGACTTTAGAAAGCATAGAGACCAAACCCAACCTAAAAGGTAACGAACACTAAAACTACATTGTTGATTAAATCCCTTATTTATAACAATTTTCTTAATTTCAAAGATTTATTGAAAAGGGATTTAAAGAAGATGAATTAATCTTAAGAAATGACAGACTAATCCTTTCTTTGGGACCAGTGATTATACGAAGGTGTATTGAGAACAGCAGAGAGAACGCCAGGTACTCTTGCTGGACAGATACTACAATTCAGTTTAGACATTAATCTGCAAAAGTGGATTAGCAAAGTCTGATGGTTAAACATTTTCACAAGGGTCTTGGGAACAACATCAACAAAGAATATACTGATGTTGTATAGCTCAGAGAAACCACCAGGGAATGGAGATGGAAAACAGATCTCAATTCATTGGAAAAGATTAAACACTGCCATAAAGTAATCTAATTAGTCGTATTCTTTGTTCTTCCTGGGACATCGTCAGAGCTGGCTGTTTTATTTTGCTGCTGCTTTGCTCCCTTCACCCCCACGGAAAGAGCTCTCCTCTGCTCAGAAATGCAGCCATGAGTGCACCAGGAAAGGTCATTACGCAGATCAAATGAAGCCAGATATAATGAGACTCATCTTTAAAACCTCTTGTTAATTAAAAGACAAAAATCTGAGCCTGGTCATGTTTCCAGTCAAAACAAAGAAAGGTTTGCAGTCATTTCAATGGCAACCAGATCAGGTTTCTGATAATATTGATCAAACATCAAATGGAGGAGGGCAAGACGGTAAGTATGAGAGTCAGAAGGACAATAAGCAGTGAGGACACTAAGCACAAACACGCTCTTTGGATATTGGTCTGATGATACAATTCAGTAAACTAATTAAGGATGATCTTTGGAAACTTAACATTCTTAAATTACTATTACGATCATAGTAATAAATTACTCCATGTTTAACAAAAGTGCTTCGTACCACCATTGCCTTTCAACAACTCAAATCCAGAGAGGGTCTGGCTTGATCCAGGTGGTTGGACAAAAGGTAGGGAGGAGCACAGATCTTGTGTGCAGGCTGGAGAAGATTAGATTAGAGAGGACTAAAATGAGCTGTCAAAGGCTTTTATTTAAGTGTTCTGGAGAGGATTCTTCAGTCTTTGAGCCCTAAATACATTGGGGAAAAAATAGAGCGAGATGAAGACACAAATAAATGAAACTGAGAGACTATCTTAAAACAGAACTTGACTTTATAGATAATACAATAACACAGGATATTTTTATGAAAATCAGAAAAATATGTCAAAAAACAGAAAGAAAATTAACTATGACCAAGCAGAAAACAGAGTCACTTACTGTGAACAACAGATATTAGATCTGAAGGAAAAATAATCTATACAATTCTTCTTTCTCCTGAATAAAGCTGACACACCATTTTGTCTGATAATCTGCTTTCCCATGATGCAACTGTATTCTAAATTAGATAATATAATCACTCCATCCTGTTCCAAATTATTGTGTCATATTGCTATGAACAGTCCAGGAGGTGCCACAGCTCAGGGAAGTGTAAGCATGCCAATGGTAAATGAAAGGCTATCAATCTATTTATTTTAATTAATTAAAGCCTTTTCTTATTTTTGTGAGTTCGATATGATATAATAATTTAAGATTATGTTCTAAGCAGAAATGACCAGAGACCTCTTGCAGGCTGTTTATGGAGTCTCTTGCTGGTTTTGCAGGTTGCATTTTTAAGTGGATGAATAAAATGAACATTTTTCAATGAAGGTGTAGACTTTTTGCAGTACTTGCTTCTAAACAGAGCCCTGAAGAGAAGCAGCAGACTCCCAAAGTGTCTGATTCAAAGGCCAAGTGATTCCTGGTGAAGGGGATTGCAGAATGCTCTTTCTGAACTCTTCTGTTCCCGAAACGTTATTTGTACAATAAAAAAAAACAAGTTGCAACTAGAAATTATCCTTCAATTCTAGAAAATCTCCTAGATGTTATTAGGCATTTCCATCACCTTCAGAAAGAAAACTAATAATGACAGAATGGTACTTTGAACACAGATGGTATAGTTAAACCTGTTAAGAAAATGAAGAAAAGAACATTTTCCACCATTTTTCATAAACATTTCAGTCTTGCTGAAGTTTCCTAAAGAGGTTTTATTCAAATGCCTTGCTCTGAATAGTTGATGAGGCTGATGAGGTTCACACATTATATGCTGCCTTTAACCTCTGCTTACAGTTCCTTTTGCATTCCAGGTCCGTTTCTGGGATGAAGCAAAAGCAGTACCCCGTTGATTTCAGCAGACGATAGAACAAGTCTTCATTCCTTTGGAGCAGATTTAAATTTTTGGCAATTTCCATCTCAGTTCTTCTGTCTGTACAAAATAAGACTTTTTCTTCTTTTAAATAAGAACTAAAGAATATACAAATGAGAAGATATGCCAACTTCGGTTTCTCTCCTCTGAGGTTCTTTGAAATTATTTCCCTTGAACTTCCATCTTTAGAAAAGCAGATGACTTTAAACAACCCTTAGAACTCTATAGAAGCATCTGTAGAATGTTTTCTCCCAGGCAATCAAAGGCAGGAGACTTTTGTTTCTCAAATCCTATGATAAATAAAGAACTTTGACTTAAAAAAAATATATATAAACATAGGAATCATGTTAAACTCTTGTCATCTTGTAGAAAGTCGCATTTGACTTACAGTTTGGAAAGACTTTCAGGGCATACTTCAAAGCCTGTTTATTTTCCCAGACTTGCCAGAAAGCAAGGCTCTGAGGGGAGGTTTTGTGTACAGGAGAGCAACATTTTACAGGTGTGGTCTGAGTGTTGAAGGCAACAGACGTCTGAGATATGGTTGATATGGTGCTGGCTGCTGACACCCATAGCCGTCATAACCGCTCTTGGGTTAATTGTCCTGAGGAAGTAAATGGATCATCCAGTGATGAGTTAAGATATCAGTCAGCCTTAAACAAAAAGTAGATCTTGGTCTTGGACTGAAAATATTTTGGGAATTCATACCCCCAGTTAGTGTTCACTGGCATTGCTAAAGAGCTGATCTCAAAATGAGCTTAAATAAGGGTTTCTAGCAAAGAATTTGAGCGGGACTGCATCACATCATATTTGAGAAAACTAGCAGGTAGAGAACAAAAAATCTAGAACTCCTAAAACAGCATCAGCCAGACCCTGAAAGGGGACACAGAGAAGGACTGTGCTCAATCTTCATAGATGAATTCAAATTACTCACATATTTATCTTGATTTGTTTATCCCTCACCCTTGGTAAGAATCCTTGCCCTGCATCAAAACCTAAATGAATGCTACTTCAAGTTTAGCCTATTGATTTGCATTTTATATGAGACAGTAAATTAAATTTATGCTAATATGATACATATATTCTTCCCTGAACCATTAAAGGGGAGGTGGGGCTACACAGTGCAATAGTTTAAATAATTATGGCTGTCACTCACAATTATTCAAACTGTTGTGTTGATCAAAGTTCTTAAAATCTTGGATATAAGACCCTCTGAGTTCCCCAGGAGCAGCTTGAAATAGCGGAAGAAGCTAAAAGTAGAATCTTTTAGTTTTAAATGGTTTTGACAGGTTTACTTTATTTTCGTACTTTCCAAAAAAGGTGCAGCACGGAACTAGAAATGACAGAATATTGCTTTCATTTCATTTAATCCACCTATAAATAAGATCTCATAAAATCATACAGTAATATCCAGGAACCCTGCGTGGAATAATGGTGCTATCTCTGTGAGCACAAAGACCTGCGTGTAAATCTGAGAAAAGTCCTGAGGACTCAGAGAAATGGATGCCCTGGAAAGTGGTTAACAAAGGAAATCTGTCCGATGCCTCGGCGTGAGAAATCTGGACATACCTGACCAGAAAGCTGCTCCGTCTGCCTCAGGGCCTGCGATGAAGATCTCCGCTTGCGTTTGTTTCCAGGAGGGATCCCAGCTTTGTATCCTCCGTGCGAGTTGTTTGAACCAGAGGAACATCTGAGAGAAGTGAGTGGCTCCAGCGTGTCTTCTCCTCGACCCTCCCTGCAGAGATGCTGTCAGTTCATGACACTTGTGATGACAGATCTGTGATGGGAACAGGTCTCTACCAAGCACGGAGGAAAGCAGCCAACTCATTTCACACTGGGCACCGAACATTCGGGTAGCAATGCTTCTCTGTCATTTCCAAGCTTGGCTGTATAATTTTTTTATATATCCATGCATATATATATATATTCATTTATATATATATATATGTATATGAAATCAAGCAACCTAGAACTGAAGGATTCTACAGCAAATTACTGGAATGGAGAGTATCTAGTTCGCTTGTATTTTCACTCAAATTCAGTTAAAGGATCAATAATTTCTGGTATGAATAAAATAGCGTCTCTAGCATAGGTGGCATTATCTTTAAAAACGTGTGGCTCTTTGAATGATGTGACAGACCCTTTGAAATGCAAAGGTAAGATCAAGTTATTAAAGCTAATTTTTTTTTGCTCACAGTATTTTTAGTCTGTGCTTGCCTTTCATTTCCAGCACTGAAGTAACAATATGGGCATAACAATAGAGGCCACGGGAAGGAACAGACAAAAATCAGGTCTTAAACTCTACACAGGCAGATATCCTGGTTCACAATTCACCAATCCAAAATAGTGACCTCTAGAGAGTGACAGGCAGAGATATCTGCATCCTGATTCTTCCATCCCATTCACTGCAGGGAGGAGAGGTCTTTGTGACGACAATTACTCATATGAATACGGGTCTCTCATCTCAGCTCTGACTAAACTTCTTGCAATCTGCAGTATACATTTCTGTAGTACTTTGCACCATTATGGTAATGCATGAGTTTTAAAAAATAGCAAGGGACGGGGAATGGAAATGGGACTGACGCCAGCACAGAATTCCCAGGTCTGAAGCACTTCCAGTTAGTGCCTCTGCTCCCTCCTTGGGCTGCTCTAATGACAGCCTCGGTAGCCAAAAGCAGCTCTAAGCCAAACTTTTAGTCTGAATCCATTCGGGGATAATGGGCTAATGCAGAAGGACATAATATCCTGAAATGGATACGAGATGGGGAAGGCTGAACAACACTCTGCAAAAAGCCCCCGAGTCTTGCACTGGATGATGCAGACCTGCAGTGCTGCTAAAAGAGCATCTCACCGCCTTAAAAGATACATGGGAGTTTTGGGGGAGAATGAGGAAGTAATAAGGTATCTGGGTATAATATCACAGGCTTTGTTACATTTTAACCAAGTCTGCGAACTCCATAGTGTACACATTTTGCATGTCAGCTCTCTAAATTGCATCTAAATCTTTGTTCTGTGACATTTAGCATCACTCTGCTTTAGCAAAGGTTGTTGCTTTTCTTTCCCGATGCCTTTCTGACCTGTCTTTAAAGTCAGCACTCCCATCAGTCTCAGCTGACATACAGAAAATAGTGACATATTGACTTTTACAAGAGGTGACACAACATGAATAGATGAAAACTTGGCACTGGATTTTCCATATGAAAGGAAGTGTCAACAAAACAGACAAAAGTTCCCACATTTCATCCAGTTAATGAATCGCCATTGTCCGTGTACATGCATATATTCAGTGCTCCGTGGAATACATCTCCTGAGAGAAATGGATGAACTTCAAAACAAAATTAAAACCTGTAACCCCAAATTTCAACTTTCATAAACATGAGAGCTCATTTCTTGAAAATAAGAAGAAACTATGTTAATTGATTTGTGTGCTGCTCTGGAACGGGAGAGTTGAGAGGAAGAAACACAACAACTTGCATTTTGTTTAAGACTCAACACAGTGTTCCTCCTTAGAGCTTCAGAAAGTCATGAACTGTCCTTCTCCTCCCACCTTCTTTGGAGCATAGGATAACTGAGGCTGGGTGGGACCTCAGGAGGTCTCTAGTGCAACCTAGGGCTCAAAGAAGGTCAGTTGAGAGCTCAGATGAGGTTACTCCATTCTTCCCTGCACAGTATTGTGTTCTCACAAAAGGGAAGCATTTTTTGCCCTTATTGCCCATTACCCATATGTAGGACTCCGCATTCCCCACTAGCACCCAGGACCATTCCAGTGACAACAGATGACCAGACCAAAAGTGTGTTGAGGCAAAGGTGTTTTGTAAGCATTGAGGTGGTCTCACACTCAGCTACTGGATGATCCTTTACCCAGCAGGTTCCCCTAAGTGCAAAACTAAAGGTGACGGTTCTGAGGGTAGACCAACTGCCCTGTGCTTTTGGCCAGTAGTTTCGGAAAGCTAAATAAAATGGCTGATTGGGACTGTCTAAAACTTTCACTTCACAAATCATGGTGAAAACTTGCAAAAGGGGCCTGTATTTGAAGCGCGGAACCAAGGAATTTCTAGGAATGTTTCTTTCCCATTTTTCAGCGGTTTTCTAGTCCCATGGAGACATCCGATGCTGACATACACCAAACAAATCCATAGCAAGAACACTAATTGACTTCGGCTGATTAACAACTGACAACCGCTCAGTGGTGTGCTGCTCAGAAAGTCCTAGCTCGCTCCAAAATGGCAAATGCTAAAATGTACCAGAACTGTCATTAACTGGAATTTTTTGCTGGCAGTCCCAATGCAGAGGTCAAAAAGCCTCCTTCTCCATGGATGAGGGAAAGAGCAAAATACCGTGAGGAACAGCTCGGTTTTACTGCACTGTTGATATCTGGCCTCTGGGGATAGAGGTTTCCTGCGGTGCTTATAGACAAATTCTCATAAGAGCACACATTCTTTCAATAGCTGATACCAGCCATACCATATGTATGTTATTTCCTTTCAAGAGTTATCATGCATGGAATTATTTATTATCATCTAGAAATGCTCTAATGAAGTAATGGTTGCCTCAGTGCCCTAAAGCTTTAGGGTCATTTAAATGCAACTGTCAGACTAAATGAAAAGCTACACGCTGCTTGTGAAACTGCAGGACTTGTTAGATTAACATTTCGGTCTTCTGCACTGAGTAAGTAGATCTGAGAAATGGATCCAATACAGCAAATGGGATGTCGAGAAGAGTGGAGTTGAGTATTTACAAAATGTCATTCCCCCCCCTTAGAAATTTAGACACTTGGAGCTGGGCGTTTACTTTCTCATCCCCTCTCAGGGGATGGGTTTGACACCAGAACTTCGGCAGCTCGGGGGCCCGGTGGCTGTCAGAAAACTGAGCGTTGGGGCATTTCCGTAGCGTACCACCGTGGCACTGCAGCTACGGAAACTGGGGGCTGCAGCTGGGCTCAGAGAAGCGGTGTGACTTCTGTAGCTGGGTTTGCAAACACTCAAAACACTCGGCATGCTTTCTTTCCCATGGCTTCCTGGAGGAGGCTGACGGGCTGCTCCTGTGGTTCACGGCTGATAGCGGTCACATCTCCATGCCAAGGGGCTACACCTCTAAACACCATTAGCTCTTCTTAGCTCTCACTTCACAATAGCATTTGGACCCCAGAACTTATCACCTCACCCAAACCAGATTTTTTCATTTATCTACCTTCCGATTTTAATGAATCACATTAGTCAAAACCACAACAGAAAGGGGAAAACAAAACCTTCAACATGAACCTGTCTATTATTCTTTTGATCAGCCTGGCTCTTTAGGCTCATTGGCATGGATTTGTTTCCTAGAAGATCGATAGCCAAGTTGCATATTCCACAAAAAAATAGCTCTTTCCTTCGTGTGGAGCACGGGGTTGTGAGGGGCAAGTGGGCACCTTCTGCTTTTCAGCCTGTGCTGAACGGGTGGCACCCATCCCAAACACCCAGCCCACACCACAGCTTCCAGGTGGTTCCACTACAGATTTAACCACTAAAAGAAGAACGTTAACTGTTTAATATTTGAAGGCTTGTTTAATATTTTAGAATGTAAAATTCTTCCTGTTGCTAAAACCAATATTGAAGCAGGGTGGAAACTCTCTGCCAGGACTCTCCAACAAAGAAACTATTGAAAACTGGTGGGGGAAAAAAAAAAAATCATGGAACCTCTCTATCCAGCTAGAATGTGGGCTGTCAAGGGCAGTGCAGATATCGTAACCCTGCAAAGATGCTACGTCACTGAAGTTTTCCATGAGAGGCTTTGTACATCTTTGAGTTATTAGTGAGCGTCACCCTGAAAGCACTGTCAGCGATGGACTGTCGTTACCTCCTGTTCTACTGCTCCTCCCTCTCAGGCTGTTTAAACGTGTTAAATGCTGAAAGTTCCCTGTGATACCAAGAATTGAAGTGAAAATAATTCCTTTTCCAACTAAATAATATCTTCAGCAATTTTCATGGTAGAGGAATCAAGGTTAGTGTCAAAGAGCCTGTGTTTAAAACTGATGTTGGGCTTGACAGTGAGCACAGCTGCATTCAGGTAGGAACCAGGCAGTGGGAAAACATTTCTTACATCCTACATCAGCAACACCATGCATTTTGCTTCTGCTAATTATCTTCAATGTTATACTTTCTTTAAATTTTTAAACAGCTCAAACTGAATCTTCCCGACTTCTCTTTCAGATTACTCTGCAACTTCCTTTCCTGTTGAATACCGTTTTATGCTGCATGGTCCCATCCCAAGGCTACAGCAAACCATCCCGGCAGAGCAGAGGGTACAGTATTTCACATCAACACAGGACACAGCTTTATGTGCTTTCCTCCCATTGAATTCTTCTCTGGGCTAATTATAGGCCTGGCATCAGAGTCCATTTCACTTCTCCATTCACAACCTACAGAAGAAATATGAATTTTGAAAATGAGTACGTACAACTTGTTCCTTGCAAACTGTTCACGTCCCTTTAATTCAGTGAGCTTCAAAAATCTATGGCAACGCTTTTAAGTCTCTGGATTTATTAATTGGTGAGAAAAGTCCAAAAATCCATGAAAGGAAACTGCTCTCCACTTCTTTTCCAGTAGCTTGTGATAGCCAATTCAGTTGTCAATGTGTGTTTAAATGTACTGAGATTAATTCTGCTTCTGCAGTTGAATACAATTGCTTAATTCTGCTTCTTGAGCTCCACATAGGATTACAGTTATCTCTGAACACCTCACTTTTAATTTTGCTTTCCTCTTGTGGACATTTTTTAACCATTTCACACATTGGGAAAGATACTGCATTCTGTGAAGGTTTAAAACCTCTTTGGTCACAGATGTCCCATCATGAAAAGCAATTATGTTTTCTGAAGGATTTAGTTCCTAGTCTGGAAATACCCAGAAAACAAAATAAAATGGTTCTGGACGCTTTGAAGTGTATCAGTCATTTAAAAGGAAGAACCAGAAGAGAAAGAAGAGAGGCGTTATCACATTTCCTTTTTATTCCATGGGCTTTTGTTTGCCTGTGTCTTGATTTTAGCATTGGCTAAAAGAATTCTTTACACTACTTTGGTTCATTTTTCCTCTTTCAGAGGGGAAGGGGGGGAAAAGTTCAAAACTGGAAGACTATGATTTGATGCTCATTACTCTTTTAACAACCTGTTGGCGAGACCTGGTGGTGCTTGTCAAGCGCAACACTGTCCTGTCAAACAGCATGCAAGGAAAGAGGATCCCAAATGCTTTCCAGCCTAGTGTACTTTCCTCTCACTTTTCTTTTCTTGACAATAGGGATGTGTGAACTATTCGGGTCCAGATCAGCCTCTGGACTGAGACAAAAAACAGAATCACCATCCTGTGATGTATTTAGGCACCCATTTGGCCAGTGAAAA
>JAOXJM010000003.1:13401967-13413375 GCA_026413425.1 Tringa solitaria
AGCAGGGAAGAGCAGTGCTGTCACAAGGATTGCACACTCTTCAAAGAGATTTGTGTTGTGCTGAACTGAGCTTGTTCGTACCACTGGGGCTATGCAATGGAACGTGAACAGGCATCTCTGCTCCTCTCATTTCCATATTGCACTAAGAGTCAACATACTGAATCGCAACAGTTAAGATAATAGGGACCACTTTTTTTTTTTTTTTTAACTGCATTTCACCATGAAAAAAGCAACAACCTAACGTACAAAACCCACACTCAGCCCTACAGAACTCAGAATATCCTTGACCTCTAGATGTCTTTCCAAATGAAATCATTTCAGGTTTCATTACTTGTTTTCAGATTATCGGGTGCATTATGCCTTCATTGGTTCACTTAAGCCTCTGCACATTTCACAGAGTCATTTTAATGTCAGTTGATTTACTAGCCGTTAAAGCTCAAATAAAGAGAGGAAGACAAGGACAGCTATGTTTGCTATACCTGCAATATAAAAGTACAAAAGCTATAGAGAAGTTAAACAATAATTCAAAATTATGTCTAAACAGACAAAGGCAAAATCTCAAGGTCTTTTCCTCAACTCATGAAAATCTCTAAAGTGCTTAATAAGAAATATGAAGCAGAAGTAAACAAGAAGTGAACAATGAAACCCAAGGCAAATAACAATGGGGTAAGGAGGAAACTGCCATCATAGCATAGCCTGCAAACAAAGGGATTAGAACTACGACAAAACAATATGTGATTTTTATTTAATATCCTTCAGCGACATGTCTATTGGGAAGAAATCCTGCATACAGTAAAGGCAAATAAATCAATTCCAGATTCAGCCAGTTTGAATGAAAATACTCAAATGATGCTGTCTCATAATCTATTAATCACATTCCACAGTTAACAAACGGTGAGGAAGAATGGCTACAAATACTCTTTATCCCCTATTTCCCTTGGGACATATTAATGTAATCCTTTTAAGATGAATAGGATACAAAGAAAGAAATCCTGCTTCCTCTTCCACCGATGTAGGAGAGGCCATGGTAACAGAGCAGGATGTTTTTCACAATTGGTAATACATGGACCAGGATATTCCCAACTGAAAATGAAATGGATCTCAGTAGATATCTGTAGACCCAGCATGCCCTTGAGAGAAACATTTGCTACTGGAGGCATTGATTTGAAGCTTGTCTGTGAACTTATACTTGGGAAAATAAAAACTCATTTAAGAGTAATCAGTTATCTTGATTCTTTCTCAATACAAATCATCAGGAAAACTTCACCGGCAGTGCCTTGAAGGAACATTAACATTGTTTGCAGAAGAAACTTGTATGAAACTCTATAGCCGCACTTCTGTAATATAGTATTTCTTTTTTAGCTGATCTAATTGATGTAATCAAAACATTATCTCCATATTTTGATACTTTATGGAAAGTATCAATTTGATTTGGAACCCACTGAAATCAAATGTAGGTGTCTTTCATATTTGAGATGCAGGAACAGTCCTGAAGAGTCAAATCCAGGCATTTATCCATGGAAGCAGAGTTCCAGGTTCATAGCTCTAGACACCCAAGCTTGAAAACTAGGTCGTTAGGTTTTTAGCCTCTGCAGCGGAGAACCAATACAGAATTCTGCTGAGACAAATATATTATGGATCTGAGGAGCTGCTCTGTGGGTTCATTCACTGAGGCTAATCTGACTCCTGGCTGGAAGTAAAGCTCTAGTAAAGAAAGATTTGGAAGGAAGGTGAGCAAATATCAAAGAACTATGTGCAGCAGTTCCATAATCTTTTAACATTGATCTTTGTGGTATATGGGATACAAAGAAGAAGGCTTCTAGCTAAAATTTAGTCTAAAAAGGTCGTTTTAAAAGAATCTATTAATGAGTTACTTGGGCCATTCTCTTCAAACTGGCAGAAAAAATACATGCCTGCTGTCTACCTCACCAGGCAGATACTTCTTCCACCCTCAGCCATCTTTAATTAATATCAGCAAATCATGCATTCCTTTGCTGAGTGTGCATTGAAGCTCATCCTGAATGGGATATTCATGACACACATAATACTGTGAACAAAACACTGCACAGGAGTGGGATGGGCAGTTAGAGGACAGTTTAGAAAAATTAAAAGTAGTATATCACTGAGTTAAGTGGGTTTGCAATTTCTCTTTATGTAGAAAAATATTTCTCAATAATTTTTAAAGATTGGAAAAGCAAATATTATTTCCACATGCTTCAATATTGTGTGTATCAAGAGCTTTAGTTGTAGAGAACAGTTTTTATCTGATCTCTCATAAAAATCACCCTTGAAGAGCATTCAGCCACAGTATTTCAACAAGAATCTTTGGACCTAAAATCTGCAAAGTTGTTGCATGCTCCCATCTATTTTTATGTATTGTATTAGGTATGTCTGTAAGTGCTGTTCAGTAACAATTGGGTCCTCAATGAGATGCCTTTTTGAAGTCAACAGTAGAGAAAAAGTAATGTGAGCACAATATATTTACATCAGCATATATAATTATTTTTCCTTTTAGTTGCTTGATGTGGTGGCTATTACAATTTACCACTTAGCTAGAGAGTTAAGACCAAAAAATAAAGGCTTACTTGTCTGCTTATAACTGATGTTCAGTTCTGTTTGAATTCATCCGTTTTCTTCCCATCTTTGTGTAACAAATGCCTTTCTCCTTTCTATAATAACAACTACAGTTATGTGGATTTTGTTCTCACGATAAACCTGTACATAGGTGATGACAGCTGGACTGAGTGAGTGTAACAGCTTCCTTCTTGCAGCTGAAGAAGTTGCTGTATCATTTTTTAGCAGCACTGGTTTCTCTCTTGGTGTTGATGACTGCAGGTTTGGTTGCAGTAGATACCTCTGTGTTCACATACATACAATGAAACACTTCTTATACGTGCACAGTGAACACTTTTTTATAAAAATAATGAAAAGCCATATATCCAAGCTCACTGAAGGTCAAATTTTGCTGCCATTGGTTTTTGAGGAGATGAGTTTTGCTTTGTTTTTTACAAATCTGCAGAAGAGGAAGATAAGATACCAGACAGAATAATCTTTGTGGGCTGAATTGCAAACTCTTTTTCATTGATACGAATTGAGAACAGCTCCAAAAGACGTTTTCCTTTTAATGGGTTTTCATCCACCTTATTTCAACCACACTGAGTTCCGAACCTGTCTTGCTTTCTTTTGCTTTCTGTATTTTGTCAGGGCAGAAACATTGTTAAGTCTCACTCAGGGTAGGTCATGTTGCCCTGAAACAAATAACTTGTGTTCCCTGAAGTGAAGCTGAGAATATCTTAAGCTTCTTTATTTTTTATGAAACAGAAGTTCAAAAGTTCATCTCACATAGATTTCGGCTGTGGTGAAGAAGAAAGGGGAAAGTCCTCAAGAGATAAATAGTATAACAATGAGAAACTCAAAGACAGCCTGGTCTAAAGGATGACTCCTTTTAATTAGGCCAAGATTAAAGCTTTTCTTCTCTCTGTCTTTGGAAGTGTAGACATGCAAGCCTTCTGAGTAATCCTGAAAAAATGATAATAGAGGAGACAGATAGGAAGTCTACATTTTGTTGAGAAGAGAATTTGAGAAGTTTATTTCAGCCCAAATAGTCACATAATTTGGGGTGTAAAATTGCATTCTGCATTGTTGATAGAGAAAGAAATTTTCTAAGAAAATATTATTTGGAATGGATATAGAAGAACAACTTTGCATTGGGTTCACCTATGCTCCAAAATCCTTATTCTTTCATACTCGTTGACTTTTTGTTTGGAATCATCTTTGAATCTGGGCATCTGTTACGAGGGGCAGCACTTGATGTTTTCCGAAAAACTTACAGCTGTAATTGTAAGAAAAGCTCTGAGGCTCCTATTGATTTTCTCAACAAGCTTGTATTGTTAAGGTAAAAGCAGGCTCCATCTAGTTTTGACCTCACCTGGATCCCATGTTCAATTATCCTTCTTTCACAGTGTTCCCCCTGGTGATACGAGCCTTATGGCCCCTCTTCATGACTTCCCAACTTCCATCCCTTGAACTCTTTTCCTACCACAAACACTGACCACTTAAAACTGGAATGAAACACAATGATGATGATCTAAACCAGCAAAAAAGTGTTCTTTTTTCAGGAGGAAGTATTTGACCTTGTTCAATGAAAGGTCAGATTAGATGATGATAATAAGCTCTTCTGTCCCAAAAATCTCTAAATTAAGCCACGTACTTACTGTTGGAACAGCATGCTGTGCTACGAGACCTTGTAATTGAGAGCTCTTCCTTAAATAACAGACGAAATAAATTACCATGGAGAACCAAAAGTCACTCATTTAGGCAGCCAATGAGAACCCTCACTTACTTTATATGGTGGTTGTTGCACTTAGGAAGAGAGCAATATGTGGCAGATGATTATATATAATTGAACCGTTTCCCGTGCTGACCTCATATTGTTGACAAATTCTGACACTGGCACAGCAGATATTTCTGCTTGCCCATACATGATTAATACTGCTATTTCTGGTTTCAGTTAAATTCTGTCTGCACAGTGGAACTATGTGTTCTGTCTCATTTACCTGGAATCTTTAACCTAGATTCATTCAAACTAAATTCTAAAACCTAATCTGGGACCGATCTTATTGACTCAATAGACTCAGTAGAAAATGTTTTATGTTTGGAATAGATGATTCTTTCTGTGTTACATCTCCAGTTTTGGTAGAATATAGTGAACAGACATGCATCATTAAATTACAAAGACAGCAATATTTTTGACACACTATTAACTATAAAAGGTTGATCAACAAATTATACTGCCCCACAAGCTTGTGCTCATAGCCTGTAACTCCACAATTGAAGTAATAGGCTTTGTACACATATTGGGAGTGGACAGTTTACCTTGGTTATATTAATAAATAAACAGCAAGAAAGATCATATTTCTTCTATAAATGCCCCAGTAAGTTGCCTAACTTTAAAAGAGTAGTTCACAAAGCAGTACAATATATTTTTTTGCATGCAACACTTTTGTAATCTCAATCATCTCACATTCTGTAGCACATAAAGATCTAATGATAACAAATTAATGTTCACTGGTCACAGTGAAGAAATATAGTCTGAACCATGTGCTGATGACACAGACCCAGCATAAGTGTGAATCCTCACACTAAGCAGCGAATTAAGTTGTGAACAATCCCAAGTTTATCAGTGAAACTACCCTGGGAATTGTGTATTATGGAAAGAGGGACGCAGTGATAATACAACTCATTAGAAAAGATGGTTCTGTGTTGAGAAAACATTACAAGTGGGCTCTTTATTTACTTTACACTTCTTTTTAGAACAGAGGTGCAATCTATTCATCATTACCCACTTGGCTATTTATTGTGTAATTCACAACAATTGATGTTTAATTCCTTTTCTTTTCTTGAGAATGTCATATTTCCTTTTTCTCCTGAAAAGTCACAAGTAGATTAGTAATCAGAAGGGACTGGTGAATCCAGTCTCAGTGACAGACCGTGTAATTCCACTAAGTTGTTTTGGAGCCTTCGGTAATTATAGTAATTAGCTTCTCTCTTTTTCCTCTCAGCAGGTATCATTATTTGGCATTTCTTGTTCTTTGGGTAACTTCTGTTGTTTATTACTTCTGTCAAAAGTGAATTGTGTCAAATTTCGTCCTCAGTGTTCCATCTTGATTTTAACAGAATGATGCTTCTAGAGAGGGAAGAGGATCTAGTCCCAAACTAGTGGTCTTTTCCTGCCCAAATATGAAAATATGTAAATATCTGAGGGCAATGGAGCAAGTGAGAAAGAAAATGATAAAAACTAGTAGATTTAGGAGCAAAGTGGAAATCCCTGCAGAAAATATAAGGAAAATAAAAGAAAGATCTGTTTGTAGAGAGGGGACCAGTTGTTCTTTTCTTTACCCAATTTAAAGGAATCTTTTGTAGGCATAGTTTGTGCTGTATATCTTTCTTATCTTGCTATATTCAGCTTTGTTTGTCTAATATCTGCTCAGCAACTGACTGACTTTATTTATCTTCATTCCCCTACATAGTTTCTGTAATAATCCTTTGATATTATTTATCTTTGTTTGACTTACATTTCCTTAGCAGTTTTCCTCTGACGTTCTTCATCTTCATTCCCCAAATATCCACTCAGCAGCAGTTGTCTGACATTGCTCAGCCTGGATCTCCTCACTCGCAGTCAGCAATGGTGTCCTGAAGCCATCCTTCTTCATTTGCCTGCCACCCAACCAGCCGTCTTGTATCATCACTTACGTGCATTAAAAACGATCATCTAATGGAGTTCAATTTCTTTTCACTTCCCAGTACATCTCACAGTCATCATCTGGCACCATTTGCTTCAGTCTTCAGGATTATTTGTCTTTATCTTGGACTATGCAGCGAGCAATCAGGTACAGCCCTGCCTCAGGCTGCTCTGACAGCATTGGGGACATTCCTACTCTGGATGTGCCAACTTGGCTTTCCACCTCCTCTGGGTTTTCTGCTGTGAAACCTGTAGGCCTGATTCTGGTAGATGGGCTCTTTGAAATGTGTATTATCCCTGTAAAAAAAACCCTGCATGTAGAATAAGGAATCAGGCTCCTACAAAAAGAAATTACTTCAAACCATCATTCACAAATGCCTGTATGTAACAACTGAGGGGGTTGCAATGAAAGTATAAGATGCGTTGAGGAGACCTTAGATCTTTGTTAGATTTTTCATGTAGCTTGAACATGAGGAAAAGGAAAGTGGGTGTAAACCTTCCCAATCTCAAAAGACATCTGCCCAAACTCCATCACGAATGGCTGCAAAGTGCTGTGAGAACTTCTGAGGGAAAGTTCCACCACAGACCTGAGCACCAGACCTTGGTCAAAACCTCACAGAAATGTAGGAAAAGTGTTTAATTGGCTGCACTGTGCTATGAGTCTGTCTCTGGCTCTTTCTTCCTAGAGCTGTTTCCACTCAGGGAGTATTTGCATATCCTTCTGAAACATTCCGTGCTGAGGTTTTTATTAGGTCCAGGGTGTCATGGTTTTATGAGATAAAATAGGGAAAAGTGTCTTTACATCAGGTAGCCCATAATTATTAGCATGAAATTTTGACATTTGTTCCCACAGATCATGAGAAACCTCAAATGTTTAATCTGCATAAAGGGTTTTTCAGGATAAGAAACCCAATTGTAAGAAATTGTGAATTCTCAGATTTAAAACTCAAGAAAAGGGCAAAGAACTATTTTTAAATAGTATTTTTCCTTTTAACAAACACATTTTGGAGAAGGATCATAAACAGATGTGTTGTTAATGAGATCCCACATCAGCAGTTTTAAGCATTCAGTTTGTTGTTTTTTCAAATTTTCATTGCTCTTGAACTCAGACTAAGAATCAATCATACAGTTTTATAGATTAAAAGCTTGAACTGCTCTTGCAGTTTAACTGAAATCTTGTGCAATCTTAGCACTAGGATGTACACGAGAACAAAAACCCAACATTTTTTAAATTCACAACATTAAAAGTAGCTAATGTTTTTAATGGAGAAAAAGAGCCCTTCAGGAAAAAAGATGTTATCCTTTCTGCTTCATCCCGCAAAAAGCAGTATTTTCTGGCTGAGTCTCTGGTGACTCTGTTTGGACTAACACAACTGAAACACCATGCATCTTTTCAAAAATTTTAAATTTTATGTCCTCTTTTAGCCGAGAGCACAATTTCACACATTGAAGTTCTCTAAGTCACAACCTGTTTTCCTTTTTTTTTTTTTTCCTTCTTCTTCTTCTTTTAGACAAGCCTAACACATTGTTTCTAAATTAAACACAAGCTTGGGAAAAGAGGAGGTTTATCGAATGCTAACAAAAGGTGACGGTGAGTTGCAGAACGTGTAGAGATGTGTCAATGTTTTCTGCAAAACCAGGCAGGGTTTCTGTGAAACTTCTGATATCATGGAGGTGACAAATGGGCCAGGGGTGACCGTGGGCCAAGGAGGGGGAGTGGTCACTTGGCCATAGTTTGGGGATAGCTGCAATACACACTGTCTTTGTTGCCTCTTCCCAGCTCCCCACACTCTAGTTTTGTAGCAGGAAGGATTGAGTGAGAAATGTGTGTGTCAGGGACAGGAAAGGAATCACAGTCTTTATTAAATGGTGAGAAATGTGCTACAATGAATGCCTGTAAGTGGCCACTTGAATCTGTGCACGTAACCCTATGTGCTTTCATGTTAAGAGAGATCAAGGAAAATGGGATTTTTTTTTTTTCTTTTTTTTTCTTTTTTCTTTTCTTTTCTTTTTCTTTTTAATAATGAGAACAGCAATGCTTGAAAGGATCCATCCTAAACTCAACCTTAAAGTCGATTAAATCAATGTGAAGGTATCAGGCTGAAATGATTTAGTATTGAGATGTAAATATCACAAATAAATTAATATAAAATGATAAAAACTCCACCTGAAAACAGATCCCTAACCCAAAGTTCATAAGAAAATCAGGTCTTGAGGATGATGCTTGAATTCATATCAAAATTTGGATCTAGGCTTTGTAAATATTCTGCTCTTGACATGGCACAAAGTATACTGTCCACATTGGAACAATTATTGCAGATGCAGTGTGCAGTCTTCTCCACTCTCACACAAGCAGAATAAGGTTTCAGTCTTGCCCATACATTTTTTTGAAGAATTGTGCCTGTTAATTAGTTGTATAGAAATACTCTACAAGTGCCACATGTGTCAAACACCATGTTAATCAAAATTTAAAAGGTGGGATTTTAAACCCATTACTAGCCAGGAATAATCAATGAAGATGGTAACACAGGTCACGAGCTTGGGAAGCCCTTTGCAGGACTGTGTCTGCTGGAACAGTCGATCACATCACACAGTCCTGCTCATAAACATCTCAACAGCTACAATGAGGGCTTTTTGTTGTTGCTGAGTTCATTTCAAAAGCTCTTTATGTATCTAATGGCTATGAGACTGCTTTTTTCCCCACTTCCGGGATCCTCAATTGTAAACAACTTTGTAATTAAGCATCACTGGGATTGATCCTCAAGAAATGACGCTTCCACCAATGTGTTTCTCTTCTTTTCTTTATTCTCATGGTCTATGTTTCCATCCAGCCACGAAAAAATACATAAGCTTGTTGTATGTGCTTATTACTGCTTGCCCTTAATAAGGATGAGTCCTCAGCTAGCCAAAACCGGTAGAAATACATTAAAGTTTTTCCAAATAAGTTTAGAAATGCATAAATAAGTTATAAAGGAGTAAATAAACAATAAACTTGCGTGTGTACTCATTGAGGGTCTGCTCAAACGGAAGCACTCCCACTGGCATAAATACATTTATTACTGGGTCACAATAGTAAAAGAAAACTAGGCATTTCAAGACCACCACAGTTTAGTAAATGCAGGCTGGATGTACCACCCTCTTATTATAAACTTTTTACTTGATGGCTATGTTTGTAAATATTTAACCAGAAATCCATATGTCTATATTGACTGAGCTCTTTGCTTATGGGGTGCTCTAACACAGTAGGTCTGCATTTATGGCAGCCCAAAAAGTGATTTACTACAAGAATCTCCCTTTGAGAAGATTTTGGGTTTTATTGTGGTCTATTGCACCACAATCACATGTATTCAAATATATTTTATTAAAGCTACCAACAATTCCTATAACTTTTTATGTGCTGCATAAATACAGTATGCGTGGTGCTCTTCAATACATCATCTGCTTTTATTTTAACATAAAAATATCCATACAAGGTCTAGAAATTTTTTTAGTGGTGCGGCATGCAGTATGTGATGCACTGCGGCATCGGGGGCAGCGTCGGGGGGTACGGCTTTGCCGGAGCCGACAGTGCTAGCCAGGAGACTTTAAAACCCTCCTAAGGAGTTGTGGAGCTAAAAGTAGATGGTGCCAGATGGAAAATGAGGGCAACTCCATGCCCCCCTCCATCTGCTTCTAGTCATCTCGAGGACAACATGGCAAAACCGCCTGCTGCTGGCTGAATCGAAGAGGCGGATATTGGGGAAAAAAATGTTGGTGGTTCTTCTGCAGAGAACAAAACTACGTGCCTGCAGGAAGTTTTGAAGGTAGGAATGTGATATATGGATTGCCACTGTCTCTGGCTCATGCCAGGTATGGAGCATCTGGAATGTGCAGCCCTAGGTGATGATGGTTCCATAGAGCACATGTGGAGCCAAGTCCAACAGCAGACCTTGGTAAGGGTGGTTGCTCCACTGCTGGCTCGTCCCCTAGAAACATGTGTGCCACCAAGAGCAAGCTAACAGCTGCCTGGCCATACAGGTGTGAAAATCCCATCACCTGAGGGATGAGCTGTGGGGTTTGAATGCTCATGAGGAAGGAAAGATCCTCAAGGGTCAGGACTGTGCCGTGCACTGAGGCTCCCCAGTGAAGGCATCACTTCCAGCATCTTTTACAGAAATGCAGCTTTTAGATTTCAGTGACAGAGTTCCAAGAATCAGAGCCAGAACTACAGAAAAAGGACTTTGATGAAGCCCTAAAGGCCTATATGTAAATAGATGCTCTGTGGCCAATGTCACCATGAAATCCTGCCATGTCTGTGCTCTGATACGAGCTTGACAGCCCGGGATAAATCTGCTGGTGCTGCTTTTGCTGTGCAGCTTGTTTTATAGCTTGTGGACACTTATAAACCACGGACTGTAGGCATCCACATTCTTCCTAGCTTCTTTTTACTTAGATTTCCCCACCGTACTGGTCACATACCCATGCCATGGATGAAACTCTGTAGAAAGAAGGCGCTCCATCAGCTCCATCAGTAAAAGAGCATCCTTTTCATCTGCACCGTCTGCCCAGTGATTTTCAGCTCTGGCACACAATCCTTAAAGTAGATGCAACACAATATGCTCATTTCCATGTAAGGGCTTGAATTTGAGTTCTGAAAATGGGTTTCCCTTTACTTGCTCACGCTGTGTTTCCACCGAAGAGGCAAAGGCGCAGATGGACTCTGTGCTGGCCAGAGTGGGGACAAAGGACCTCAAGCCATTAAGGAGCCAGCAATGTTTTTGGACTGCTCCATTGCATTTATCTATGTGCATTTCTTACATGCTCTTGCCTTCCAGGGACTTTTCTGGCAAGTTTTATTTTGAAAGCTTTACTTTATTTTATTTATCTTAAGAAAAAGCCAGGGTAAGAGGTCACCTACTGGGATCTTTTGAAACGCTTCCCAAACCGCGAGTGCCTTGAAAATGATTCTCAAAATATTTTCTGCAGTTCTTTATACCAAGGCCAGCAGGAGTAGGGAAGTCATCGTGCCTCCGTACTGGGCACTGGTAAGGCCTCACCTTGAGTACTGTGTTCAGTTCTGGGCCCCTCACTACAGGAAGGACATTGAGGTGCTGGAGCATGTCCAGAGGAGAACCACCAAGCTGGTGAGGGGTCTGGAGAACAAGTCCTATGAGGAGAGGCTGAGGGA
>JAOXJM010000003.1:13413475-13436191 GCA_026413425.1 Tringa solitaria
AACAGCCTGCCCAGGGAGGTGGTGGAGTCACCATCCCTGGAGGTATTTAAGAAATATGTAGACCTGGCTCTTCAGGGCATGCTCTACTGCCCAAGATTATTGGTTTGTGGGTGGGTGTGATGTGGTGGGGTGTTCTGTGTGTTGTTGCTTTGTGGGGGGTTTTTGGGGTTTTTTTTTGGTGGTTGGACTCAATGATCTCAGAGGTCCCTTCCAACCATGATGATTCTGTGATTTAGTGATTCTGTGAAATATTAGTACTGGAAATATTTGAAACATAAATAAAAGTCTCTTTTAGATACAGATAAGTTTTTCCTTTTTTCAATGGTCTTATGGTTTTATTATGATAAGTATTCCTTAGTCCTTTTTCAAGGACCACATCATTATCTGAAATTTTATCTCTTAGTGTTTCCATCAGTGAATGTCAATGTTTAAAGACACTATTTAGGACTCAGAAGGCATGTTTCTAGTCCCTACATTTTGTTGACCTCTGTTGGGTGGTGATTTAGCAGGTGGAAGACCATCTTCCTCCGGAAATCCTTACCTGCTTCCTACTGCCCACATGGCTGATTTTAGCTCCCTGTGGCGTGAGAAATAGCATGCCAAGACTTCTGCAAAATCTTTAACAAATGCATAATGACCCTGCAAGTAAGAGCCAGTAACAGCTAGAGGTTTAAGGACCAGCTGAGCCACCTCTTTGCTGGTTCATGGGCCTTTATCCCGTGGATCTCCTTGGAGTGGGCAGTTATACCCCTCAGCAGCTCACCCGCATGCAGGCAGAATGAGGGGCATCGTTACTCCCTGAATCTCTGCATCTTCCTTGATGAGGAGCCCCTTATCATCCTGGAGTCCAGCATTCACTTTTCTGGTTTCTGTTGAGTTCACTCTTTCTGCAGTCCATCAAACGTTCTCCTCTCAGCTAAGTGTTTTTGCATATGTCTAGAAATGTCTGTCAAAGGCTGGGATCTAATAACGGATGCCATGACTGCCAGCCTCATCGTGAGGCTTTCGTGATTTTTTTGTATAGAACAGATTGAGAATTCGCCAACACTGTTTTGTTTTAAATAGAAGTGCCAATTCATCAAAAATCTCTATAGGGGACAAAAAAGAAGAACATTCCATGTTCTGGAAAAAGTGTTTTTGAAGTTTTTGAAACAACACTAAGTAGTCCATGCTCTAAGTAAAATGCTTCATTTTTTAATTTGAAATTGCCTTTTCTTTTGAAATTTGAAATGATCAGGTGAGTAAAGAAAACGTAAAATTAAAGATGACCATGTGCTTGCTATGATCCAATTTTGTTTCAGGTCTTTATTTATTAGAATTTGGTTTTGCCACAATCCAGTACAGAAAAAAAATAATAAATTTAAATTGCAGTTCTCTCCGTCTGGCTCTGAATTCATATATGATAAATATTGATCACTGTGCTTATTTGATCTGGACTCATTGCAGCCAATAGGTATTTAAATATAGGCCAAATCCCATAGCCTCTCAAATGCAATTAAAATCAGACTTCACTGATTTTTCAAAGTCTGGAATAACACACCATGTACAGCTAAGATATTTGTTTGCTACTATATTTGTTTCGATTTTGGAGAGTTCAGCTTCCTCTTTCCGTGTCCCTTGCCATTTGTCACTCCGCTGAAGGCAGCAACTGCTTCTTCCCCCAGTTTAGAGGAAAGCACTGTAAACTGGCATCTGCTTAAAATTTTTCTGACTCTATGGTTTTACACTTTAGACACATACTCCCAGGATAAGCCTTTGGTAATGTCTTTCTGAAAACCTGAACATTTGGTCCTCGCAACCCCCAGGGCAACTCATGCTTTTGAAGAATTTGCAAAACTTACTGAAGCCTGACCTTTCTTTTCTGAAATCATGTTGACTGTGTTTAATTCTGTAGACTTTCCTCTGTGGTTTTTTTTTTTTTCTATTTGATCTTCAAAAAACTTTTGGTGACTTCTCTATAAAATGATGCTAAGTTTCTGGATCTTTTCTTTTTTTTTTTTTGTATGCACCTAGGGTTTTGCTTAAATAATGGGGTCAGCTCGTTATTTTCCAGGCCTCAGGGAGTTATTGCTTTAGTGAATTTATATATTTGACCATGTACATTTTGTTCTTACTTAATGTTTGAGTTTTCCCTTTTAAGTTATTCATTTTTACAGAAGCTCCTAGGCAGAACTTAAGCTTCAATGGCTTCACACACCCTTATGAGAAGTATCTTATTTCTTTGACTGCTCTCCATTTTGCAGAGACATTGGTGAATGTCCATGTTTTCATTCAGGGTAACAGATGCAATACACTGCTGGACCCTGCTTGAGGTTTTCTATTAGTTAATTTTTAAAAACCCAAAGAGAAATTGTTTCTTTACTTACAGCAAACGAGTAGCAATAATGTGTATCTTCCAGGAGTGGGGAGAAAACGGTGCTTGAAGAGATTCCCCATTTCAAATCATGGAAATCTCCCCATTCACTTGATTTTTTTGGTTCATCTCACCCCCAAACTTCATGTCTGGTACAAGAAGTAACCCACCTCTTCACTCAGATGATCTGGAAACTGAGCCTTGGCTCCTTTCAGCACTGAAAAAAGGCCTGTTTCTGGTATTTGTCTGACACTTTGAGTACTGAGACAGCTCCTGACTTTTCCTGAACAAACATCTTCTCTGAAATCATTCCATTTCATTTCAGAAGTGTCAAAATAATTGAAATCCTCCCCAGTCAGCATTCAAGATCTTTTTCAGCCCTGCGTCTGCTTTCACAGCCTGTCCCAGAGGTCTGCCAAAGTTCCCACTATCAAATCACTTGTGTGTGTGTGTCTACCTGCATGGGCATTTGCCACCATTTCTTCTTTGACCAAACACCACACCACGATAGCCTGCATATAAAATTGCTTTGCTTTCTTTTAACTCCGTCTAAACCATTCTGCTAGATTGTGGGATGTAGTCATGGTGGCCCCTTCATTGCTCTTGAGAAGATATTTTTTTAAGTTCTCATCTATTCTGCCTCTTGCACATCTTTCTCAATTTGCATTTTTTGATTGACAAGAGCAGGAATACATTATAAATTATGCTGCTGGACACAGGTCTGCCAATACCATATTTTTTACTTGTTATTATTTTTCTCCCTGTATACTTCTACTTTTCCATTGAGTTTCTGGAATGGAAGAAATGAATGCTCAAAGATGCTGATTAACTGCTGCTCAGGGAGAAAAGCGCAAGGGGAGGAAAAGAGGAAAAAATAATTGAAAAATGAATTAAAAACCACAGTACCTTGTTTCAATGCACAAGACCTTTGTTTTTTCTTTTTCCTTCCTTTCAACTTGTCCTGCCAAAGCAGGATCTGCTGCTCATGCATCATGCAGGACTGAGAAAACTTAGGGTAGAGAAAACCTATTTAGATGAGGATCAGCAGCACCTATGAAATCCAGGTTAACACTAATAATGACATATTTAATGCGATAAGACAACTTCGTTGTATTCAATGACATTTATTAGCCTCCCAGAAACATATTTACACTCAAAAACTGTCCTCATCTGGTATCATGTATGGTTTAAATTATGATAAGAAAGGATGGGCCGTTGAAGTAGAAGGTGACCTTTTGCACATCTGTATTTTGTGGCTTCTTTTTAGCTGAACGACTCGCTGTGCCTTTCCCTGCCAGACTGCTCAGGCAGTGGCAGGTGCCCAGTTCCCCTGGGCACAGAGACAAAATAATAAAAACATAAGCACAGGGCAGTCTTTTCCAAGGATGTTCACTGATGTGAGAGATGAAGTGAAGTGTCTGCAGGAGCCTGTATTTGTAGGGAGGCCAACACAGCAAGGCAGCAGCAGGAGCTGCAGATGGGGAGGAGATGAACGAGTCCTGTGCCACAGTGGCCAGTACCTGAACTACGTTACTGCAAACAGATGTGGGAGTCCCAGCACCAACTGCAGGGTGGGAGCACTGGGTGTTCAGGGATAAACTGGGACAGAACGAGTGGAGGATGCTGTGATACGGCATCTCCCATGGCGAGATCATAGAATCATACAATGGTTGGAGCTGGAAGGGACCTCAAAGCTCATCTAGTTCAATGCCCCTGCCCTAGGCAGGGACAACTCCCACCAGACCAGGTTGCTCCAAGCCCCCTCCAACCTGGCCTTGAACCCCTCCAGGGATGGGGCAGCCACAGCTTCTCTGGGCAGCCTGGGCCAGCCTCTCACCACCCTCAGAGGAAAGAATATCTTCCAAATATCTGATCTAAAACTCCCCTCTTTCAGTTTAAAACCATTACCCCTCCTCCTACAGCTCCACTCCCTGATCCAGAGTCCCTCCCCAGCTGTTCTCTAGCCTCTTCAGGGACTGGAAGGGTCTCTAAGGTCTCCCCGGAGCCTTTTCTTCTCCAGGCTGAACCCTCCCAACTCTCTAAGCCTGTCCTCACAGCAGAGGGGCTCCAGCCCTTGCAGCATCTCTGTTACCTCATCTGGCCCTGCTCCAACAGGTCCCTGTCCTGGTGTTGGTGGCCCCAGCCTTGGAGGCAGCACTGGGGGGGTCTCCCCAGACCAGAGCAGAGGGGCAGAATCCCCCCACTCTCCCTGCTGGCCAGGCTGCTGGGGATGCAGCCCAGGATGAGGATGGTTTCTGGGCTGTGAGCGCACATCGCCAGCTTCTCATCTACTGACACCCTCCAGTCTCGCCTGTACTGGTACTGGGCAACTCCTTCATTAAGGGAGTGTGTGTGAGTTCAGAAAACGCTCTGGATCTCTGATTTTAATTGTTTTTTCTTAATCATTGTATTTTTTGGTTAGCTTCCTGAACCACCATGTGTTATGAACACAACAGAGATGGTGAGGGGTCTTGTTAGAGGCTACAGGAGGGCAAGAGAGCACTGCCGCTGGGGAATGTGTGTGACATGCCCTTGGTCACACTGCAATTCACCTCTTCCTGAAGTTCCAGCCATGTGAGTTCCACAGAACTAAAATAATGCTACAAAACTGTGCCGTGCAATCTGATATTTTCATTTTACACGAATTTATGTCCAGCTTTTCACAAGACAAAAGCTCAGTACAAGGCATCCACAGCCCCACACTGCTCTGAGCGCATCAGCCCTGGCTCCAGGAGGTGAGAACTGCCTCATCCATTCCCATCCAGGCTTGGTGGAAGCAAAGATACTGCAGTGGAATTAATAATTCTGTTGCCACATAGTGACTGGCATTTTCTTTTTTCCTTTCTCCACCACATGCCTACTATTGGCTGCTGCTGCTGCAATGAGTTCTCCACCTGGATGTGATGGCCCATCCTAGAAGGGCAACTGGAGCTCCATACCCACCTATGGCAGTATGGTCCCCTGGCCATCACACAGAGGTGATGACAAAAGTGGCCCCTGGTCGCTGGGTGGTGGCTGCAGCCACGGCCGTGATCCCAGAACTGCTTCTGCTCAGCAGCTGCTCCACAGGAGGGAGCAGTTCCCATGAATTTCTCTGCAATTTCCATGAATTTCAAAAGCGTTGAGCCTTTTCAGCCCTGAGCTGCAGCTGTCTGTGTTTGGATGCAGGAAGAGAGAGTCAGGAATTAAAAAGCATTTCATGGAGACTGAATTTGCCACTGATTTTTTTGTCTATGTTGACTAATGTATTTGGATAATTGAAGAGAAGCCTAAGTGGTTCATAAACAGCAAAGAGACAAACACTCCTTTCCTCAGCATAGTATTACATAAAATTTCTCTGTTTTGTCTGATCCCAAAGTTAAAGAAGACATCTTCTTTATAAAACCAGAACCCACTGGTTTTCTTTTCTGCTTAAGCTTCCCTTTCTTTTGGAGCTTCTTTTCTGAATTTTGCAGGCTTCATGAATTTAAGGCATGACACTAATCCCTGATCTCTTTGCATGGATATGGTGAAATTACGCTCTCTCAGCTCTCAGAACCCTGCAGAGAGCTTACAGAAAAGTGGCAATATGACAATTCCGTTATTCTTTTGTTCTCCCCAAATTAAGTCTATTCCACACAATGTCTGTAGCAACTGACTTATTCACAGACAGGCACAAGTGCCCCATTCCCCAGCTGGACTCCAATACGCAGCGTGAGGTTGAACATGTAAAGATTCAGGTCATTGTAGCACAGAATTCAAAAATCAATCTGGAATTTGTAAGTGATACGCGGACTGATTTCCCAAATTGTCACATCATGCTGTAGGTCAAATAGAAGTTATTGGCATGATGAAAGAATTACTGGTGCAACTTGTGCTTCTCTCAAAGCCAGACTAGGTTACCAAAAATGGCTCCTTCAGACCTCAAAATCAATCGGAGAAGAATTCTAAAGGATTTGAGAAGCCCTGATCACGGACTCCACACGCTTCATTAGTATTCTGCACCCTTCTCCTCTTTGCTGAAAGGATGAAATTGGAAATTTTGGTGTCAGCAGAAAACCCAGAACATTTCCAGACTTCACTGTGGATGGGAGAGGCATATGGAGAGCAGTGGGTTCATGTGGCATCGCAGCAGTTCTTGCGGCCTTATTTCCTTTATACGGCATCGCGTTGCCTGTACCAGTCACATCCCTGTACCTGGCAGAAAGGGGGTTTCCATGTCTAAACACTTGTTAACGCTGCACGTCGTTTTCCTCATTAATCATCATCTCTTATGTTTCCTTTCCATCTGGTTGGGTGTCAGGTGTGGTACTGCATAGCTACAGTACATTAATTTCCAACTGGTGGCTACTAGTGGTTGGCAAATTAGGTTACTTTGAGACTATTTATTAGCTGCGTTAATTGTTTGACAGATCGTTATTGACTACCATCCCAGGGATGGCAGATGGCCAATAAAAGACAAAATGTGTCTTGCTGTCTTTTTGTGGTGTCTTGATGGCTCCTAGATTATTTTTTTTAAAAAAACAAACCTTTGCATTGTATGATGTATTCTGCCATCACATACATGAAAACAGGATAAATTGTTGAAATTATGCAGAAAGAGCCGAGCTATTTCTATGGGGCTGTGTAAACAAATCTACCTTGAATATCTACTGCGAGGTCTTTCTACAACCAACAACCAAAACCCTTCAGAAATGGGTAGATTTCTTTTCCAGTGAAAAAAATTATCAAGGTGTATAAAAATGTGACGACAATCAACCCATACGCTGAGAAATTTGTCACAAAAGTTTTCTTTTTTAGGCTGAACTGAAATTTTCTTCAACATGAAATGCTATTTCTGTAACAATAAAATTTTCCACTGAGCTGTTTGTGGGTGCCAGCATCCGTTGGTTTGCCGCTGCAGAAACCAGGATGGAACATTGCCTTGTGTCATACCAAGCCAAACCACCCAGTCCTCAGGTGAAGTCTGACATGGGTGAAGTTTCCCTCCCTTCATGTAGCCCAAGGCAGATCCATGACGAGATTAACCTTCTTAATCTAACAGAGACATTCAGAAAGCCCTGTTCTGCTGCTGTCTGCACCTGTGCTTCAGAGGTGCCACCAGGTCTGATTTTTTTTCAACTTGCTGAGGCACCTGGAGAGGCACTTCACATGCCTACGTCTTTTTTCCAGTTTTTGCCATGGCTTAGCTTCTCAGCAGCTAGATTATGACTAAGCCTGATAAATGTGTGGAAACTTGGTAATTCTCCACCCACTTCCTCCAACTCTCCTGCTCTGAGTCATTCTTTGCTGAGCTTTTGACATTTATTTTGAGTTTCTTTGCTGTCACGTGGCTCCCATAACACCACACACTGCCGAGGCACCAAAAGCATCAAGGTATCACATAACTGCACAAAGGGCATCCCTTCAGAGAGGAGACGGAGGCTTAGATTTCAGTCTGAAAAATAACAATTTCTGCATGCTGGTGCTCCTGTGCATTCGTATTTGGGACCACCCGAAGGGCCTGATAACTGGTTTGGTGTAGGAACTTCAACAGCCTCTGGGTCTGAGTTTCTCACCTAAAGCGTGTGCAGAGAGGCAGCCAGGAGCTGGCCAGAAAAACAGATGTATCCTCCCCACTCACCCACCAGGCAACATAAAGTACAGAAGGGAGAAAAAGAATATAAACTGGGAGAAACCCTCTGCTAGCCCATGTCCCACATCAGGGAGACAAGTCGCACTCTGTGCTCTAAATATGGGACTTTCTTCACTGCCCTCTCGCTGACAGCTGTGCCAAAAGTCATGTTGGGCTCCCAAAGGAACTGCTGCCATGAGGATCCATCTTTGGATGAGCAGTTCCTCAGCAGTGGAAAATTAGGTATATTCCCGGTGGAGTTTGCCTCTAAGAGGCTACGGCATCTTCTTGGAAGAGACCTGCGTACGTGGAAACCATGGACAGGCCACCCCATCGATGAAATGATTACTCCAGCCATTATCAAGCAGCCAAGATATATAGTGATGCGGTGATAATTGCTGTGCAAGACTGTCGTTTGAAACGGATGAAGCGAGGTAAATGCTACGGTATTTCAAATGATGGCTCCTCAGCAGACTTATAAGTAATCAGTGAAAAAGCAGCTCTTGCTGCAAAATGGCAGTGGCTCATTGTCCATCTGGTGAAATGTTTCCATCAAATTTAGCAAGAATATCACCGAAGCTGTACTTTCTTCTCACAATACACACTGACTCTTGAATTATGTGGATCTTGTGTACTATGTCAATGGCGCCTTTCTTTTCCAGTTGTTTCTGTGACTTCTATACAATTGTGTTAGCTTTTGCCTGCATTTTCCCTCACTCACTGTATTCCCCATTATGTACAAAGTTATTTGGCAGACAGCAGTTTTTCTCCATAGACTTGGTGCCCTGCATCACAGGCTTATATGGTCTTTACTCAGTTTTTTTGCTACTGCTATTTTGATTTCTTTGCATCTCTAAAAATACAAGTACTCAACTCTGTCAGGGCTATGTAAAGACCACTGAATACTGAGGGCAATTGTTGAAAATGTGAATGAAGACAATTTAAAGTAACAGCAGTCTGTGTGGAACTTAACTTACCCACCTTTTTTTCTTGAGATTTAAAATTCAAAAAGAGATGATGGTATTAACACACACTGAACTATCGAGGAAGGAGACTGCTGCGGCATAAATGCATCATGTTGAATACTTTCATTCCTACATTTTACAGTTATTTTCATGACTGGCACAGCATTGTTTTAAATGCAGTTTGATTAAATTCAGTCATAGGAGAAGCACTGTATTAAGTCTCTCAGAAAGCACTTTGTATCACACTGAGTTGCATCAGTCACACATTGCTATGACTGCAACAAAAGCCAAGACCAAAATTGTTTAATTTTAGATGGTAGATGTTTACACTCTATAATAAGATATCAAATGTTCTCTCTGCAAACAGTTGTCTTTATCATAAAAAATCCTATCAGAAAGTACATGACTCTCTGTGCTTTTCTTTCTCAGTCTAAGAAGAATATATTGAAAATACAAGGAGAGCACTTAGTCATTAATCAGTGACAGGGACGATTCGACCAATGCAATTAACTACACTTGTTCTATTAATAATCAAGCACACCAAAAATGCTTCTGCACTCAGGTGTTAATCAGGACACCATGTAGCTCTGCGTAACTTCCCTCTAAAGCGCTGAAGGAAATGCAGATTAATGGAGAATCAATGTGAGATACGGAAGTGTGACACGCAGTTGTCAGTAAAACTCAGCTTTCTTGAGCAGACATGAAGACGATGCAGTTGAACAAAAGGCAGCTCAATTTAACAGACACCTTTACAGACCTGTCTGTTTAATCAACCCAGAAATACTTTAATATCAGGAACGGGAGAAATAATCTTAGCTGCTGCCTTGTGTTTAGTAGATACACACAGAAATGCACCTGGGTTACAAAGTATTATCTAACTTTTCCCAGTATCTCACTTTAATTTCTCTGGAAGACAAGGCTCAGAGGCAAGGTTAAGTGTGTCCTGGGTGTTACGGTCTCTCTGGTGTTAGAGGTTCTCAGGCTCGGGGTTTTGTACACTCCAGCCCCAGGACCAGTCTGGCAGAGCGGTGGAAAGCGCGGGAGCAGTTTAGTGAAGGCTGTGCAACACACCCATCAGCAAATTAAGCTCCCGCAGACTAATGAGCTTCTGTCTGCTTCACTGAACAGGTTTTCCCTGATTTGTCATGAAAACGGCAGCTTTAATATCTGCTGAGAAGCCAGCCTTTTCACTCTCCTGGTAGCATATTGCAGGACAAGGTGAGGGAATAAGCCTAAGGGAGGGAATGGCTGAATAACTGATACATTTGAAAACGTATTTCCCAGTAGCACATCAATTATTTTTTTCTATTTTCAGTTAAGCATCCCACATGAACTCCACCAGAGCTCCATTTAAACACTAAATATGTAACACCAGCGAGGAAGCCGACTCCTGAAACTCTACGTGAGGTCTTGCACGGTAAATGGCTCCAGCACAGAGGGGACAGAAGGGGACGAAGACTTTGCACAGTGCCTGTCAGGCTGGCAGCCAGGTTAGGTTTGGCTTCTCTCAAAAGGATGAGAGACCTTCAATCGTTTAGGATTAGGCATGATTTAATGGGTCATTTCAGGGTTTCACAGAGGCAAGTCTCTAACGAAGTATATAACTCAATATTATTAATCCATTAATCAGAATTCTCCTCTCCTCAGAATTCTCCCACCCCAAACTAACCCACTAATTTCAGTGCTAATTAACCTATCAGTTAAAGCAGACAACAACTGTTTGCCATATAGCTCAACATCCACCTACCTATTTATCTCACCGCTTGTGCAGGATTGGAAGGAATACGATGGGCACAGGGGTGAAGAGCTCGGGTGGACGGCCTCCTTAGGAGGAACAAGGGGCTGAACCTTCTGAGGTGCTTATCATCCTGTTTCTGTGCACTCTCCTATTAATGGGAGCACCTATTAATGTCTGTAGGCCCATGTATTTATTTAACTGTATTGGTTTCAGGGCACCTTGCCATTTAAGAGTTAATTACTCAGGGGACTCACGGGGTATGGGAAGCTCATCTCCAGGCATCTTCAGGGCTATAAGAGAGCTGTTGTTTGCAGAGTTGTAGGACGTGGCATAGAGAAAACAACATTATTATACCATTAAAAGTTACAGACGAGACTTGGCCACACGTGAATTATTCGTATTTCTCTTCTGCTAGCGTGTGTGGGCTTTCACAACAAGCGTCCCTGTAGCAGTCATTCACACCAGTTAATAGTTTAGCAAGAAGGCCGCAAGGCAAGACATCATCTTTACAAATCTAACTCATTCTAAGTTGCACTTGTCCTTAGCTAAAATGATTGAATGCCAAATTGTACTGTAACATTATCCATTAAATTCTACTTCTGACGGACTTTGTTCTATTTAGGATATTTTCTGTGTTCTGAAGTATCCTGGAACTATTTATCCAGAGGAAAAAGATTAATTTGGCCTTTCATATGAAATGTAACTAACTTTTATTTTGGCAGCTTACTTTAGATGGCTTAGATTGAAAAAAAAACAAAAAAACAAAAAAGAAAAGGAAAAAAAGTGTATTTCCTACTTTATAGCCCATTACATTCTAATGATTTCAGGGAAATATCAAATTAAAAAAACAACAAAAACATATATAGAACCTGGCAGTCCCCTCTGGAATTTTAAAGCTTGCGATTGCATGGAGCTTGCCAGAGAAGTTTTTATCTCCCCAAAATCACTGAGCCACTACAAAACATCATGTAATTATGTAATTAGGTGATACGTCATCTGTATTAAAAACGCTTATGAAAATTTGTGTAACTTGTGGGCTGCATATGAACTGGGGCCTGTTTTGAATTGCAGGATAGTTCCTGCTTTAATGATCTATGTATTTGTTTTGTCAGTAGCTCTTTATTGTCTCACTTTCACTGTCCGTGGTTGTCAACACGGAGGAAAAAAATATGATCTATGTAATAAAATGTAAATTCTCTCTGAGGCCAAGCCATGAAGAAAGATTTCAGAGTCCTTGATTCTGTATTTAGACAGTTCTCTAGACAAATAAAATAAAGTGAGAGAAAGAAATTGATTCTAGGTTGCTTGCTTTCCATCACATTTCATTCCCACCTGACAATCTATAGGAAAGCGCTCACACAAACCCATGGCCATGAGTTTTGGCAGCTGGGTGGTCCTTACAGCCATCCCTGTGCCCAGACCTGGCAACCAGGAATCCTAAAATGATTTCCTAACATGCAGTTAGTCCCAGTGCTGGAGAGAAGGTCTAAAGGGAAAAGGGATGATGGGTACAGTCACTGAGTAGCATGTGGAGACTACTTTATCCCTGATAAACTGGTGCTTGTCCATCCTGTTGTTAAGTCCTGTGTTGGATGTGATGGCTGAAGATGTCCTGTGCATGGGACTATGGCCATTCACCCCTGCACTGCTACCCAGCCCCTTCCCTGCCCCACCACCCCAAATTCTCCCTCTGATTCACCAGTGCTGGTCTCCAATAACCCATTTCCTACCTACTGTTTCAGCCGAGTCAGCTCAAATTAATCAAAATAGATTTTGGAGAGCTCATCCAAGTATTTTGGCCAGGACATGAAGAGGCAATGACCTCTCACCGGGGTGGCGATGAGCGGTGAGGGGCTCTGGGGACAGCAGCCCGCATGGCATAAACCCATCATCTTCTAGTAGGTGGTTTAGCAAAACCGGTCGAGTATACAGGCAAAAAGAAGCAAGGCAGATGTATTTCTAAATGTAGTTTTGTTTCCTTGGAGGCAACCTTTGGACTGCATTGATTTTCCTCTTATTTAATACTCAGGCAGCTTCCTACTTTTCTACACAGCAGTATCCCCTGGTTATTGCACTGCCCCTTCCCCACGGAGACTCATAACCAGAGATGCAGTAAATGGCACACACAAACCCGCGCCGTAACAGTCGTAACAGCAAGCTCGCTAATTCTGAAAATTTTGCCTGCCTTCCATTTTTTTTCTTGCTCAATAGGAAAATTGAAAGATTGCTGTATTTCTAATATACTTTTTTTTTTTTCTGTCATCCAGTACCAGAGAAAAAAAGTCATATAAAGAAAAAACCCACTCTTCTGGGCAATATTGGTCTGAAATAAGGGCGGGGGGTGTGGGGAAGAGACAATTCAGAGCAAGTGTCCTCCTTTTATCTGATCCCTGCTGTTCTTTTTACAGCCTTGCAGCCGGTAATGTTACCTCTGATGCTTTTAAAGAAGCCAGGAAAAGTAACATGGGCTCTTAAGGAAATCCGGTTTTCCTTTTGAATCATCTTTTATCCCTTCTCAATATAAGCCAACGCACCAATGAATGGCGCAGAAGCTCCCAGGCAGGGCCAAAGGGAGGTGATCCCACAGCAAGATGTATTGGTTCTTCAATTCTGTGTCATCAGAACTTGTTTCCTAAGCACCAGGGATTTTTTTTCTCTTACAGGATACCCTCACACACATGTATCTGTGGAAAATGGGGTCCTTTCTTTGCTCCAAAATAGCACAGAGTATTCTTAGCTGTACTAGCCTAACAGCATCTGCCAGACCCCTGTAGCCACAACTCAGAATTCAGGATGTTTTTCATGACTGGCATCAAGAAGAGAGTGGTCTGTGTCTTCTTTAAGGCCTCCATTTGATGCAGGTGTTGAATCAACCACTTTTAACAATGAATGATGAATAATGAATGCTTAAAGGAATACTCACAGGAGATGGTTCCAAACGACACCCAAGCTGAAGCTGGTTTGTATGAAATATTCATTGAAGAACCAGGAGTAGCAAGTGGATTAAGAAACCAAGCCAAAAAAAATTAAAAAAGAAAATTCCAGTTTATTTTTGGACAGTTTTCAAACAATTAAGAGGGTGATATTTTACTAAGGAAATGGGTTGTTGCAGATTCTTGAGCCAAACTATGAAGTGCCTGTAGTAATGCTTTCATACTACTGCTCAAGACCCTTTACAACACTCCTAATACTGCAGACCATTACAGCTACTCCCAACAAGCAAGGAGTAGGTTCTTCTCATTGTTATTGAGCAATGATTCCTCACAGCTTATAGAAAACAACTCTTGGCTCTGTACAGTACGGGCTTGCACTCTTCTGCTGGGAGAAAGCTATTTAGCATGATAATTTTAATGAATAGAAAAACATCACCAGGTTTGATAACTCAGATTCACCTTTCTGCCTATGTGATTGGGAGTTAGGAACACGAAAACACACCCTTTGCCTTGAGACTTTCAGAGGATTTTTTTGTTATTATTGGCACCTTGACAAATTACTCAAAATATTCAAAAGTACGTGGCTCACTTTGCACCTGGCATTTTCCTGCACAGCACATGTGGGAGGTAGTAGCTCGTGAGCATCACATCACAGGGAAAGAGAAGGTAATTCTGGCTTTATGAAGGAGCTGTTCCACACCTCCGCACTCATCTGTTACACATTTTATCTAATTTTTAGATATTTTTGCCAAACCACCCAGATCCAGGACCTCTAACTTATGGAAGCATATTGAATATCCTGATGGGAAACAGAAGACCTGCATTTCACATCCAAAAAGAGTCTTCCCATGGGGAATAAAGATCTTGTCTGCTTTTCTTGCAGCTATATCAGCTGATCTAATAAAAAATATTGTCTTTGCTGAACTTGCTCTACTTACATCCTTAGAGCATTAGGGCTACCGATAGCACAGTGATTGCACCAATACAACATGACACTAATGATTAAATAGCTTACCAACGCTGCAGCTGGAGGCAAGAGGAGACTACACAGGGCTTTGTGTGGTGTCTACATTACCATTCCAGTTGGGGTAAGGAACGTGCATCTGAGGCAGATCCCTTGATCCTTCCTTTCTCATTGTGCAGTTCATACCCAGCATCACTGTACATGCAAGAAGGATCCCTTCGGCCAGTGACCGATGGGATGATGCCCACCAGGAACACAGCTTGTGACAGCCCACTCCAGCCACAAAGGAGCATTCTGTCCATGGGGCCAAACCAGTGCAGGTATGATGACAAACTTCTAAAGCACGTAGAGGGCAGACGTCTAGTTCTCACATCCAGATGTTTTGCTTTACAGTTCCAGCCTTGTGTGCAACATGTAGGACCCAACCTACTGTGTTTAGCATGGAGAGGCTCTGGGATGTCCAGTGTAAACCACTATAGCATCCTTGCCAGGTGATTAGGGCACAGTCAAGGGACATAATTATCTTTATTAAATGACCTCATACCTCCTTGTAGCAAGCCCACCACACCCGAGTAAGTGTTGCAGCCATTATCTTAGTAAGTATTTCACTTTCTCATTTTGTTTGTCTCTGAAGATCTCTCAAGCCTGAGGTGGCTATCCCAGCCCCCAGGAACAGATTGAAACCTCGGGAAGATAACCACACTGCTACACCATTGGGATTGAGGGAACGATGGGGTTTCCATCGTGCTGGCATTTATGATTTGCTGAAAAGTGGAGGGAAAGAAAAAGCACTCACTGAGAAGGATGATTAGTCTCCTACCCTTGAAGAAAATTGTTTTACTCAAGACCTTACATTTCAGTAGAGTTCGTTTTGTTCTGATTTTAAAGCTATAGATTAATCTCTCTGATTTAGGCAGAAAATAAGCCATTAGTCTAGCTAGCTCTAACAAATGTCCCTAATGGAAGTATTTTCAAATATACTCTCATTTCCCACGTATTTCCACTTATCAAGGCTATAAAAGTTAGTTTGCGTATGGCATTGTGGAAGCACATTTAGACAAAAACATAAAGACAGATTTTATTTTCAGCATAAAGGATTTAGCTATGGTTCAGTTGTCAAAATTGTTCAACTGAAACTAATTTAAAAAAGGAAACTGTATTTTTGATTAATCAGAAGTTTCCACAAAGAACATCTGCTTTCTGTAGAAAATGTTGACATGTCAAAGAAACAAATTTCATGAGCACATTCCAGCCAAACATAAACATTTTTTAAGCTCATGAATTTCAGAATCCTTCCTTTCTGCGTTGAAATGAAATTCCCAAACAATTCTGCCTCTCTTTAAAGTCATTAAAATGAATTAGCAATTCCTGAGCAGTGCTGGGTCTCTTGAGAGGAAGCCTGTGGAGACCACCACTCTCAGGTGCAGAGGGGCATGGGATGCTGAGGGCAAGCCAGCGGCGGGCTCCCAAAGGTCTCCCTGTGGCTACGGCTTTCCTTGTGTTACCTGAGCAGTGGGAAGGGAAGGAACAAGGAGAAGCAACACTGGTCCAGGTTGCTTGGAGAACCAGAGCTCACCTCCATGTCTCCAGGCACACAAAACACAATGGGAAGCAGTTAATGTGAACTGGAGACTACATATAGTCTGATTCATCATCACCTAGATCGGAGGGGTCCCAGCTGAACAAGTGAAATGGCTACCTGCCCTTGGAAAAAAAATCAGATGTTCTTCTGCTTTTGCATATGAGAGTCTGTTCACATTTTAAAAACAAATTGAAAGTATTAATAAAGGTTATTTTTTTATGCTATCTGATATAAACTGTACATAATAGACAGTAGGAGTAATACCGCATTCCTTTGTAAGTCACATGTTAGAGGCGTACCATCTGAGTACTCCCTCTGCTTCTATTATAATTTATTTTGTTCATAGCTTTCGTTGAACCATGTGGGCTGAGACATTATGGCTTTTCAATAGCTCACTAAATATATTTAGAATGCCTAATTGAAGCTTAACCTTTATTTTGTTCAATAAATGTATTCTCCATCTAACAGCTCCAAACAAGAAAATAACTTTGTTGAGGTTTTACATTTTGCCAGCATTGTTTCTCTCTAAAGCTAGAGAAAATGAAGCCTCTGCAATAAATTGATGGAACAGGGAATCAACAGAGTAAAAAATAATTTTGATGATTTCTTCTTTGCACTGCAATTATATCCAGTACACTTGACAATGAAATAAAAAAATAGTACAAATGAAGCCATTAATTTCCTTCCTATCTACACAATTTTAATTAGAATCATTTAATTAGTCTTGGCTACAATTTCTCAAGAAGATTGCACAACACACATTTAAGCTACTCTCCTACAAGAAGATATATTTATCATTGTTTATTAAGTACAACAAATAGCTACAACAGTACTAGGTAGCCAATGATAAATGCTGTTGTCAAAAATAATTCTTTATCACCAAATTTATTTGAAAGCAAAGTTCTCTTCAGGTTCATTAGTTATTAAGCTTTTGCTATTTAAATTGTTATAATAAATATAATGACATATTTAATATATTCACTAACTTTTTATGGCATGTCATTTTTCGTAGCTGGCAATAAATGTCCCTGAGCCTTCAAATAATTTTCCCTGTTTGGTTTCTGGGCTAGAAAAACAACCTTTTCAAGGTGCAACAGGAAATCACAGAAAATTGGTCTGAAAGGGACTTTGAGTTCATCTTCAGAGGTCACCTGATTTATCTGCTTTCCCCCCACTCACCACTACTTGTAGCTTTTGTTGGAGAATTCATTCGCAGAGCCTCCAGTTATCAAGGTTTCAAAAACTCTATATGCTCCTCCCATGGTTAAATTACACTGAAAAAAAATTTCCTTGAGTCTTACCCAAATCTTTCTTTCAGTTTAACCTACATATTCCACGTGCTATTGGTGGTAGACACGGAGAAGACACCAGTCCTTCCCCTGACACAAAGCCTGTTTCCGTGTCTCTCTCTAGCCTTCTCCAGCCTCCAAGGGCTGCTTTGTTTTTCAGCTCTTCCTCTCAAGGTGACATATGTCAGATTTTGCAACTTCTTTAAAATGCAATAATTCTCAAATGGAAAGTTCATTAGGATGGGAAATCATTACATTACTAGAAATAATAAGCCATGAAATTATTTCAACGTATCTAACCAAACTGTTGTCACAACCTGTGAAAATATTAAGGGAACTAATTTTTTCTGCTGCTGGTTACAAGCAGAACGGGGAAAACAGTCACAACAGATAATTTGTCATATGAAATCTTGTCTTTCATTCTTTATATGAACTGCCCAAAAACCTGACAGTTTTCTCAAGTGTATTTTCCATTTTACGTTATCTACAGAAAACTTTTAGTTAGCAATTCCTGGCTTCTAACTCACTCATAGGAGTGAGTTAAGCCCTTTTCATAGGCCCTTTTTCCCATGTCTTTCTTGTTCAGGTTTCCAATAGACTAATTCTGTACCTAAGTCAAAGAAAGCCAGAATCAACAAGTAGGTTTGCTGAGAAGGTGGGCCACAAAAAGCCATACAGCTTTGAGAAGATGATGAGAGACCACAGAGTGTCTCTCTGGCAAGAGTCAAGTCTTCTTGGTTTTACAGAATATTTAACTGTTGAGCATAAATCCCAAAATTTGCATTCTTAAAGAAATATTTTGATATAATGAATATAAAATTCCTCTTCTTGAACATATTCTTTGATATTTTCTTTTCCTGCTATATAGGTTTAATGTCCATATAGTACGGCAAACCTGATGTTGCACAGTGTAAGATGGTCCAAACCTGGGTTTTGAGTGAGTCAACAGGTGATGGTCTTAGGTCCCAGTGAGCCAGGTGAGCTAACATAGGGATGCAGAAAGAGAAAAATTTTAGAATGTTTAGATGAAAAATTAAAGTGATAAGTAGCTTTTTTCAATAATTCAGTAAGTGATTTGTTGATCAGGGACAAAGAAGTATCTTTGGTGGAAGTTATAAAATTAAATCAGATATTAAATGTGAAAAAAACAGTATATAAACATCAGAAGATGGAAGGGCTTGAGAAGTATAGGAAGTTAAATAGAAAAGCTAAAATTCTCAGGATAAGTCCACTCATAATAGTTGAGGAAAATAAGATGCAATTAAACTTTTTTTTTGTACAGAAGAAATCCTGGCAGTGTTCTGGGTTTATTACTTTACAATAGTGGTGATAAGGTTGTTAATAATGGTGCAGAGAAAGAAGAACTGGGGAATATGAGGATGAAGTATTCAGGAGTCATCCAGTGACTAATGAGGATGTTAAATACCACATATAAATACAAATATTCTAAAACTGGCAGCCCTGATGTCTTCTACAGAGGATGACCTTTGTAGCCAGTTGAGGTTATCTTAGCAGATAACGTTTGTTTTGGATACATCATAGAATACTAGAGAAATTCTAACTGATTAGAAGAGTATAAATGTTGTGTCAGTACTCCAGATATACCGTCAGGATGACCTTGGTACCTCTAAGTCACTTAGCCTGACTTCAGTCCTGGACAAATAATGGAATAAAGGTTGATAAAAGATTCAAGCGATGAAGAATTGAAGATGGGAATATGATTGTCATTCCACATGATTTTATGAAACAGGTCATGTCAAACAAACAAACCTGATTTAGTTTCTCTGATAACATTACAAGCGTGGCTGCTGTGCAGCCCTTACACACTGACTTTTGTATGGTATTTGGCTCAGTCCTGGGAATATTTTGATTAAAAATGAGAATTATTCAATAACAATAAAACACAGGTTAAATCTATTAAAAATGGGCAATCTAATGGATCTGAAACATAGTCATCAGAGGGAAATCATAATTAAGTGCAGCGCTGGTGTTCTGCTGCTATCTGCTTACTGCTATTAATCATTTTCAGTAATGATCGGCTTGTAAAAGTTTCAGATGACATGAAGATTGATGTGAAGGTAAATAATTATGAGAGCAGAGAAATAATAAAGAGCATTCTAGATCCCTCACTAACCTTCTTCCTTCAAAGCAAGAATATTTAATACAGCCAGATTCAAAGATATGTCTAGAAATCAAGAATGAGGCCATATATGCTAAATTTAGGTTGATACTTTGGAAATTATCCCAATGAAAATTATTTATCTTTCCACACAGCAAAGGAACAACAGCTCTGAGAGGATGCACCAGCAAAAATGGTTCATGTTCTGGCAGACACTGGCAGGAGTAGACATGGGATGTAAATCCATGCCAGGGTCTCATGAAAAATACTGGCGCTGGTGGAAAGAATTTGGAAAAATCCCACAAATTCCTTGAGGGGAAGAAAATGTCTCCTCATGGAAAATCAACAGTTTCATTTTTTCTGTTCTCCTGTTAAAAGGGGACTCCATTGAAAGGGGATCACAATGAAGCACCTCCATCCCTTCATGGGGGCCTCAGGAAGAACCCACTAGGACCTGTTACAGAGGACAACCCCACTCCCAGAGATGATGCCTGAGCAGCCCTGATCGACCAGGCAGCCCTCACGAGGGAGAATTGTACCAAATACTGTAAATGTCCTTAATGGAAAATATATCAGAATAACCAAGAAGTGGGAGCTGAAGCCAGGTATATTCAAGCAAGAAATGAGACAAATATTTTTGAGAATGAAAGCTCTTTCATTTTTTGGGACAATCTGGGAGGATTGTCCTTCACCATCTGCTGATGTTTTCAGATGTCTTTTTGAAATCACTCTTTGAGCAGCAATACAAACTACAGGGATTATTATAAGAAAAAGTGGAATGCAATAATAATGTTTAGAAGAGATATCAGAGCTTCTGAACTAGATCTTTATGAATCAATATTAATTACTTTAGTTGTGTTATTACTCTAATACAGATGCAGCCAAGGATTCCAGCCATATTCAAAGGCTCAATGTGTTGATCTATGTGCAAACAAATATGAAAAAGTGACACCACGATCCAAACTCAATGGGATTCTGAATAAAAATTGGTAGAAAGATATGTCTCATTCCTTTATGGCTCTGTTACAAGACAGCAGGAAAAAGGGTATACAATATCTGAGTCTTCTTTTCTGGTTCATGTACTGAAGACTTTGGCCCAGACCTTTATGTGCCCTTCTGAACATTAGTCTTCATCAGCTTCACATTGCTGGTGAAGCTCATAAAACTCTTTGCAACTTAATAAATAGGTTTTTTACCATTGCATGCAATTGATCACCTTTTAATCCACACTACAGAGGATAATATTTCTATCCAAAACAACTGAATGAATGCTCAAAATATGATTTTTTCATGGAAAAAATTCTTGTTTTGCTAATATCAAAGTACGTCTATTGCACTCTTTCATATACTAATCTCTTATCTGATATCCAAGTAAATCTAAATACTAAAGAAAAAAAATCAAGCTCATCTGAGACGCTTCTATATTCTCATCTGTTTACTTCTCTTTGGGTTAATTAGTTACTTATGGCTTCATCCTGTCATCTTGCAGGCTCTTAAGCATTTGAGTCCTCCAATATGAGCTTAAAACTATAGAGTAGCCTTGAATTGACTGCATTTAAGAACAAAGTGAAGTGTGCACAAGATCTTAGTTTACATCTCTTATCTGTGCTCTTATTCATCTAATGAGTACCGTTTACTCACCAAAGCCAGCTGAAGAATTTTGCTGGAGCTACTCACATAAGTAAACATAGGCTTGAGTGAGGTCCTACAGCATCTGCTTGAACCACTCAAATGAAAAAAGCTTTTGTGGAGAACAGTAGCAATTCATTGTGAATTATGAATGAAAGTGGACTTCAGAATTTGTTCTCTATCTGAAATTACAAATATCTGTTGGAGGATGCACAGACTTTTTTTTCCCCTTAACTGCTGTAGCATCAAATAACTTCTGCTATATGTCTTGATTTACCACTAAAGTTAAGTGTCAGATTTCAGGCAAATAAAAATGATTAAAATATGACAGCTGGCAAATTATGCTAACACCTGGTAACAAATCATTCTTGACAGTTCAATAGTACACTTCTTAAAGCACAGCTATTAATATTATAAACAGTCAAGTGCAAAAATTGTAGTACTTGACTAACATACTCAGTTTATCTTAATGTAGAAAAACGCCATACTCTTACTCTTAGGGCTGAAGAAAATTGGATACGAATAACTGCAAACACACAAATACTTTTAAGTAACATTAATGTAGTAATTCAGAACTAGTAGAACATGAAATTTTAAAAGTTGAATAACATTCAACCTATTCCTTGTACTGTTACTTCAGTTAAGATTCCCACGTATGGGTGGAAATTTTCAAATATGTAAGTATTTAGGCAATATTTGATACTAATTTCATCTGATACTGATTTGTGATCTGCTATGAAGTCATGGCACCTTGGAATATTTTGAATAAGCAAGAGTGACCCATTCAACTATAGTTGGTTTTGGATGATCACACTTATTCACATCCCAAGGGAGTCTATGCAGGTGGATCCATATACATTAACACATTAGATCACACAGTATTTTAACCCCATTAATTGTCTTATTTAATTGGCCTACTAAGAGGATAGTGACAATTTAAAGACAATGGAAATATGTCTATAGTTGTAGAGGCACCCAGAACCATCTCCTCAGGACCGGGTTTTCTCCTGCCTGTTCTGCTGTCTGCCTGTTGCAAGCCCCATTTCCAATAACGTATAAGACAGAACGCATCATGCCAGCCAAAGATGCCTGTTGGTGATCAGTGGTGGTCTACCTGGGCCAAGCAAGGGAATGTGCCCTGGGAAACAGCAGAGCAACCCATTGAATGGACACAAATCAGGGCTGGAAGCCCAGGTTGCATCTGTAGGAGGTTTATCCTACAGTTGGCAAAGTGCTGGAGAAACGGGAAAGAACATGACTACTTTCTTATCATCTACCTTTCTCTCTAACCTACTTCCTGGGCTTTTAACCTGAACTTTTAGCTGAGCATAAAATTCAGCAGTCAGCTCTGTCCCAAATTTTATGAAGGATAGATGAGGTACCATACGCGCATCCATCCTACGTCTTGAAATATGAGGGAAGTCTTCAGATGAATATTAAAATGTGGAAATATATGAGATAGAATCACATAATCTCTCTGCATGATAGAGAAGGCTGATTAATATAACATTAAGTAATGTGCTTTCCCAGATGTCATCAGGCAGAAATTTC
>JAOXJM010000003.1:13442140-13452679 GCA_026413425.1 Tringa solitaria
CTCGATGATCCCAAGGGTCTCTTCCAACCTAAATGATTCTATGATTTTATGATTCATCTGCTACTCCTTTGCCCAAAGCATCACATGGCAACTCAATGGCTCTTCCTTCCGCCAGGTTCTCCCTTCATCATCTGATACAAACCTTTGTGATGACTGGAGTTCATACAATACGATTTTGTCCTCAGATTTAGTTTTACAACTGACCTCCCATATTAATTGTGACATGTATTTATTATTAACCAGGCATGAATTTTAAATAATGCTGTTGAACATCCCAATGCATAAAACCTGGATTTCTTTTCATTCCTGCAGCCAGGCTTGGCTGTTTGTATTCATTTATTTAGCACTTTTTACATATTTCTCACCCACAAGAGAAGACAATATGATCACCTCCCACTTTACGTATTTATATGTATGTGGATGGATAATTAAAAAGTAAAAACTATTCATTATATTACTTATTGTATTATTCATTGTGATTATGGTGATAACATTTAATCATAACTATTAAACACCAAAATATTTTCTTTAGTTCTCTATTTCTTTAGAGTTTGGGTTAGTACTGGCTGGGCGTTACCTTTTTTCTTTCCTTTATAGGAGTACTTTAAATCCCCTTTATAATGCAGGCTTATCTCTGCTCTAGAGAGCACAGAGGAATCCGGTGCCAGTTTTAGGGGCAGCTGCCTGACCCGCAGGGGACGCGGGGGACAAAAGGTAGGTCTGGGTGGCAGTTTGCAGACAGATGCAAGCTTGTGCCTGCACTTGGAGCCAGCCAAAAGCCATGTGGCAGCGGTTAGCATAGCAGCAAACCCTGCTGAGAGCCACCATCCATTCACTCGGGTACCGCTCCGCATGGCCATATGGCTACTGGTCAGCTCGGAGCAGGGGCAGAGCCAGCAGACCCTTGGAAAGGGTCCTTGTCTTTTCAGGGAGGGTGGCAGCAGCAAAAGACCCCAGCTCTGCTGGGCGACACTCTGTGCCAGCAGGGAATGACAAATCTGTGCTGGAAACAAGGACAGACAGCGCAGAAATGCCAGCTCTGGAAGCTTTGCTATTTAGAGGTGGTGCTTCCAAAGGTGTTTTAGCCTATAAATCTGTGAGTGAAGCAAAATGCTGTCTAAAATTGCTGTGGCGATAGGAATGCGTCCAGATTTGAAGTCTGACACTACGTCAAGGCTTTTCCTCCTTTCCCCTTTCCTTTCCCCTTTCCTTCCCTTCTTTTTTTCCTTCACAAAATAAGTGAGAGACATTTCAATAACACTTAATGGCTTTTGTGGAAAAGCTGTTTGTTAAGGGCCATTGCAGAAGGTCCTTACTCAGGTGGGCAGGTTGGGAGAATAAGTTTTGTAAATTTAAGCAGCAGTGTACCAAAACAGCCATAAATGGAGCACAGATCCATGAGCACCATTTTGAAAAGTGAGATTATATACAAAGACCAATATAATTGTCAAAGCAGCAACAATGCAGGAACAACAGCCAAGCAGTTCTGTCCATCTTTGGCCACACTGAGCAGAACCTGTCTTGGTCACCAGCCCAAAGAAAAAACAACATCTTCAGTGGGAGTAAGTTTGCAGGTCTGGCTCTGTTCATGTCAAGAATGACAAACATATGTTTGTTATTGTTGTTACCTGTTGTTAGCAGTGGATCCACACCAGTGGATCTCAAAGGGAATGACAGATGCAGATCCCTAGTGGGAAACAGAGCTGCTCCAGGTTACCTGTGGGTCAGGGTGAAGCTGCAAAGGGAGGGCAGGTCTCTCCAGCTATGGCTCAGTGCTATATGTACAGGCCAAAAACTACAATAGAAGCAAGCAGTCCATGAGAAAATCTGTGTAAATCATGACTAACTTCCTTCAAGTGCTGAAATTGCTTATTTATTTTTTTTTAATAACATTTTTTGGCAGAACTTAAAGTAATTAATAACAGTAAAAGCTCATAGCCCACCACCCTCCCTCATGGGCAGCAGACGCAAGTGTAACTGATCAGCTAATTAAGCAAATAACAACAGCAAAAAAGGAAACCTCAACAAAACCCCAACATTCCTTAATAGGTTCAGACCAAGTAGTAATTGCTGGATTGTGGTAAAACTATAGAGCATAATGGAGAATTCTGAGGACTCATCTTTGATTTGCAAGTTTTTAAATGCTGTGTATGGGCAATAGTTGCCTCATACCAAAGCTGGGTATATTTTGTGTACCATGTTTCATGACACTGGTGGTGATAGATGGTCTACTCTCTCAAACTGGACTTTTTTCAAAGATGGCTCATCCAACCTGCCTCAAGGTTACCAAAACCACATGCTTTTGAGCACCACTTTTGAGTCTACTTATTACATGTTGAAACCCTGCAGCGTGTGGTGGTAGAAGTCACACTGCAAGTGGACGGCCTAGCATTTCCATACCCAAAGTTATTTGCCTTTTTGTAATTTGGCTTGTTCTAATGAGTTTGGACTTGCTAGGTGAGGCTGAAAGAAAATCAATATGACCCAGTCATCCTTTGCTATTTTTCTTTTAAGGGCTGGATCAAAACACAGTGGATATACTTTCATTTATTTAAGAGGATCAGGCACTTAAGCTCTGTTGTGTGTAGAAGGATGACTGGGGCCGTAATGAAAAGAGTGTTTTACAGAAAGTAAAACATAACTACAGAAAAAAAGTCAAAACATAATGGAATCGAAGGATCTCAGCTGCCTGGCCAAGAAGGCAGAAATAACTCATTCTGAGGTTTTCAGACTTAGTGAACTCCAATAATTGAAGAAAAGTCTGGTATATCTCAGATATTAATCTTGCAATAGAGTAATTTTAAATGTAGCTTTACAAAAGATTTGGAGTGCGGTTTAATTCTGAATTGACATTTACTAAGTTTTTTTTTTTATCAGCAAAACAGGAATGTGCTTCCATGAACCCAGAGTCCACCTGAGTTCAAGTCCTATCTGCAGAGCCCAGCACAGAGAGCAGAGCCACGTCCCAGACACAGAAACAGGAATCACAAATGGAGATAATTTGAAATATATTTGCATACGAAGTGGTTCTGCTTTGTTTTGCTCTGTCAAAAGTCAAAAAGGTTTACGATTACATCCAGGTGGTATTTGGAATTAGAAATTATCTGCTACAGAGCTGCCCTGCTTACATCTGCCTTTCATTTACTTTTACCAGCAGGGTGGATGGAGTTGTAGATGCAGAAGTTTTCCTCCCTCCAGCTGATGTAACCTCATGAGAGGTGGGCTGGAAGATCAAGTGGGAGATGTGGGAGGTAGGTGGTGCCACCAGCACTGCCAAGTGCTCTAGTGGGTATATTTTGTCTAAGGAAATCAATGCTACTAGTACATGCTATAATTAAATATGCTATAATCAAATTAACTTAAAAATCAAGCATGGACATCTGCTTTGGAGCTGCTGAGAAGGATCTCAGGAGGAAACCACGATCCCTTCAGGGCCACAGAAAGGGCCTGAGACCTCTCAGGCTTGAGCAGTGGGAGAAGTTTCCCTCTGCCACTGTTTGGGGCAGCTGGGGACACAGCGTGGTGGCTCGTTCAGAGGTTTGAGATTCAGATTGAGATGCTGGCTGCAAGCAGAGCTCCTGCCAAAAAGTCCCAGGAAGGCATCCTTTGGTATTAATTGGGTTGAGTGCTGGTGAGAAAAGGTGCTTTGTTCTGTGACCAGGCTAAAAGAGACCTATGTCAGCTTTTTATACTTATTTGTTGAATCCCGAATTAGTTTGAAACCAGAAAGTTTAGTATTGCCCATGTAAGTACATACAACATGCCCTCTTCTGCAGGGAATGACCAGTAGCTTTCACCTGCAGGGTGCCAGAGCTTCGGAGGACCTTTCAAGACATAAAAAATTCACAATTCAGGGTTTTCTCCTTCACTTTGGCTTTCCAAAGTTAACCACTTTGGATGAGTTGTTGGCTTCTCTTCTAGTCCTCTTTCTCCACATTGAGTAGAAGTATCCACCCAACATCTGCCTCTCCACATGCAGTGTTCTGCCTGAGCATCTCCTGCCCTAAGCTGGTCCAGATCAAACTCAGGTGTTCACGCATTGGATTTGTGGCCAAGAGGGGAAAGAATATAGCTGATCTACCCAGCACCTTTAAAGCTGCTTCTGTAACATTCCCCCGAAAACACACAGATCCTGCTGGCCCCACAAGTGAGAACTGCAACAGTCTTTCCCTGCAACTTTGCCTTATGTGGAACAACATATTTTCTGAAGCACATGGGCCATCTCCACCTGTAGACACCACCCTGCCATCCTGTCCCAGTTAAGTCCCACCAGTTGCAGGGAAGGTTCCTGTGCTGGCGCTCGACACACAACAGATCTGAACAATGCCCAAGGTTACAGACATATTAGTAGAGCAAGACATGATGTAAAATTTGGATGAGGGTATTTGAATTTTGTAGGAGCACCTGGTAGCAAAATCTTCATGCAAAATGGCATTTTATTTCTGTTTTTTTTTATTGTTCTGCCTTATTCATCATTAACATTTTCTATACTGCCAGTCCTTTTTACATATGTAGCTACCTCGTTAGTACACATAAATACCTGAAATTATTACCCAATTTTCATGATCATTTTGTTTGATCTATAATGTTTTATTTCTTTTCTCCCTGTGCACACTCTGACAAGTGTTTCTAGTTAGCCCAGGAGAGTTTTCACCGCACACTCATGTTTTTTATGCTTTCATCTTTCGTGTTAATCTGGTTTATCTATATTCCTCTTCCACTAGTCTTGTTATTTATGTTTCACAGGCTGGATATTTACTTCAGGGATAAGTCAGTCCTGTTGTGGTTTTTGGTTTTGTTTTTTTTTTCTAGAAAACACACTTCTTCTCTATTATTAAAAAAAAAAATCCTGTCAAAGGTTGCAATACCATAAAGTCAGAGAAACCAAATTCTTTCAATTTCGGTTAGAGCCTACATTCTAATTAGATGATGTTTTCTTTTTCTCTTTATATTGTCAGAGAATAAAGTTTAAGATAATATTCTTCAATACTTTATGCTTTCAATAAATAATTTATACCGAGGTATATTCTAAACTATACTGGCAGCTTATTTCAGGAGGGCAAGGACCCTGCAGAAGGAGAACAGTATCCATAAATATTCTAAAAAGATATATTTAAAGGAAACAAATACAAAGGAAGCTGTTACAAGCAGAACTTTGGAAACCAGATTGCAAAAACTGTATGATAATTTTGATCACTACCAGACTTGAAGTGGATATCTGGGTCATGTTTACAACAGCAGTTTCTCTCTGTAGACTTAAGAGTTTTAGGTAAAAAACTTTTGTGAAAAAGTGGATTGGGCTATGAAAACCTGACAAGCATAAATTTCCCTGGCAGGTTTCCCTGGCACCTGCAAAGCACATGGGCTGGACTTGGCTAAAGAAATAGAGAAGCACGTGTGCCTGATCACATATATCCAAAATTCAAGTGCACTGCTTTTATCTTTCTGATTTTCAAAAGTCATTTCAAAAAATAAAGAAATAGCCTGAACCTGATGTGTTAAAGTAGCATTATTTAAGCCCAAATTTTATGCTTAGTACAAATGGAAACAATTAGAAAACAATTAGGAAAAAGTAATCGGCTGCAACGGAGTGATCTACCCTGTTCATGGATTAACAATTCCCCTTCCTATTTAGATATGCGATATTTTTAAGCAAATATTTTGACCCAATTTTTTGCATACTGCTTATGCAACCTCAGATGTTGAACTAAAATACTTGTGTTTGATGTTTAGTGAATGAGGTAGCACTTCATTTCCCTTACAACATGCATTTAACTTGAAGAAAATTCTCTTTTTTTCTGTGCTGCTGTAAAAACTCAATATGGAATTGGTTGGCAGAGACATTCTGAATACCACCTTGTATTTACTTAGCAATCAATGTACTTCTAAAAATTAACATCTGATTATGTTAAAACCTACAAACCCTAACCTTTCTAGAACACCTTCACCATGCTGGTTTTGGGCACTGTGCACTCTCTTTACTCATACACTTGTGTTATTTTCTCTGAGAGAGTTCTTCTTCAAAGAATATGCAGATTTGCTGTCTTTTGACATCAGTTTAGGAGTGTGCTGGTTTCTGGTTTGGATTTTGGATTCAGTAGCTCATCATAACCAGATGCAATTAGAAGAAAAATAAATCCTCCAGGCTGAACAAAGGCTAACTGTCTGTGTGCCTATCAGGCAGTGAAGATGATGGCTTTAATTAACTGATTGCAGATGATGGGTGTCATTTGCCTTTGGTTTGTACTACAAATTGAAAAGTGACTAGAAATATCATTAAAAAGATAGATAGAAAGGGCTTTGTCAACTAGGGATGGCCTGCCTGTGTCTGACATCTCATACTTCCTAAGAGAAGTTGTGATCCAACACCACAGGTTTTGCATATGCACGTGGATAGACAACCTCGGTACGAACTGAATGTGGAGGGGATAATATTCTTTTATCTAAAATTTATCTACAAAAAAAATAGTTGGTGTTTCTCTGTAATTAGTAATCCAAATCTTTAAGACCTTACCCAGTTCTATTCTTGCAAAACTTCCAATGATTTCCAAAATGTTTTGTCATACCAGGGATTATGAAATTTAATATAAAAAGCCAAGTGGTCTGCTCCATCTGTAAGAAAAGATCTAGTGTTACTTATATGGCTAGAATATCCCATAGGGACAGTGGCAGCATATTAGAGTCCAGAAAGTCACTGTTTTATTTTAGCCAGCCTCATAGGTCACGAGAAGCTGGTGGACAGGAGGGTGTTCTTTTGGTTTTATACCTATGGGTCAATTTAAAGGTTGTTTTTCCACCCAAATCCTGGAAGTTCTACTGTCAGATCCAGGAATAACTTGAAACAAACCCTCAATACAAAGGGATGAGGAAGTTGCAAGACACATACTCCTAGCTGCATGTGGTCACCATGGGAAGTCTTGCTTTGACGTGAGTCTATAGATCATTCAGGGGAGTTTTCCTACACGTTTGCCCTATCACTCCTTTTGTGGTCACTGGGTGCTCCTGCAAACTGTGGGACTCTGTTTTTCCGCTCCTTTCACATCAGTTGCCCACATGGAGCAGCACTGGAAACCCGTATCATCACCTAAAATCACACAACAACTTTGAATAGCTGCTCCATGTCCTGGGCACAAAGACGGTACCTGACACACACACGCAACGTGCAATGAGATAGCCTTTAAACAGAAGTTTGCTCTCCTCCAGTATGGAATAGATAATGCTAAAACTTTGCTACTTTACTGGTGCTGGTTCCAGTGTGGTGGGCTAAGCTAACCCCTGAACTGTGGTGTGACCAACCGGACCTGTGCTGGCGTTTTAACAGCAGATGTATGTTATCCCATACTCTATCTGTTTGCTCATCCTCTGTGAAATGCAGGTGCACACTGCAAGGCCAATTACAAAGTTGTCTAGATTTGCCTGGGTAGAACTTTTCATTTACAGAGCACCACATGACCTGTATTTCACTAAAAGACCGATTCTTTATATTATGCAAGCTCATAATCCTTGAAATACAACTGAAAATGAAGTTTATCCCAGCCTCGTATCCTCCTGCAGCATGAAGAATTCACATAGCAAAATTTTATCTGTTTAGATCATGTTTCTCACTGATTTTCATCAAATCAGTAATTCACATATAAATATAACTACATGTGAATCTTTGCAAGGGTAGCATTACTTTTTATGGTAACATCGCTGATGTTGATGCACATTTGCTCCCTGAGTTCTTTGAGCATTTGGGCTCAGATTTGAGGCATTAGCTTTAATTTTCAATTAATGACAAAAATTAAGTGCCTTATAAATACTGTGTATTAACTTTGTTTCCTTGGATCATCTTATGGGTACAAATTCTGCACCTCCATAAATGAACCAGAAGAGATATGTCCTCTTTGAGAGCAGAATAATTTTTTCTGTACTTAGATATCACTTGTCTCCACTTCTGTGCTACCAGATTGATGTATGACATGATGAATGGGGATTTTCTTGGCTAAAACCGAATACTCTACAGTGAGGAGATGGTTTGAATACTGCAAATGTGATATATATACATACACTTAAACATCCTATGAGACTGCAATTCCATCTCCAGTTGAAATCACCCCAGCCTAAAGCTCTGCAAGATCAGTTTCAGGCTGAACAAAGTTTAAACTAGCATTTTATTTCCTGATTCCAGACTCATTGAGAAGTACAACCAGCACAACTTTACATAGAGAAAGGTTATCAGAAACAATTCACTTAAGTTTTGCACACTCCTAGAAAACACGGATCCTTTTTATTAGTTAAATCACGTGTTCAATTAGAGCTTCATTGCAGTTAGTAGCATGATGTGTAAACTGGGGAAGGCCCATAAAGCAGATGGTTAAGACTCTGGACAAAAATAAAAGAAAGAACATGTTATGCTCCTTTTTAAGTGGCAGTTCTAGTGTACTGTAACTAAATGGTAAGGTACTGAATGCCACGTAATGAATAATATGGCAAATGCACTGCAGTGCAAATAAACCGTTATGAGTTACACTTCATTTTAATTAGGCACTCAGTTCATATTCTTCCACGCTTTGAATAGACCAAACAAATAAAAACAAGGCATAGTGTTTTGTATACAGTTCATGCAACGCTCAGCATACGGTTTAGTTCCCATGTATTTTTATGATAAGTATATAAGCAGTCTGATAACCACAGCATATTTATACTGATTGTCACTTAGAAGAGAAAATTCAAATCCTGTTGCTCAATAGAAATAACTGCTGGAATGAAGCAGGGCACTAAACCAGGGAACTTGCACAAGAGAGCAAGAGATACACCTCCTATAATGTCACAGGCACTCTGCACACCTTGAACTGTTAGTAGGCAGTCTTGTTTGACATTGTCACAATCTGCCTGCCATGGAGCTAAGTGCCAAATTAACAGTGGTGGCCTTTCCAGTCCTTCATAGCTTGAAGGCCAGTATCACACGCAGACTCAATTTCTTAAAAGTGAATTTATGCTGCTCTTCCAGGTGCCTGTTACTTTGAACACAGTGCCTCTGTGGCATCAACACCACATCTCACACCCATGGAGGTGCTTATGTGATGGCATTATAGTCTTCACTGCCTCACCTGCAGCCAAAGACAGCTTTTTCGGGGGGTCAAAAGAAAAATTCTTGCAGGCAGTTACATAGAGGGTAAAAAGAACCAACAGCTTTGAGTACCAGCCTTACTCTTGCAAAACCAGTGTATTATGCTTTAAGCAATTCTGCCCAAGTAATTCAGCCCCACCGTAATTGCAGCTTATCTTCTCAAGGTATTGTATGCAACAGTGCTATAAATGTCATTTGTGGTAGTGGGACCTATCCTCCAGGCAGCAGATCAATATCACAGCTCATTCTACACAGTTTATTAGTTCTACATTCAATGGTCACAGCTTTTTGGTCTGATCTGGTCTCGAATGAAAGGCTGAGAATGCGAGAGATGCGAAATAGGCTCCATGTACCATTACCAGATAATGCATTTTCAATCAGGTTCATGCAGCTACAATATGGTATTTATATCTAACATTCAGGGAATTTAAATGTCTATGGTTAACACATTGCTTGAAAGCAAAGAACCATGAAGAACATGACAAGCCTTAGAATCAGCGATAAGTCTAATGGATGACCCTTAGCAAAGTGGGTGGGAGGTTTCTGTAAGCAATGAGTTAATCAAATGATCAGAAAGAACAACCACTCCTCATTTTACTTCCACTTTAAAGTTAGGCTGCTGGAAAAAGATCATATTATGTACACACATATACATATAATTGTTACGTGTGGTTATATGCATACATACATAACACAGTATATATATGTGTGTGCATACATATCCAGATAAATATATCTGTGTGTATATATGTGTGTATCTCAGACAATTTCAGTCCTTCAGGCAATAGCCTGTCTTTGACCTTCATGTGGCTTTAATTATCTATACTCCTAAATACCACATTATACATTCTATTTTCATCTCACTGGTAGAAATCCAGAGTTACACAGGTGATTTTTATTTCCCCCCATTTTCATCAAATCTCACTGAACCTGTGGGGTGAAACTACTGGTATCTATTTAAGGCAAGTGCATTTGCTTTTTTGGCCTTCCAGGTGAAAGGAGCAGGATCGGGCTGTGTGTGACCTGGAAGCACTTGAACTGTGTGGTAGATGGATGGTTTTGTGACTGTTTCATGTACCACAGTTACTGGAGTCTGGGAGATGGAGTCTGTACCAATACAGCCTTGCTGGAGAGTGAAGACTTGAGGAAGATGTTTAAGGTTCAGGTATAATATGTAAGATGGGTAGAGTAATGGGTGTGATGTTGAGTTTTGCTTATTTTCTGCTACAGAAAACCCAACGGACCAGGTTGGGTAAAGAGGCTGCACTAAAGAACTCTGCTTTCTTCCTTTTTTTGGTTTCTAAAAGCAAACCCACTGAGCTACAAACTTTGATTAACCCAAGTATTTCACCTTTCACTGTGGGCCACAGTTCTGGCAGAAAAGGACCTGGGGGTGTTGGTCGACTGTCGGCTGAACATGAGCCAGC
>JAOXJM010000003.1:13520572-13532272 GCA_026413425.1 Tringa solitaria
TCCCCCCACCCCTCCTTGAAAACTTCCATCCAGTTTTATTATTTAGGTAGGTAACACCACAAATACAGATGGCATTTACCCTTGCCTTGTTTTCTCCCAATCTGTTCTGTTTTCTGGGTTAATACCTTCTCCCACTCGGCTCTATTTCAACATAGTGTGTAAAAATAAAATGGCAGCTTTCTCTTTGCTTTTCCTCTCTTTCTTTACATCTATATTTTGACTTTGTTACCTTTGGCTCACCTCATCTGCCTACGTAGAAAGCTTTTTTTGTTTGTTTGTCAGATTTTTCTATATAACTTTTCCTAGAACTTCTTTATAGTTCTATAACTGTGATTTGCAAACAGAAGACAAGTGAGGAGTTAAGGGGAAGAAAAATCAGGAGGGTGGAGGAAAAGAAAGTATGCATTTTAGTTTTGCTTTCTGCCTATAATCATGACATTGGGTCCATTTTTCTCTATTACAATCGAAGGTATTGAATTTGGAGATTCATGCATGAATTAAAAATTGGCAGGAAAAAAAAACAGTATAGTGAAATCCAAAAAAGCTCTTACAACAACACTGTGTGGGGAGTGAAGGTGTCAGATTGATCTGTAATAGAACTCTTTTCCATTAAAAAAAATTTTAATCATAGCATTTTGAAAAAAAACCAAACAAAAACCCAACACAACCAAACAACAAAAAAATTCAAAAAGAAAATATTGTTCACAATGTAAAATTTAAAATATAGCCTTTTCAAAGCAAAACTGAAACTCTTGTGTCTTCTTTCAAACATCATACTTCATTTTGGAAGTACTCCAAAAGAAATCATTTAAGATTTGCAAATGAACCTGTTTTATTTTCTCGCTCTAAAGGCATACTTTCAGTTTCCCTAATGATGGTCTATTTGATGGATTTTCCACAGACAGAATAATAATAAAAAAAAATAATACAGTTGCAGTCGTGATACTTCCCTGGCATGAAACTTTGTGTTATCAGGACAGACCATCCTGTGATTTGCAAACTTTTTTGTCCCAGCAGGGATCAATATTTGCCATGGTGCCAAGGCAGCAGTTCCATATGCTGCCTCTTTTATTAGCGCCTTGCACGAAGGGTATGGCAAAAATAACAGTGCAGGGCTACTGCTGCTGTCCTTCAGGGGAGGTTAGTGCCATGGAGCTGTGTTAAGGCATATATGGTCACACTTCTGTCAGTAGAAAAGGCAACCAGCAGCTTCCCTATGGGTGATTCAAAGGTACAACGACTTGCCTTTTATTTTAGCGGGAGTCGGATGGGTGTTTGGGTGCTTAACACCACTCCGTTTTTGCAGGCTGATTAATCCACAAAAAGCTTGTAATTATCTGAGTGTTTCCCTCTGGACTTCTTAGCATGTGTTGGTGTCTGGCTCGCTCTTTATAGCATATGCTATCCATTTCCTAAATCTATTACAAACCAATAAAAGATAACTTATGCCCAGTCTGACTGCACGACTACCCTTTCCTGTGCAGTGTGGTCTTTGTTTATCGTGTCCTTCATTAAGTTACATGGGCAAAAATACCATGGCAACACAATGCTCCAACTACAGATAATGACGTGATGTACTTGATTACCAGAGAACATATACCAATTAAATACAGCCCAACAATTTCATCTCTCGCTGGTTTATGAGCAGAAAGGAAAGGGGCGGCAGGTGCCATCGTGGGGCAAGTTTGTCACTTGAGGAAATGTGTGGAAGAAAACATGTTGTGTGCTGTGTGTTTTCCACTGGTGCCAGGCGAGTTGATTATGAAATGATTCTTTCTGAGCACCCAACATGTTTCGCATATGTTTCCCTTGACCTAAGGGATCTTTTATATCTTAATGTTTCTAATAAAGGTACCAGTGTGACCAGGAAAGAATCTGTATTTACACACCAGTTGACATGATGTGTTTTCTGAAGGCCAGACCTGGTGACTATGGGTGTTGGTTTAATTGATATCCATTGACTTAAATTAATATTGAATTTCCAACTGCAGCTACTCTCTCGTATTAAAGACACTTTGGAATCTGAGATGTTTTTGTTCTGGCAAAAGCAGTTTGGGTTTTTTTTCCCCCTGAAAACAAACGAAGTTCAGGCAGTCATTTTATCACAATAAAAAGATTACTCTATTCCTTGGGCCACTTCTATGACCTTGCGCTTTTCACTATTAGAAATTAGTCCAGGAAGTGTATATCTATAAAATGCCTTTTTTTTTTTTCCTCTTTACATGCCCTGTGCTTCTCAGTAGCACAGTGTGGACAGTAGACAGGCTTGGCTTCCCTGGCAGCAGGAGAAATGACCAGACATATCCAGCCACAATGGCAGGATGGCCTCTCAAGATACTCTGCTTCTCTCTTTCAATGCATCAGTATTTTCCTAGGAGCTGAGGGCACGATTTGAATAGGAGCATTCATGGAAATGAGCTGAAAACAGTGGTTGATATGGTCCTGAATACATCATATTGTGATACCTCTGTCACTCATAGCTGGCTTTTCCTTCTTAAAGAAGATGCCAGACATGCACAGATAGTCAAGGCCAACAGCTGACTACCTTGCCTCCAAACATTTTGTAAAGCAGTTTCTCTTGGGACCTGTTCTCTAAACAATGAGGTTTAGCACTCCCCAGGCAGAGGAAAGAAGTAATCACGGCTCTCTTAAACTGGAGGGCAGGATCTTCACCAAATCGTCATTTTCTCTGTAATTTTGTCATTCAAATCCTTAGCTTTCTTAATCTTTTTACTTGTACAGCGGTTTTCACCTTATATTTGTAATATCCCATCTTTATATATTTTTAACCATAATTACTTACTAACTAGATAATATACTGGTCATCATAAAGCAGTCAGCCAGTGGTCTGGGACTATCTGACCTCCTGAAATCCCTTCAAGAGAGATTNNNGCAATAGTAATCTGACAAATGGAGCCAAGCCCACTTTTTGTCTTTACAAACAGGGAAGTGCCTTGTCTCTGTACTAAAATGATTTGATGCCATCATTTAAGCAACTGGATATGCAGATATGGAAGAATACATGCAGACAGAAAATTAAATTGTATAGATCATGATCATCTCAGGGTTGATTAAATGGAATGAGAGTGCATTTCCTCTTTCATACAGAAAGAGGCTTAACATTAAAAAAACCTAATCTTTTCTAAGATAAAGTTCATTAACACAATGATTATTCATTTGGCTTTTATAATGATACTGCTGCTTAATCACCAGAACATTGCTTCCTGTGCTCTAGGAGAACCAGCAGGAAACATTTGAAGAGACAGAGCTGGTGCTAATGCAGCAGCAGACAGAATGGAAATTTCAGTGCTTTTCATTTTCAAAGTGGCATCGTATTCCTGCTCAGGTTTCGAAAAACCTACCCGTCAAACAGCGTGAGCTTTAAACCCAACATTAAATTTATACAGCAATGAAGCCTCAGGTTTCCTGTTTCTACACAGTTAACATCTAACTTTCCTCCTGGGTCTATTTCCATTATTTATTATATTATTTGCCTAGAGTAGCACCCTAGAGGAGCATTGTAATCAGGAACCGAGGCTGGGTTGGGAGAAATACAGTACAGTCATTCCAGAGTTGGTATGGCCTCTTGAGTTTATAATCCTAATAAACAAGGCAAACAGTAATAGAGATAGATAAACAAATGCTGGAGGTAGTTGTCTGGTTAATGACTTCCTCTCACTGCAGTTTTGATTCCCCACTTCATGCTCCTGCACAGTTTCAACCAAATCTCCTACACTCAGCTGCCTGGGTCAATTAGCAACTCCAATGTCAATCCCATGTTCCTTCACCTGCTAAACATGTTTATTTGATCTTTCACTTAACTTTCACTTAAAATTTACATTTGTGGTTGTTATCTTCCTTCATCTTTCTCTCCTTGAAGATCTCCCTTGCTGCTGGTAGACCAGCTCATGCAGGTCCGTGGCTGGCCCTGGGGCATGAGGACCAGGTTGGTCTCCTGCTGCTGCTTCAGGTGCCATTGAGCGATCTCACTTTCTCTTCCCTCCCTGGCAATGTTATAAGGTAGGGCTTAGAATAATTCAACATATTTTTATTTCTAGATTTTCTTCTCTAAGAAATTCGAGGTGGGGGGAAGGAAGTGGTTGGCAGGTGTCTCCAAAGAAAGAGGAAAGAATTTAGAAAGCAAGAGCAGCTGATTTTAGGAGCTGATTATGTTGTAAACGTAGGGCAGGATGGGATCTGTTTGCAGCTGCACAATGGCCCTTTCTCTGTAATGAACATGAATGCACCAGAAGTCAGCAAAGGCTTCCATTCATCAGCAGAAGAGTTTGTAGGAATACTGTGTTCTTCAGGCTGCTGCTCACAAGCATTTGTTTGCATATTTTTACTTCAGCAAGAAAGGGAAGTCTTATAAAGAGCATGAGTCTTGCTCACAAAAACGTCCATTGGGATAGAGAAAACTGGAACATGCATCTGAGTAGCTCGTATTTTCACACTTCTTTAAAAGACTGTAATCAAAAGGTCACATTCTGAGCCCACACGAGTTTAACAAAGCTGAAGAGCGTTGCTGTAGCCCTGGTACAACCGAAGCAGGAAGATGGGACGCCTTCTGCTCGTTCTCTGTGAAAGTTCTTTTTGGCAAGCAACACTTCACGCCGTTAGCTTGTGCCCTGATTAGCAGAAAGAGCGTGTACTGGATTGTTCATTATCTGCACTGTGCTAACAGGGGAAGTGACAGATAAAATTACTGCATATCAGACTTGTTTCCTCCTTCAAGGATCTATTAGTCTTTAATATGCACAAGAAGGGAGGATTAGGAAGTGGTTTGTTTTGCCTAAAAAATTTCTAAAGGAATTCACGTTCTGTTTGTGCTATCCACTCTTAATTACAGGCTGTGTCCCTCCTTGTTCTTGCTCCCTGGGGATAATTTTATGGCTGTACTCAGTAGGGACAGTAAGTGCCTTTGTTTCTTGTACCTGCTCATTGCAACAGTGAGAAAGCTGGATGAAAACAATTAAGGAAAATGTAACAACACTCTTCTGCTCTAATTGGAGCTGTCATACTCCAAATTAGCTGGTACAAGCACATGGTCTGGTACTGAAGTCCACAAAAATGGTTAAAAGGCAGTTAAATCTGATAGCAGAACTTCTGATTACAAGTGTGTGTTGCCACACAAGTGCACTGGGCCATCTGGGAAGATCATGTTTAACACTTGGACTTGGGAGGCACAGTGAAGTCCTAGGTCTGCTGCAGACCCTTTCCATGAGCTGGGCCAGACCTTCTGAAGGACTGGTGGCAATTTCCAAGTGCCTTGGAGATGTGATGAAGTGTTTAGTTCTTCCTGCTGCTGCTGTGGTGGGGTTTATGAGATGGGCTCAGAGGCCATAACTGCACTCAGGCTCCAGAGAAAGGCTAAGATGAAGGAGATGCTATCCTATTAAGGATCTCTAGAAGTAGCTTTCCGCTAGTATAATGCAGCACATCATTTCAGAGGTTTCAGTGGGTTTTATATTTTTTTCCAAATCTCTGCCTTAATCTTTCCATTTCCCTCTCACATCCCTTAGTACCTACCTTCTAGAACAGTCAAAGAAACACGACAGCATTTTTTTTAAATGAAGATAGAAATGTGTGAACAGCTTTCCGATTCTTCTCCACAGTCACACACATAAGAAAATGAAAAAGATTTATTACAGATCATTGTTTCTGCATTTAATTAGGTACTTATTTGTTTGAATTTATAAAAGCAGAAGAATCACCCATCATTTGCTTGGGGCATTCCTAGCTATTAGTTGAAAATATGGTGTGCTGTACAATTAAGGCAAACAAAACAAGAACCAAAATCTTCACAGTAACTAAAGGAAACAGCAATGCCTTTTTACAGTAACTGAAGAAGTCACCAAAATCAGGTACTGGTGCATGAGATCAGCTGCGAGTACAGGATGAAAGCTTGTACTGGGCTTTGGAGGTACCCTTCCCTTGGGGCATCACAGTCCAGCTCTTCCAGTAGAGTGGACCAGGCAGGAGAAAGCCAGGGAACACCAAAAAACAAATGTTCTTCAAATCAAAACAATCTGCTATCAACCTCAATGAGAATTTTGCTCACAGGCAACTCTCTTTCCCAAGACACCTCTTACATAGTTCTTCCAGCATAAATAGCCCCTCATTCTTCAGTTTTAAAGAAAATAAATTATGCTTTCAGCCCAGTCCTTTTCATTCCCTATGACTGATATCAGAAAAGCAATGGGGCTGGTTATGTCTATGTAGATACAGCCTTGCAGTGCAGATGTGTTATTTAAATTACAATGCTGGGAATACATTTGTGTCAGTAGCTTTCCATCTCCTCTACCAAGCATTAAAGTTACGATCAGAAGAAAGTACTGTTTCACGAACACCACTGTAGTTTCCTCTTTTTCACAAGTCAGTTTGCTACATCTGAAGAGCTTACTCATGCATTCCCATCCAGTTCATTTTTATTACAGCTATGTGTTTGTTATAGATAAGCTCCAAGGATGCAGCTGAAATGTGGGCCCTTTCCAAATTCTATGTATTTTCCCAGGTTTTAATCGTTATATAACACTGTGTTATGACACAAGCTCCCTCTTGCTGAAATAAAATTGCCAAACCCGGTTTATCGAATTTTTCAAGGGTACAAAGTTCAGATGAGAAAAGTTGAGATAGTAATCAAAAATGTCAGTGAGAATTATTTAAGTTTCGGAAAGCATAAAAGGGGTTTTTCTTACTTTTTTCCTTTTTTTTTTTCTTACGGTATTCTGATTTCCTAAATACTTAATATTTGGGGAAATCTCTTCTTCAGGGGCATGTTCTTCTTTTCCATCCATTTTACTGGAAAACCTGCTGGTTGCATTGCAATGACTCTGCAGAGAACAACCACTGGTCAGTTTTCAGTCGCTGGGAATGGGTGCCTGCCCTGGATGGCAGCTGCTGGCTGCACTGATTAAACAGCAGGGTGGGAATCTGATGAGCTCATTGCAGAAGGAAACCCAAGTTTGGCCCAGAAGCTGATGCCTAATGAGTGACATCAGAGAAGAAAAGGTCAGATTTATTTCTTGGAGGCACACAGCCAGAGGGGAACTGACAAAAGTCACAGCAAGTCTTGTTAAATATTAGGGGGGAGGGAAAAACAACTTTCACGCTAAGGACAATAAGACACTGGAAGAGATTGCCCAGAAAGGGTGTGGAAACTCTGTAATTGAAGATGATCAGAATTCAGACCACTTGCTCACGGCCAAACTGGAGCCATTTTCAGTATTGGTCTTTCTCAAAGTGCTGGGGTTGGACCAAGTGACCTCCAGAGGTCCCTTTCCACCTAAATTGCTCTACAGTTGGAATGTCTTGTTGGTTTCTCTCACATGAGGTAATTTTTTACCACCCAGAAAAGGGAGTATCAGTAATTTCAACCTTTTCTTTTTCCTGTGTACTCTTTTCATCTGCACAGTCATTATTCAAGATCCATCATGTGTTGCTGTCATAGGAGACAGTCATTGTAATAATTTTCAGAAAAAAATCAGTGTAATTCTGGATGCTTAATACTCTACCCAGAAAAAAGAGGGAGGGTAGGGAAAGCTGTTCTTCTGTCCTAGGAATTTCACTGCCAGTCTTGCCAAGTCTCATCCACATGGAATTAAGCATTCATCAAATACTAATGTTTATGTGTCCTTTTAAAAAAAAAAAATTAAAATGTGGATGTTATGGTATCTGTCAAAGATAGTGTAAGGGATTATGGGATTTTATAAATAGATTAGTGATAGTAACTCAATGACTGGATCTTCAGTATTTCCCTCGTGCTAATTAACTTGGCTTATCCCTTCTACCACTTTATGGGCTGGTGTGACTGATACGGTATCAGGTCATCTTGAAAGAAAGACTCAAACGTTAAAAAGGGCTGAAGGAAAGATGGTCTGTGGTGGTATTCTCCAAGGCTATGACTGATCTTACTTATTGAGCGTTACAGGCAAATATCTTGCATGCTAACATCTGACAGTCCAGATAGCAAATATCCAGTGTTTTGGAAATCTTCACTTTTCTAGATACAATAGTAGACTTCTTGCAAATTTGGCTGGATCAGATGCATTGATTGCGTTTACTTGACCCTCAGGGTCAACTAGATAGCAGAAAAAAGGGGAAAACATTCAGATATTGTCTTTGTACCACACAAAGATGCAATTACCTGTCCCGTTCAGTAAGCAGCTAGAATATAAATTCTGTGACTTTTTTCTTTTTTTGAATGTGATTTTTTTTTTTTTCCCCTAAATAGCAAAGGAGTGGTTGTTCTCATTACTCTTATAAATGTCTGATCTTTACTGGAATCCTACTGCCTCCATGCACACAACTCATTATCTGAAAAGGATACATGTAATATGTTTGACATATTTTCAAGCAAAAAAATAAAGACTTTTAATCCAGATGATGTGGACAACATTGGTGCTGCTGCCATTTATAGATTTGGAGATGAGTAAGTAGTACATCCAGCAGCGATGAGTGATGGCTAAAATGGCAGATTTTGTGACAGACTTCAAAGCATAGAAGAATTCTCTGAATGTGATTCCCTTGATATTTTAGCACGTACAAGCCTGACTTTTATAAGGGTAATACTACTGAGTTAAAGGCCAAGAAATGTATACATCAATATTTTTTTGTTGTTGTTGTGCTCATTTTAACCACAACAGCACTAAACTTTGTCACTCTTCCTCTCTTCCCAGTTTTGCTACTTTTTTATTCCTTTTCTTCTGCCTCTTTTTCTTTCCTCAGTCCAAGAAGAGGAATAAAAGGCAGGTGGAAGGCAGGAAAAGGAGAAGTATCCTAGAATATCTAGGATCTTATTGGTGTAGTATAGATACAAGGTCTCTGTATTTTGGACCAGGCCATAATAGAAACAAAGTCAATAGCACCATGTGCTTGTGCAGTAGGAAATGTTGTATCTTACATTAGAGGTTGTGTCCTGGATGTTTTTTTTCCATTACTTCTTCCATTTATATGAGTCATCAAAGGACAAGTTTCTAATTACAGAGTTAGAATGGATATAATAGGTTTTCTTCTCTTCCCTTCAAGCTTTCAGCCACCCCCATGACAGTTCATATGGTTTAGTTTTAGGTGGTCCTGCAAGGAGCAAGGAGTTGGAGTCAATGCTCCTGATGGATCCCTTCCAACTTCAGGTATTCCATAATCCTGATTCTTGTCCCCACCACTGCACTCTGTAATCAGAATGGTTGACTCCCAGCTGCAGAGCAAAACCCAGAATACCTGAGATTATGCCTAGCTATTCTATTATTCATGAATTATTCGGTGGTAAATTGGCTGAAAAAGTAGGTAAAATTAATTTGATAATTATGAGTTAATAAAACCTTGAAGCTGCTTACTCAGAAGTCAGTAACCATAGATATACACTGTTTAAGTAGTTTAAATACACAACACTGTTAATTACTAATGCAAATTCATAAAGGAGATAATGATGGTACAGTTATACAGAAAGAATGCATGTTATCTTTTTTCTGCAGATAATTTTTATTTCCAGAAATCTATTAAGAAATACCAATATTCAGCTGTGTAAAATCATTACAGGGCCTTTTGTATATAGAGCAGAGACTTGAAAAACAATTATGCAAAGAGTTTTTGGACTGCTGAGGAAGACTAATTAGATTCCTAATAAGGCACAGCGTGAGGGTTTTTCGAAGAATCACCACAAAAATGTACTGAACCCCTCCTGAGCCCCGGGGCACAGGCTAAAGCAAGTACAAGGTGGATACAGAGCTCCCTCAAAATAGCGTTGCTGCAGCTTCATGGCACGGCCAAAAGAAAAGCCAGAAGCTCATGCCACCATGTACCAGGAGGGAGAAGAACTGACCTGCCCAAATATGTGTGGGGACAGTTCAGGGGAGGACACTTGTTGAGAGGAAGAGCAACAATAGCTTTTATTAGATTTCTTCTCCAGGTGTGCCTGTGACTTGGGTATAGTGGCCTGGATTCGCGATATCTTGGCGGTTATGGATCCGAGGCAAACGTTTACTCTGTCATAAAAAGTGGAACTGGCGTCTCTGCAGATACGAGCACAAATTCATGTAACTCTTAAATTCTCACCTAAGCTTTCTATGAGATTTCAGATAGGGCCAGGGTGATACTACAAATCTGGCTGCCGACTTTCTGCGCTTGAATGCATTTCACTGAGTTCACACACAGCAAAAATTAAAATGTTGGAAGAGAATGATAGAAATAAAGTGAACCTCACAGCCTGAATATTTGACATTCTAATATTCATTAGAATTCAGTAATTATCTGATTGTATCTATTAATTCTGGCACATTAGATTGCTTCAAACTTTAAATTCTACATAAATTTTTGTGCCTATTAATTAAAATAAAAGGAACTATGCTTTATATGCCTTCTTTATTCTTAATCCTTTTTTCCCCTTACCTGAGTGCTTCCCTTTCAAGCAAGGGGCTATCATTTACAGTGAATCAGACACCTCCCAAATGGGATGATCTCTTGAGAAATGAGACTTTGCAACAAAAAAAAGAGGAAAATGTTTCATGTCTCACTTTCATCTCCAGAATGGTGACCCTAATATGTGGGCTCATGAAAAGAAACACCTGCATCCTGAAATTAAACATTCAAGGCATTGCTGTGATAATCCAGTTCAAATGTGATAGGAAGTGTAAAGGAAAAGAGCATCTTGTAAACAGTATTTGATACCACTGCTGTAGGGCCCTGTGGTTGAGGGTTGGATTTCTTTTGTCCATGTACCGTATTATGGATTAGTTCCATACAATGTTGTCTTTGGCCCATAAGAATCCAAATAAAAGCTTATACAGCAGCAGATTTCCCAGGGATACGACTGCAAACTGGATTGGCTATTGAGCAAAACCAATGCGAAACATTTTAGCCTAAATATTTATAATACTTATACGTATGTGTATATATAAATCTCTATACATAATGATTCATTCAGGCTAATTAGTTCATAAAGAAATATCTGAGACTTTTAGTGTGAAGAGTGCCATGGAATTGTAAAGTATTATTTATTATTTTATAAAAATCTTGGCTATCACTGAAATGCAGCCACTAAAGGGGTGGAAATATGGTGGGAAGCCATTTTATGCCTACAGCCCTACCCAAATTTACCCAAGGCAACTTTTCAGATAAATGCGAGTCATCCAAAGCAAATCACTTGTTTTGCCATGTTAAACCTCCAGGGAAAACCAGAAAGAAATTGTCAGATCCACAGAAGGCATGTACACCAAAGGCTACACTTAATTGCATGTGCAGCATTTACACATAACTTTTTCACTTATGTCACAACCCACTGGACAAATACATAATTTTAGTTCACATCATCATCATTTTTGCAAACACTTAATAGGATGGCATAGATAAGATATTATTCTTGATCTTGAGAGTTTAGCATTTTTGCAAGGTATTTATACATTTTATATTTTTAATACTACATCAAAAATTACAGCAGTGGCTAAGAGAAAGAATTCCAAAATATATATATAATCTGTACTCTAATATTTATATAGAATTCAGTGAACTAGTTTCCTTTTCAAAAATGCTGCACATATCTTTTTGAATATAGGTGAAATAATACCTGATTTTTTTATATCCATGTGGTTGAGCAAGCTTTGTGAGTTTTAGCAAAAGCAGATTATCTTCCTGTCTATGGGTACTCTTCCTGGGTTGGTCTGCAATTTTGATATTTTGATAGTAGCCCATTTCTAATTGATTTAC
>JAOXJM010000003.1:13536872-13556234 GCA_026413425.1 Tringa solitaria
TTATTTCTTTGCCGCTTCTCTATTATGCATTGCAAGGCAAAGAAATTGCTTAATCTTTCGTTTTCACTTTCCTTTCTCATGCATCTCTTACTATTCTAAATTTCCCTTCAAGACTTTTTCTCCCAAGACCTATTACCTTTGATTGTGGCCACTTATTGGTCCAGTAGTCAAAAAGCACAGGGTGAAGTCTCTGACAGAAGGCTGGTATCTCCATTGCCAACAAAAAGCTGTCCTGGGAAAGACAGAAACCACACATGGACTGTACACATCAGTGTCAGTTTTGCTTCTCTGGACTTAACATGCCCACGTGGCAAAACATCATCCAGCTGCTAAAGATGATCAAAAAGAAACATCTGGGTTCTTAAGAAAAGAAACAATAGGTAAGTTGACATGTTACTGCTTATTTTAATGCCTCGTTTATTCTGAATAGGACTTCCCAATCGTTGTCAAGGAAGACTTTCAGATTTTAGAGCTAATATTCAGGGGTTTTCTCCTTTCCATGACACTCTATTTAGCTGAAAGGAAAGACTTCCCTCTGGGTTTTCCTGGTCTCCTCCATTCATTTACTCTCAGTTATATCATTCCCTTCTAAACAAATGTGACTTCTATTTTAATAACTTGCCCCATCTGGGGTCAGATTAAGTCATTCATCAGCTTACATTCTGTTTGGCAAAACCACCATGCTTCTTAAAATATTTGTTTAATAGTACAATGAGAAAAGGTTCATAATCCTCAGACCTCAATTGTGAAATATTAATAACAGAAATCACTTTGTAAGAGGTGAAAGCTTTTTTTAACTCAAGGTCTCACAAGAACATCAGAAATTATAAAGAAATTTGGGCTCTAAAACTGACAAAAATCAGCAACCAGCAGGGACTGTGTGTCTTGCAAAACATTCAGTATTCATCCACCCACAAGAAAATAGAGTAATAGCAAGTGTCTTGCAAATAAAATGTTTAAACCTTTAAAGTATATAGGACATCAAGCCATTTCCTATTTCCTCATTTGGAAATTCTATCTTGGTTGGAAAGGTGCAGTAAAACACCGCAGAGTGACTATCAAAATACCATGCACCCGGATTATTTAATTTCGTATAATGCCAGTCTGTGTGTATATAGTTTATTTTTCCCATAATCTTTTTTTATTTTCTCCTCAATCTTGAGTTAATGTCACAAATAGATTTTTACCTCTGCCCGTCTTAAGGATGTTAAATCCCTAAAGGTGATTTACCCAAGGGCTTACCCAAGGACCGCATTGCTTCTGGTCAAGTGCAATCGACTCCAAAGCCACCAGCACGACCCTGGTGCAGGTGTAAGCTGGCTGACATGGTCATCTGGTGAAGGTTTGAGTGTTCTCCATTGGTCTCAACTGCAAGTCTCACATGGGTCAAAACTTTAACCTAACGCTTGCCCAGTCTGCTGGGCTCCCAGAGCACGAGCCAAACGTGCCATCCAAAAAACCCCTGTCGCGTGCTGCCAGCTGGCAAGAAGCTGGCACCGTCCTTCTGGTTCACCTGGGTGGTGATGGACCATCCTTTGCGGGAGATACACCCAAAAAGGCACTTGTGTTTTCAGCAGAGAGGAAAGAAATGGAAAGGTTTTCCTGCAATTCACTTTGTGGTTTGCGGACTGATTGCCTTAATGGCATCCTCATTAAGAGTTCTTGCTGTGAAACGCTGTTTTCTTTCTCTTTCGGAATTCTCTGCATTAATAATTAGTAGCTCCTTTTGGAAGCTATTTATAGAAAGTATTGCTCTTGTGTCACTTCATGCTAGACAGGACAGAAAGCAAGCCCTGTACGGATGCATGCACAGAGCAGACCTGTTTAACTACAAGATACCCTGTGCAGTCAAGGAAAACCCAGGAAACTCCCTCCTCTTCTTCCTCCTCCCAAAACCCCCATGCTGTTCTAGCAGCAAAGTGGCTACACCTAAAAATGTGAAGGTAAATCTTCTCCCAAGGCTTTCAGCAGCTCACCTGGTGCCTGGGAAGAGCTCTCCATCCTCTCCCCATTCTGCAAACCTGCAGAAGGCTTCATTTCCCAGCGCTGCTAATCTGGCCTCTTTCCTTAAGTGCCTACATGCACGTTCAAATGAAAAACATGGCATTTAGTTCATTAAACTCGTGCCAGGAAAAGCACATGGGAAGCAAAAAAGCAGCTGCGTGAAGCCCCTGGGAAGGGAGGGGAAGGAGGAGAGGTGCTGGCAGCAGCCTGGATGGGGGGTGCCAGACAATGGCGATGGGAAAGTTTAATTTTAGATAGTGGGAGCAAAACACTGATTCACGTGGGGAAACAGGGACTGCAGAAGAAATACGACCAGCAGAAATGACTGCATCGAGCAGGGCTAGCCATGAGAGGAGGAGGACGGGCATGGAAGCCCACGAGCACCATTGCCAAGCAGTCGGAAAAGAACTCCAGCATTAGCAGAATGGGATTTATTTTTTTCTCCCCCATCTCTATACTGTATCAAAAAGACAGCTGCGACACAATCTGCTGTTTGTGTAGGAAAGGTGTTAGCCGTGAGCAGGACAGGGTGCTCTCGGGAATCGTCGCTGGATCACCCAGCGGGGCCGGTGGCAGGGCCAGGGCTCAGCTCCCACATCTCACACAGCATCTTCACAGCATCTTCACAGCATCCTCCCCGCTGGGACCAGGGTGAAAACAGGCATCTTAACAGCCTTTCAAAAGGCCGTCGTTTTTCCCTTGGAAAACAAGGCATTAATCCTAACTCCTGTCTTCCAGACAGAGCGTGATATATACACAGCATTGGATAAGTCTTGTAAACACAAATAAAACAAAATGGCCAGCAGAAGTTGATACACTCTATTTCATTGTGGCCTCTCCCATCCCTCTGCGAGCCTGTCCTGGTTATTCTTCTTTTCTTTTTCCCTGGGAAATAAACGCATTTAATTCAGTCCTCTAAGAGGCAAAGATGCTTCCAGGGCAGCGACCTCTGTGCCTCCCCATAGACACAGTCACACGGAACAAAGAGAAGAAAGAGTTTGATAATAATAAGTAATTATCATTATAATTAGCACATATTTAGTGCTTTACATTTTCAAAGCACTGTACAAATATTAGCTAATGAATATTTGGTAAGCAAACAGATTTCAAGCTTCTAGAAGGATTATTATAAACTATGAGGAAAGTATTTTACAATATTTGACTGACTTTTTCTTGCTCCTACATTTACAAGGTTATTAGGCTTGGCTACACCTGTAACTTAATCACAAAGAGCCATTTGCATTTGTTATTCCTATCGCATTTAAAAGCTGATGCAGTTAATTAGAAATTAAGGATTTGGGGGGTGTAGAAATAAGCTCTTTAAAGCATGTTTAAAAGCAAACAGTGTGTGGGGGGTGTGGGCAAACATTTTGACCCCCTTTTTCTTCATGTTTTAGTGCACTGGAGTATGCCCAGGTCTGGCCTCTGGGACTCAATGAATGCACTGTTCCTCCCTGCCCTTGTTCACATTCCCATATAAAATAACTCAATTTCACCCCTATCTCAATGGTTTGTCTGAAGTTGACCCAAGGCTCTCCAGTCTATTCCGCATTTGGCCACTTTGGGTATTGCCACTGGACACAGGTGCTGAGCAGCAGTTTAGGACAAGAGGTTCAATTAGAGGGACAGTCCCATGGTTGATCTTCTGTGCTTCCCACTGGGAAGGTGCAAAAAGTGGAATGGGCGTATTCAGAACAGATATTTGCAGTTATTTTGTTATCGATGAAGTTGTGTGCATCGTTCCAGGTAATAGAAACCCAGTTCATACCATCACAAATGCTTCCTTGTAGTAAACATAGAGCTGAAACTGCAGAGGTGGTGTACTTGCTGGTATGAACCATTGTGTCCTCCAGGAGGAGGTTAGCATATTCCTTTGTGGGAATCCTACCAGCTAAAAAAACCCGGAAGAATGTCCCTTTCCTTTTCAGCCATTCCAGTGATAAACCAAATATTGGTTCAGATATTTCCCTTTTATCATGGATGGAATTATTTGTGCTTCATAGTATTGATAATGAGAAGAAAAGCAGACACATAGACACAGTGACTGCACCCAGACCTTTCAGAAGATCTAATAACTCTTTGAAGTTCAGCCACCCAAGTGCTCACTAAGCCAAACCCCTCAGATTTAAAAATTCTGATGTATATAGTCAAGTTCTTCTAATGAGATTTCTTGATGGCTGTAATTGGTCTCTTCTTTCCTTGTTTCTGTCCTTGACTTTGAAGTTTTGATTCATTACCTTGTGCAAATTCTCCTCTGTACCATGACAAACAATTTCATACCTGTGATTCCTCTGTTTCATTTGTATCCAGGTTGCCTTTTTTAAGCTAGCACGCTCTTATCTCTTCGTAATCAATTTTCTACCTTCTAAATATCCACAGTTTTGGCACCTGTACAGTAAGCTTTCTTCACATGAAGTGATTAAAGTATTCAGCTTGCTCTCTTTCTTCCTTCACCTTGTCTGCTTCAGTTTGTGCTTTGAGCAGTAGCTGGGCAGTGTATATATATATCTTGCTTCTTAAATTCTGCAGATTATGTGTGATCTCTATATTAGTTTCTCTTCCAATTGCTTCTGCTTCACTATCCTTGCACAATATGCACTCAGCATCTGCTGCTGCCATTGCCTCTGAAAGCAGAAGTGATTTCTCCTGCCAATTTTCCACTTTCCAAAAAGAAACTGTTCTTTCAAGGCTTGATCTTGTTGTGTGCTTTAAAGTCAGTAATAATATAGTCTACTCGACATGTTACCGAACTGGGGATAAAACAAGAAACACAGATAGAGCAGCCAAAATATTTAATAACAAACTCTAATATGCACTGTGCTTGACGGGCCAAGGGAAATGCCGTGTTTCTTGAAATGACACCAAGCTCTACAAGCGGCAATCCAGACCCCGGGCACTCGGGCCAGACAAAAGGGCATTGGACGCGGAGCCAGGCACAGGCACAGATCTGTTTTTTCTGACATTTTTAAATACTTATTTCTGCTTGACCAGAAGTTTATTTATTTCCAATCACCAGTGCAAAGAAAAGTAATTTTCCCACATATTTTTTGATAGGAAACCTGTCCTATGTTGCAGGGATGTTTTGATATTTTGGAAAGTTCACTTCAATTTCTTGTATCTCCGCTTCCTGTATCAGAGTTTGACATCTATTTAGAGTGTAAACCTTTCAGGCAGGGACAGTCTCTCACTTATCATAGGGAAAAATAAAGAATACATTCTTATTTATGTTCACTGGTAACAATATACAAAGACAATGAACATGTAGGATGGAAACTGATTTTCTTTCTGGCTAGAATTTATATATAAGATCTTCCTAATAAGAAAGTGCATTTATTCAAAGCCTGGCAGAGTGAATCCCCAGTTTGTTGTAAAGGCTTTCAGGGTCTATATTCATACAAATAATCCGTCATAAACAGCTGCTACACTTAATTTTAGACAGGGATGGAGCTGAACACAGGAAAAAAAAGTATGTAACTAACCAAAAATCAAAGTGAAAAATCAAACTACAAGGTGTTTGTGGTGGTGGTTGTTGTTTTAACATATTGACTAATCTTTTCCATTACTGTCATTTTTCCTCTGCTGTTTGGGATGTCATTAATGCCCATGTAATGCAAAAAGTAATGCAAAACTGAGAAAGGGGTGATCTTTACTGTATTTCCAGTTAATTGGAAATATAAAGCACCATAAGTGCTTAATCAAAAGTGATTAAGCACTTACTTCTTACTTACCTCCTTAATTACCTCCTTACTTCTGGAGGTCCACATAGGCTTGGTGGGTTTTGTAAGCCCCTAGCTCCTGACAAAGCAATGTCTACATTTTTGCTACCCACTCCCCCACCCCCTCCCAACTGGCAATGCATGATGACAGTTTGCTGCATTATCCTTTAGACAAGGCAACAAAAGAATATGCACTCAAAGGTTTAGGAGTGAAAATACAGGAAGAAAGAGTCACACATGGGAAACAGATCTCATTCCTTCTGTGAAGAGCCAGGTTCAGGTTCAGCCTTTTGCCTTCAAAAAAATCTTACAAAGAGGCAAACTTGATTCTTATACCTGCTGAAAAGGTACTAAACTGTTTAGAGGGTAGGTATCATCAGGCTGCTTCTCAGCGGGGAGCTCTGATTCATCAGCATCAGGGTTTCCCCAAAGCTTTCTGCCTACATCTTCTACTTAGCTTGGCAGGGACATTGTCAGAGAATAAAAGACTTCTTCCTCATGTCAAAGGGCTGCCATTCATGAAGATGATAATACTTTTTACCTAGAGCACCTTTTAGATGAGGTTCGTGAAGCCAGTAAAGAAGAAGATGATAAAGAGAAAAATGTTGCAGGATTTTTTATTATATTTTTGGCACTAAAACTGATACTACATGAAATGAAAGATTTTTCTTTTATAAGTTTCCTTTGGCTTTTACTTTATAAATATTCCTTAGTTAAGTCAGTGGACTGGTTTTCACATAAAGCATAATCCAAAGCCTGTTAAGGTCAACAGAAAGCTTCTTATTAATTTCAGCAGTCTTCAGACTGCAAAACTGCTCACTGAATCTAACAAAAACTTTTTGTATCACAAAAGCAACATTCACACCTTTCAGGATCAAGCACTTCATGATGAGGGGATAGTCTACAATCCAGTAAATCTTCCAGGGATCTTTCTGCTGATTGTTATGGGCTTGGGATCAAGTACGTTATATCCAGCCTGCAAAATTGAGGGTGTTTTCTACCAGTGCTTGGCACTTCGTACTTTCACCTTCAGAGAAAAAAGAAAACATGTGATGTTCTAAAAAGGGGGCTTTCTAACCCTCCACACTGGACTGATTTATTGTAGAAGAACTGAGCGTGAAGCATTTCATCCACAGCTTGTTACATCCCTACAAACCCCCTCGAGGTCCCCAAACCTAACACCAGCCGTCTTTGTCATTGATGTGCAGGGTGGTTTCGTTGAGGCACAGAGTGTCTAGGTGGTTGCAGTATGACTATGTGGTCATTTTTCACATTTCCTCCCCTAATTACCCTTTGTTCCTCAGTTTTATAACCTAATGATGCTGCCTCCTTCAGTTTCTCCTTCCATTTGTTAGTTCCTGGCTCCTGTTTCGATCCAGCTGTTAACCTAAATCTGCTCCACTCCTCAACTCAGCGGCAGCAAGAGCGGAGAAAGGTCCCTCCAAAAATTGAGGCAGGCTTGTCATGCTCTCACTTTAGTTGTCATTGGGTTTTAGGGTATATTTAGATTAAAATATGGAACTAAACTAAGCTGCAGTTTGAGAGAATAAAATGAGTTAGAAAGGTCTATTTGTCCCTTGTCAAGAAAGAAATCCCTTCTTGTTAACTTCCAAAGCATCAGAAGAAGATGAAGCAGCGGCAAGTTTTCCACATAGTCCAATGACAGAGCAGCCTATTGATAAACTTTATATCCCAAAAAATAGATTTTAATATCTAATTTGGCTCTAAAAGCTAAGCTATTTGAATGCCAATAAATGGTCAATAACTCCATTGTTTCGTTTCATCAAACTTTTATTTTGATTTCTTAAACTATAATTTAAAAAAAATATTTCAGCACAAAAATAACTGTTTTATAAATTTGAAATTTTTATGATGGGTTCCATTTCCACAACAAAAATCTTCTGGTTTTGGAGCATTTTTAAAGAATAATATGAAGATGATATGAAAGCATACCCACACTCTCCCATGAAAGTGAAGTTCTTATTTTACTTTTTAAAAATGTTTCCAAAGCCCTCTTCTCAAATGGGGAGTTTTAGTTGCTGTTGATGTTTTAGTGAATCTCTTATCATTATGATGACTTTTATTCTCTGCTTCAGACATTAGCTTCTAAACCAATAGTTTTTTATATAAAAAGTAGCAAACCACCAGGTTCTGGTGCACAATTCTGTTAGACTTATGGGTGAATCTCAGTACCAATCGTAGACTTTTCTGTGAATTACTGCTTTTCTCCTTTCATGGTTTTCCAGAAAGACTTTAACTCCAAACTGCATTGTGGGACGTAATTAATATTCATTCATGATTAGTATTCATTACCAAGATCTAAGAAATAGCAGATTTATAGGAAAGCCTTGAGAAAGCAGGGAAAATGTGATTTGCAGAAGAGATGAGTTCTTCCATTATCCTTCACTGGTAAAGGCATCTCTCAGTACCAGATGAAAGCTGGTGGAAAATCTCTGCCTCTTGGTTAGCGCCAAACTGGACAGAGGATGGGAGGGCTGGGTCCTCTAGTCCTCTCAGCCAAGAAAAGCAACAGAAAGAATTACTAGGTGGTTTGAGTGATTTATCACCCACGAGTGTTCCCAGATAAGCTAACCTGTTTGAAGTCCAACAGAGTCCGGTGCTTTGCATCAACCTGTTCCTCCCTTGCATGGCCAAGATAACGAGATCTTGGACCTTCTAAATGAACTCAGATTTCAATGAAAGTTTAGAGGGCAATGCTTTCATGGGCAAATGCCTAATTTGCATTTTTTATGTTCACTTTTTAACCTTGAGCTATCTGTCCTACTCAGGTTTAAGCTACACAGAAAAATAGGAGGTCACTGAATGTCAAAATGTACAGAATGGTCAATTATCCAGCTGTGAAGCACACTTTTGGTATATGTACAAAGACTTGAACCATACTTCCCTGGACTTACTTTAGGTTTAATTCTCCATAAAGCAAGTAGTTACGTTTTTAAGCCCCATCTCCACTGTAACTGGGATTCATTACTTACACGCTCTGTCCTAAATGGCGCAACCTTCAAGTGACAGTATTATGGAAACTGGTTTAAATGTCTATTAGATTAAACTTCCTTAAATATAGGGCTGTTTACTTTTAATTAGCTATCTCTGTATGCTTACCTATATTTGCAAAGATGCAGCATCTGCTGAGATTTTGAAAACTGGCATGAAAATAAAGAATAAAAGACCCAATTACTCGTGTTAAAGATGTATCTCCACCCCAGTTTCCTTTCCACAGGCCAGCTCCAGCTCCTGCACGTGGGGTTCCTGTGCTCCCCCTGACTTGCTGCCTGCCCTCCCCTTGGCGAGGGGAAAGGCTCCGCTCAGTGTGTGTTCTCAACGTGTGTACATATATATTCCCTTGTCTTCAAGCGAATATATACTTATCAGCAGAAGTAGTAAGTTCTACACCTTGTGTTAATCCTTCCTAGAGACAGAAAAAATTGCTTCCAAGTTGGAGACCAGGAACAACGAAGAACATTCGAGGAACTCGAATACATATGCAGCACCCTCTTCCTTAAAAAACATCTGGGGAATGGGGGGGTTGGTGAGCCTAAAGCTCATCCGTTGCTTATCCTGCATCCTTGTCCTCCAGAGGGAAAAAGCGTGTTATAACATTATCTAGATGATCTTCTCGATATTTCTGGGCTTTCAACAGCATAGCATGGTAAAGCTTTGTAAAACTTGACTCAGATTGCTCAGAAATCAGCAGTAAGAAAGGATTTAACTTCTTGATAAGGTAAATATCTGTATTTGCCCTGCTTCTAAGTAACACAGACAAACTAAATTATCTTCTCTGTCATGTACAGCATCTCCCAATCTCCATGGGAGATATTCACACAGACTGCACAAACATATTTTAAAATATATTTTTCTAGTAATTTTCTTTAATACAACTTAGAACCAAAAAGTATTTATTGTTTCACTCACTCGGTCACTGAAGCTTCTCCTGCAGTTTTGTTCTTCTGACTTTCCTACTTCTCTTCCCAAACCAGCCTGCCACTGGGCAGCAAGTGGAAATAACAAAATAAAGTGAAATAAAGTGAAATGCAGTGCTGCTGGTTGGGGAAGCAAGCATAAAAGCTTTACAAAAACGGCAGTCTAGTGCCTCAGCGGATGAACACTGGCATTTGGCACTTTGTAATGGGTTAGGAGCCTTGAAATTTATTGTAAACTTAATGCAGTTTTACAGCCTATCTTCAAAACATTTACACAGACAGTAAAAGATGATGGATATTTTCAGAGCATTCCTCTTCCCCAGCAGTTTCCCTTGCAGTAACACTGCACAAGCAGCAGTGATTTGAAATATATTATTGATGTATCTTTGAAGATCTATTATATGATACCTCATGTTTATTGCTATTATGCAACTGGCTTCTAAGTGTCCTCTTCTATACGAGACAGAGCCGAGAAGATATGATCAGTATTATTATTTGTATTATGGTGGTAGAGGCAGTAGCCCAGCAGAGCACCATTGATTTAGATACCCTACAAAGACAGGGTGACCATGTAGCTGCTCTTTACATTTCACTTTTTAAATAAACCAGGGAAACAAGACCAGAAAGAAAGAGATACAGTATATAAGCAATCAACAGAGAATGAAGTGCACAAGAGATAGATGTGTGTCTGCACCAGGAAAGTTAATGAGATCCATACTTTGCATTTAATGGTAGCCTTTCAATTGACTCCTCCGTGATGGAAAGTTGGAGAGGTGAACGAAGAGCTAGATAATTAGATGCCAATACAGAAATCCTGATTGGGAAGGTGGGCAGAGTTATGGGATGGCCAACTCTGTTATTACTATCGCATCTTGAATGTTTTGCTATACCATGTCTTTAATCTCTTTTCATACACAGTGTGTTTTATGGATTATGTGGCTCAGACATCATTTTCTTTGCGTGCACGCTCTGGTCGTATTTATTCTCACTAATGCTGCTAACGTCTCTAAAGCTAAGAACTGGATCAAACTTACAGCGAAAAGCGCAATAGATTTTCTGCTAGTGTTGATTTAAGCAGAGGTGCGGGATGTTTTTATAGCCAGGCTGAACCGTGAGCACAGCATCGCTTTAGCAGGGAACGTCCCATTGGACAACGTTTGCTAGTAAAAGATAACGACAGAGCGTAAATGTAACAGTATCTTCTAATCAGAAAATGAGTTGGCAAGAGAAGTAGGCAGGAGAATGACCTGAAATGTTTAAAGAAAGCAGCTGGAGTAGAGGCCGTTGGCTTTGGATTGAATAAACACTAAATTTCTCTTTAGCCAGGAATCTCCATGGGAGAGCATCAGTGGTTTTGTAAAGCCAACAGATACAACAATGTCTTACGTGAACTGTCCTGATTTGCTTATTCAGAAGAGTTCTGCATGCCCCAAGGCCTAGCTACGCTTTCCAGCTCTTGCCAGTTTGTTCAGTAGTTCTTGATTCAAGTTATTTTCTAGACTTCGTGCAGGTCCAACAGTAGCTACCAGCCCCATGAAGTATTAGAGAAAGTTTGCTGTAGCAATCAAGCAGTAGCCCAACCTACAAGAAGCCAAGTGCTGTAAATTAGACAAATTCCTGAAATAATAAAAGTAGTTCTGTGCCTTGTCTGCACCCGCAGTGTTGTAAATATGTGTTTAGCATAGGACACACTCAGCTCTCATGGGGACCTATGTTCACCATGGAAATATATGTATTATCCTATTATATTGGAAATACGTGTTATGTTTATGTGCAGAAATAAAATTTCTGGTTTTCCAGTACTTTATGCAGTGTAGCCCACGTTCTTGAAGCTCTTTCTCAGGCTTTCTATATAAGGCACCCATTCTACTTGCTTTGTTTCTGTTTGTGTTTTTTTTTTTTTACATTGCAAACTGTTAAAATCCTTTTAAAAATCCTTTAAAAGCCTTTTAAAATCACAGAAGTCCCAAAATGCAGCTGCAGCCAGTAGGTTCCCAGGCATGGATTCATCATACCTATATATAACCTGGGTGTGAAGCAGGAAAGTACAGATCTTACCTTGCCCTGTGGTACAACTAAAAAGCCCTTCTTTGCTGACTCCTCCTTTCATTACATTCTGTACGTTTCTCCATGTCTTTAGACCCAATACCAAACATCCGCAATCTCTGAGTATTTTCATTCTATTTAATTCTAATAGGTGACACTTAAAATTTTGTTTTAAGTGTGGCTAATTCTCTTTTCAGAACTGTCAAGTTGTACGGCTGAATGCCTCTAGGACTGATAGCTGCACAATGCACGATGCTACACCAATATACAGTAGCTGCACATCTACACAATATTTTGATAGCGTGACAGTAGCTGTTGATAATAATGCGTTTGTGTTGCAGTTTTGGCTAGCAGTTGTCAGAATACTGGTGTATTTCTAGTTATTGCAGTAAATTAGTTTTTAGATGGAGCAATGGTGTTCTGGAGCTTTGGGGTACGGGTAATCACTTGGAATCTAATTCAGGAAGGGCCTCAGCCCTGTGCCTAATAAATATATGTATACTGGAGATTATTACTGCAAGGTGATGCATTAAAATTGTCACCATCCAAGAAGTTAAAATTCAATATGGTTATATGCATTTTGAGGGTGGGAGCTATAAGCTTGCAACTGCTTGTGTGCAAATGTGTTTGTGTGTATGTAATTCCTCCCCGGACCAGATCTAATTTTCAGTGTGTCTTTACTATTCCTATTACTATTTTTAGCTTTCTGTGTGTTATAGTAATAGGAATCCATTTAAACTGTGGTGTTAAAAATGAAATGATGCCTTAGCCACCATCTAAGTTCATAATTTGTAAAAAATATTTAATGCTCACTGGTAGAGCAGATGGAGCTGAAAGCTGTGAATGCTTTTCTACATGATAATATACTTTTTTCCTGGCTGTCGGTGTTGCTTTGTTCCTTCGTTTTCTCATTAAACAGTACTCAGACTGGAAAGATAAGAACTTTGGTATTTTTCAAGAATTTCAAGGCAGGGTGAGCATTATTTGGGCACAATACCACAAAATACTGGATTCTCAGATGCCGGGCTATTTCAGTGAATATTTTTGCTCATGAGTTAGCAAAAATCAACCTTTCAATTAGTACAGAAGTGCAGAAAATATATTCTCCCTCTAACCACATGGAGAAATTAAGGCAGGGGACCCCAGTTTAAGAGATGCCCTGTCTCATTCCTTGTTAATGAGAAATATCCATGCGCTTTTGTTTGAACTTCCATAATTGTGTGTATTTACATCAAGTCTCATGTCTGTGGATGAAAGGATACAGCACAGGGAAAGTCAACTACAAATGTGCTGGCTGCCACTCAAAACTTAGTGGTATTCTGCTAATCAATATAGATATTAATAGCAGGATTAGTATTGCAACTGACTTGCTGTACTGCAAATGGGAGCCGTGCTAGAAAATTAAGTAGCATCTGCTGCATTCTCATCAAATAAATTTTAATGTCATAAAAATAAGTAAACAGTAGGATCCCGTTTTGGTTAACAGAAAAGTGCAGTAGAATGAAGAGATGGGGTGATTCAGGTCCCATTTGTGTCCAGGAGACAAAATTCCTCTGCAGACTCCACTGTCGCCAGTTCTGGGAAGCTCCTGGATTGCTCTCCAGCACAACTTTTTGCAATGCTGTTTCTAAGGAGTAAGAGCTCACATGAGCAATGGTTTTGAAATCTAAATTTGCTTAACAAGTAGATTTTCCATTTATCCCTACTTCTTCTTTTCTTGATGAGTATAGAAAGTTCTGCTAATTGTATACTAAACCTGAAGATTTTGCCAAGATAAATTACTGAAATTCACTTAACTTGATTTTTATTTCAAATAACAAGTCCATCACAGGTGACTGTGGCTACCATTATGTGGTAACTTGGCCAATTTTTAGCCTCTCTTGCGAGGCTGATAATGCGTATAGTCTATAGTATCTACTAGGGCTCTAAAGGATTGGTTAAATGAAATTCAAATTAAAAATATATATAGAATGCCAGAAGAATTGTCAGAATATTGCTTATTATAAGTCACTGATCTGTTGGAGAGAACTTTTTGTGTGTATAAAAAATACCTAAATAGGTATGTGCTTCTGCCACCTCTTCCCCCAAGAAACATCTGTAGAGACACGGGACAGGCGTTAATGAATATAACTCTACATCTACCAATGAGATGAGTTTCTTCATCCCATTATATGGATTTCAAAAACAAGAAACACAATTTTAAAGACAAAATTTTGCGAGGGTTAGTTTTAGGGATAAAAATATTGATTATCAACCAGAGGGGCTCTGTTTTATTTTTGCATTTAGAAGAAAACCTGCAGATAAATTTGTTTTTGTTTCTCCCAGTAGAAATTTTTGACTATTTAATTAAAGGCCTCATTGCCCCATCATTAAATTCAAAGAAGCATATCTAATGCAAGCACTTAAATGTAATGTCACTTATTAGTCTTTAATGAAGAGAAACTTATTCTTTCTCTAAAGAACAGCTGTAGAAATAGTGCCCATGTCACCCACAAAATGATATATTATGAAGAGTATTAATGTGTATTTAATGACTGTAAAAATATTCCTTTATAAAGAGGACCATATTCTTTCTTGTTCGGCTTCGCTCGTAAAGGAGGTTAATTAAAGCCAGAGCATCACAAATTCTCTAACGCTACAGGTCATTCATCTGTACCAAAGTGTAACACAATTCTGCAAAATCCCATTGCCAGTGATAACATAAAACTAACTGTTCCGCTACGTGGTTAAGATCACTGCTCTGTCTTGTAACTTGGCTCTAACTTTCATGATCCAACAGCCGCTAAATCTGCCATTAAACATACAATTTCTCTAACTCTTCTCATATTATGCTTTATAAATATACATATTTAAAGTGTTTCTAATGTTTTGAGGAGAAAAAAGGGAACCGTAACTACAGTTTTGAGATTTTTTTTACATGGAAATGACACAAAACAGTGAATAAATGCTGTATGTCATCGTCAAGTCAAAAAGTGACCGTTAATCCGCATCCAGGCTGCAAGGTTATGCGTTTGATGTTGAGTTAGTTTAGCATCTTTTTTTTTTTCTTAAACTGATAAATTATTCAAGATAAAAGGCCATAACAGTATCATAGTAAATCTTGAAGGGTGGAGAGATTACAAACAGTGGGAGATTACCAACACCCCTCGGGTGGTGACTGGATACTAGAATAGAATGGCCAGAAGTGGCACAAAGAGAAAATATTTCAGTGCCCCCCCCAATAACAAAACTAAATGCACTGAGATGTTAGTTCATCACTCTTTCCTGCAAGTAAGGGTAACTCTGTTATTTTGATTATGAAGACTACAAAAATGTGCAAGTGTAAGGTGGAGCAATAGAATTTAATTTCAAGTCCATGGTTTCTATCATATGCACAGGTTTTTTTAATCCGATTTACCCAATGTAATCCTGTGTATCCTTCTTTCATGTATTTGGTACCCATAGTACCAGTATTACATAGTGCATTCATTTTGGCTCCTTTTCTTGTTTGCCAAGTAGTTAAAAACTACTGAAAACTTTATCACACGGCAGACAGTACCCTGCAGCTTCTCCACTTCCTATTGAGCCCTGATCTTGTTCACAGCTGTGTCATCCAGAAATTGAGAACAACCAAACCAAATTCATATCATTGCCTTGCATCATTCGAGACACTTCCAAAGGCATTGGTGCACTTCTACGTACTGGGTGTCTGAGTTTGATTTCAGCCTCATAAAAATGAAGATTTACTCCACTGACATGTGTGCATTGTCACTGGTGAGAAGGGGATGAAGATGAGCATCAAACCCTCGTAGTAAAAATCTGCCCACTCATGGCTCGTTTGAGAACTGCTCTCTGCAGTTACCTGATTCCTCTCAATTATGTGACCACCTAATATTCAGCTGTACTTCTCCATGTATGGATTTATGCAGTTCTGGATAACAGTTTCTCTTGGGAAGTGTAAATAGAGACATGTAAATTATATAAAGGGGTGAGTGAAAATCACAGAGGACCTTTTTTCCCCATTCCACAGCCCCTTGTAGTTTATACAATTCTCCGTGCCTCCCTCTCTCTTTTCTGTATGCAAAGGGGAGAAGACGGTACCATATAGGCTCAGGTATAAGATAAAGGGATTTTTTTTTTCCCCCCAGAAAATGAAATATGAAAAAAAAAAAAAAAATAAAGGACTTACTTTTTATTTCCTATCTGCAATTCACTGCACTGGTTCATTTTCTCCCGTGTTATCTCCCAGCAGCCAAAGCTGTGTGACTGTTGGTCACCGCAGAGCAGCAAAGGCTTGGGGGGGAACCCCCGGGTCTGTGGCACAACACCCCAAGTTGCTGCAGAGGTCAGAGCCCCACTGAGGACAGGGTGGGCTGGCCTGGGGCAGCGCTGGGGGGAAAACGCCTGGGAAATGTAGCTACTTTCCTTTCTGGGGTTATTTTTTTTAATAAAGTATGACCATGCATTCAAAGCAATTTGATGCTCCCCATGCTTTATGAAGAGCTTTGAGATTTATGAATGGAAAGTATTACATAAAGCTAAATAATACATTTTTTAATATAGAGATGTACTTAGACAATATGGAAATGAGACAGGAGAGTAGAAAATGTGACAGCTGAGTAGATAAACATGGGCCTGTGTTTTCATTTACAAAGACCTCCAGTATATAAATGCTAATTATTTACTGCATTATAAGATTCTGAATTCCAGAGAGAGGTTTCACCAGTTTGATGTATTAAACAAGTGTCTGTTGAGAGACCACTTCTTAATGTGCTGTCTCCAACATTTTTAATGACAGCTACGTGTCCCACAGCCATCCGTTTCACTTGAGATGTCAGATCACATCAGTCAGGGTAATTCCCATCAAGTCCTGGGTGCAAGCACACTCACTAGCACACTTGACTTGACAAGCCATATTTTTTTATTACAGGGAAGCAAATCTGTTTCCTTTCCCAACATCACCAGCAAAAAGCAGGACTAGAAACCATTCTCATTTTACTTACCTCCATAAAAGCTTGTCCAAAGTTGACCTGCAGACAACCAGTAAAGCCTAAAGTATTTACTAAACCTGGCATACCCTACTAAAGAAGTACATCAAGATGTTTCCAATTCTTTGTATTTCATTCCTATTTGCTCCTCTTTTACCTGCAGATTTTTTAAATCACTGCCGGGCAAGAAAGACCCCAAGGAAACAGCTTTAGGCATGGATAGGGCCGAGGTTACGCAATTTCCTCCTTTTCCCCTGGATCAAGCTGTGATCCTTCTCTCCTCATGCTCACCATGATAAGGCATATCCACCTTACACACAGTGTAGGATGTTTAGAGCTTACATCTGTGTTTTATGTAAAGAGGAAGAGTCTTCCTTCCCTGTGAGAGAAGCATTGCAGCTATTAATTATTTATTTTTTTTCAGTTTTCCCTTTTTTCCCTGTGCAGGGAGGGCTGGCAGTCTGAGCTTTGGCTCCCGAGGGCAGCGTATTACCCCCTAGTGCCTGAGCTCCTTAGTCTTTTCAGGTAACACAACAGCTCTTTTTTGTTAAGGGACCATGGGAGAAAATTGAGGAGAAAGAAAACACAAGAGAAAGTTGCCAGACTGAATAAGAGATACTGTAATAAATGTTTTTCTTTGCAAAAAAACACTGCTCAAAGCCAGTCTCCTGGGATTTCCTTCTTGGTTAGGCAGCTATGAGGGATAAAGGGGAATGGACGTAGATAATTATTAGACTGTTGAATGCTTAACTAAAATGAAGTTGTAACAGAGCTGGTGCAAGAGCAGCTGTTTACACATGAATGAAGGAAAGTCACACTTTTCTGTACTTTAACACAATTTGTGCAGCTGCCTCAGTGCTGCAGAACTGGTGCTTAGCTCTTACTCATCAGTTATCTCTGTGTCTCTCTGCCTAGAAATGCTCATATGACATAATTGATCATTATGAATCCAGTTGTTCGCAACTAAATTCACTGCGGTTCCAAAAATACTGGCAATGACTTGTTGAGCTCAGCTCCGAAATACTTAGTCTGGGACCCGCGCACGTGCAGAGGGGTTGGGGCCTGTTGGAAACTGGGACTTGTTTTTTTCAGTTCTATTATCTATCTCTTACTCTAAAAACTTTTTCCCCCAAAATTCTCACTTTTATCCTTACTCTTCCTTACTTTACTCATCTTTAAAACTTATGTTGTATAAAGCCTTTCTGCCGGTCCCTGCTGTGGCATTTTTTGGCTCCTGCCTGATCCCTCAACAACTTTTGGGGTTATGAGAGTTTGCTTTGCTTGTCTGTTGGCTTTTAGTTGTGGATTCAGAAAGAATAATAATTAGGTACTGCCTCTAACTACCCATTGGTAAGTTCATACCTATGGCTGCTTCACTGATGTCCTGGAGGGTATTTGCATTTGGCATCCTCACTGTTGTAAAATGCAAACCTGGTTAAGAGGGAAATTGTGTCTCGGGCTGAAGAGATGTTAATAGAAGTGGCATCACTTGCCATGAGATATTCTAATTTATGACTATCTTTAAAGAACATACTTGCCAATTAGTGTCTTTATTAGAATACTCACTTTTATAATTTGAAAATATGGCTCTTAATTGGGACCAGCTTTGCCTAAGGGAGAAACATTTGTTAATAAATAACTGAAAAAACTAAACCTCTCCATCGGTACCCACGAAGGGAACAGGCTTATATCACATAGGTACCCTTATAGATCGCATTACTTACTATTCTTAAACTTGTTCAATTATTGAGGAAGACAACTTCATCTAACATCATACACTCTTACTGAGAAAAGTATAGACAGGATATAGGAACTTGCTTGTTTATTAAAACAAGTAGCTCATTAGGCATAATTAAGATAGAAGAAACAGGAGCATTAAATTTTCATACCACACCATCAGCCTGATAGCTCTAGTAAAGGCAAAAGCACCATAGTTGCTCTATTAGTACATTGATCAGGTTAATGTAATTAAGGTGCCAATTTTATTAGAATCTGAAGAAAAGATGGGGAGTGCTTAGTATTTTTTACTAAAACAATGTAGGAAAGAAACTGTTTAGAAAAATAGAACTTAATAGGACTGAAAACTCCACTCTTCAGCCAAGGGACAGATATGAAGCAGAATCTGGCAAAGGTAAATACCACGGGGACACGAGCGTCCTGTGCTTGTCATGACTCTGGCATTGTGTTTCCCTCCCCAGCGGGTGGTGAGAAGTTAGGGCAACGCTAGTTACATCAATGGAATGTCCTCCCCCAAACCGGGCACACATTCCCACCGGCCACTCCGTGCTCATCCTTTCACCATGGAGGACTTGCTCCCACTGGGAGCAGTGGTGTTGAACAATACAGCCAATGACTTCTCAAATAAGAGTGTCTTCTTTATACATAAGCTCTGCTGGCCCTGGTAGAACCAACAATGCGGCTCTGGATGGTGAAGTCCCTGCCACGATAAAGCCTGGAAACAACTAACACCCGGGCTGCTTTGTACTGGTGATACTGGCCATACTGTGTGTGATTTTTAATTCTCCATTAGTCGGGAGGGGATGTTCACAGCTCAGTGTGATCATACTCACAAGAGTGGAGGGGAGAGGCTTTGGCTCCAGGTCAGGGAAGCAAGGAAATCTGCTCAGCCTCCAGAGCAGAAGTCCTTCACTTCTGATACTGTGCCACTGAAAAACCCTTAAGTGGCAAATT
>JAOXJM010000003.1:13560373-13578492 GCA_026413425.1 Tringa solitaria
AATTGGGGTTCAAGCCCTACATCTCTATTTCTGCCTGAACAGTTCAAACAGAGGAGAAGGTTTTTCCATCCTTCTCCCTGAAATCCAGCAAAATTTCTCGTCACATGATTTGCCTCCAAATGCCATCCTGAGGCATGAAGTTCAATGAATGATTATAAATTAGCAGAGTTAGAGGATTCGGAGAGAGGGAAGGCGTGGGCACCTGGAGTCGGTGTGCAGAGCCTTCCTCATCACCCGAGCAATTCTCTGTGCTCCGCTGAGTACAGCTGCGTGTACGGCAGCACTTTCTGCTAACCTGCTAAAGATCCATCCGCTGCTGCAAAGAGAAAACGTTACCTTCTTAGAAAATATTGTGTCTCCTATTACTTTTGATAGATCTCCCATGGAATTCTTTTACAGTTAAATATAAATCACGCAGGGAAGAATGAAATCTGTTCTTGTAAACACGGCGTATGCACAAGGAGTAAATCACGCCGATGCAATCGCGGCTGTTGTCATAATGTGTCTCCGACGTGAAGTGGAGTGAAAAGGGATAAATAATGCTCTGGCTATGCCTGCACCTGTGTGATGTCATGCTGCGTGTCACCAGCAAGTGACAGCTCAGGGAAAGGCAGTGACCGGGGAACATTTAACGAAAAGTAAGGTAGTTGCCTGGGGAGCTCCTACTGCACCGTGTTAACACACACAAACAAGCCGGGCCAAGGCAGCTGTAGGAATATCCCTGAAGACCAGGCTCAACCTGTGAAAATCAAGACGTACCTTGGATGTACTCGTGCCCAAGCATCTGCTGCAGTTGAGGGAGCAATTTATGACATTCATTCTCTTCCACAGAGCAGGCCAGCGTGCCGCCATGGGCTGGGTCCCCAAGCATCCCCCTCTTCCATCATTGCTCACGGAGACTCTTGCCCTGGAGCTGGGGGGCAGGGAGCCCTCATGGGTCCCAGACTCAGAAACCACAGAGAGGGAAGGCTTTGGGAACTGGGGGTTGGTTCTTGCCTTCCCCACCATCTGCCAGCCTAATCTTTGCAAATTATTTAAGCTACTTGTGTTCAATTCCCCATCTGTAAACTGGATGCAATCACTGTATGTACGGGAAGAAAATAGTCTATTCATGACTGGGGTGTGTTTGGACACTTTCATCCAAGTAGAATGACTAGATTGAAAGCGTCTCTCCTCCCAAATTTCTCTAGCTGAGGTCTGGATGTGCAGAGGGAGGCAGTGGTACCCGAGCTGTGATGCACGGTCCCTCACCTCCTGCCTGCAGCCTGGTCCAGGGCCAGCACCAGCGCGGACTGACGGCTGTACACAGCACACACCGTTCTCCCTTCACGGAAATCTGGTCCAGATTGCTGTAAGAAAGTGATACATCCTCTGTTTAGTACTTTCCAAATTATTTTCAGCTATTTCCAGCCTTTGTGTTTCCATAATTTACTGTGATTAACATGTGATGAATCCGGTGTTGTACGGCTAAATCCATGCAAAGCAAACATGAGGTGCTTTATTCTGTACAGTGTGGGTTTTCAGTGCTGTCACTTTCATAGTAGGAAAAGTATTTGGGTAATTATAAAACATACATTAGTATAACAACAGGCCCTGCTTATAGCCAGGATTCTTTTGAGGAATAGGCTTTCAATAATCACTTCTCTTTTTACACAGTGCTTTCCCCAAAAATATTTTATTAGTTGAACTAGGGCAGGCAGTGGAAAGATCACCTTCAATTCCTGTTAGAAATATGAAAGATCAGCGGAGGAGACTGCTGTCAGTCATCACCCGAGCTTTCTAAATGAGCACAACCTCCCCCTAGAAGCGCACATTTTAGCCAAATCAACACTTTGGGAGGAGGCTGAGAGAAAGCAAAGTTGTGCTGGGAGATCAGCACGCCCTCTAAAAGCAGATATCTAGTGTTAAAATAAAAGATATCGTTCTAACGCTTCCATTATCATCTTAATAGTGAGGGAATGAGTTGTACAGGTGAAATGGTGACGGGCTGCAGTGAGGGGCTGTAGCTGGTACCTTGACAAAACTATTGGAGGGTGTCTGTCCAGGTGATGCTACAAACCTCCTGTGCAGCCAAGGTCGGGCAGACCTTCCGTTGTCTGCTGAGTAAGTGCTGGTCAAGCAAATTAATGTAGTTTGGAGCAGATCTACCAGATGCACCCCATTTATCTTGAAGTTCTGCGTTTTCCCTACCTGAGTTTTGCAGATCTGGTCACACCTTCAAAAAGGATGAATTCCCTCTGAAGCAGGTGCAGAGGAGGGATACTTGGGGGATGTGGGCACCAGGTGATGGACCCTGTAACTAGGAGGGCAAGGTGTGGTTGGATAACTGAACAAAGGTTGGGTACACACAGGCAGGAGGAGGTATGGCTGCTCTCCCTAAACACCCCAGAGCATAGGTGTTGTTAACCCAAAGTATTATAAGGCTGCACAAAAACATGTGAATGAAATCAGGCTGGAAATTAGAAGGCATCTAAGCGATGTAGGAATAAGGTTGTGGTACAATCTTTCAATCAGAAGAGGAGGCATGGCGAGGTCTGACTGATTTCCAGACGGGGTTGGATGTATTGAGGAAAAGCGTGGAATGACGTGGTCACTGCAGCGGTGGGAGACAACAAAGAAGCTGGAGGTGCAGGTTCAAAGGCTCAGCTTTGAACCTTTTTTTCCCAAGAGCAAGCATTGGAAGGGAAAGCCATGCGGGTATGAACCGATCTCTCCATTTTTCAGAAAGTTCTCACTAATTTTGTTACTACTTGTTCACGGGCGCATTAAAAAATATATAACTCGATGGGAAGGTTATTATTAAACTAAGTTCCCTCTCTCAAAAGACCAGCCTAAAGTGTCATTCCTTATTGAACTACCTGTACTAGGAAATAGTATGCCTATGACAATGCATGCAACATTTTAAGCCCTCAGGGCTACATGAGGAGAACATCCAAATTAAAAAAGGATAATGAAGTCGGAAATAGTAAAAGTGCTAGCAGTTACTTTTTAATGGCAGCTAATTTAGTGGCATTGTTTGGGCTATAGTCTCAGGCTGTAACTCAACTGGCTTGAGCAGAACGATGCCGGTAGCTAACTGTTGTGTCAGCCCTCAAGAGCTACATATTGCCATTATTTTATTAATCACCACCAATAAACCATACTCATGTAGAATTTAATTACTGGAGCCATTTGTTTTCTTTAGCTGTGTTTGGGGGATAAGGCTTTTGAGGGTCATGACAATTATTTGTTACTTATAGCGTATGGTTTCCTGTTAAAATCCAAATTGGGCAGATTTCTTGAGTATTCTTACAGTATTAACGTCAATCAAGTTTCTACTTACAATGAATCGAATAGCCATTGTGTAGATCTTCTGGTTTTATAAAGAAACCAGGTAAAATCCACTAATTTGATGGAATTCATTTAGGAGACAGTGAGGACAGGAGCAAAAAATTCAGCATAAAATATAAGGGGGAATCAAAACAAAAGCTTAGCTATATGTCTTTGATAAGTTGACAGTTCCCATAGCTCAAGGTAACCTTTCTCCGTAACACTCCAGGGTTTCCCTTTATTACTGTCTTTTTTAATAGAAGACCAGTATTATGCTTCAAGCATGTTTTTCTGGTGAGCAAAAACACAAAGAGCAAAAGAAACAAAGCCATATAATGAGGCGAGGAAAGACAGGCAGTAATATCCAGATCCCCCACCCCAAGATGAAGACCCAAGAAAGCGGTGCCAGTGGCGTTGAAGTCCTCCCCATGTGCTGGGGCTGGAAGTGATGTTGCAAGGTCACGATTTGCCGGACACGGTGTCCATCTCAGCTCAGGTATTTCTGCTGTAGTTTTAAACAGTAAAGAAGAACACACTAAACTTGGATATAGGGTCAGAAACAATTATGCAGATCCAGCTATGATATATTTATGCTGCATGTTTAGTTGTGGAAGAAATATGAGCACTGTATAAACTTTTAGTAAAAATGTAGTTATTCAGTTAGGGTTTCCAAGACAGGTGATGGATAGAAAGAGATCTGTTGACTGCTCTTTCTAAGCAGTTGTACTGTCTGGTTGTATAAATTATTCCTATGGAGACATTTAGTCGACATTTTGATATTTTAGGCCTTTTATTTCCATCACTTGACCTTAAAACTGATTCAGTATTTGATAATCAAAAATGTGCACAGTAATACCTTCTTGATACACCCAACAAGTAAGTTGGAGTTCCTACAGGATTTAATTTTATTGTCACTCATATCACAAATTAAATAAGAAACAGTACCACCAAGAGAAGGTTCAAAAACTAGTACCTGACTTTGAACAATTCCACACGCCTTCTTTGGCCAGATGATTTATATACCAGCTTTCTAGACTCCTTGCACTCTACAGAGTGCTTATAATTGTTCTGATTTTTAGCAGTTTTATTTGTACAGTCAAAACTTTGCACATATTTTTAGGAAACATTTTGAAGACAGGTTGAAGAACTTGTAAATGCTCTAAGTATAATTAACTGTTCTCAACCCAGACAGGTAGTCTCGACACGTTTGACTTTTGACAAAGATATATTGGTTTCTTTGATTTTAGAAGGCAGGAGGATTTCTGTTCCAGTGAGGAGCAAAACCAGATCTTGAAAGGTTTTCCAAACCAGAAGCGTTGCTAGCTAAAGAGTAGAGTAGGTCTCACTTTGCCTACTCTGACTTTGTGAGGCATGGACAAATATATCTAGCGACAGGCTGATGGAGAGGTTGGCTTGGAAAGCTATGCTTACTTGATCTTTGGGGTTTTTTTGTGGTGTCTATGGGGTGCTTTTTAATAAAGCCAGAAAGACCAATAGATGTCAACAAGCAAAACAGCAGCAGCTGAAAGGAAAAATATCCTCTCCCAAGTTTTGAGCTATGACTTTTTTACAATAGGAATCCATTTGCCGATGCCAATCCAGGTGAGTTGCATTTTGGAATTATTGTTCCCAGAGCGTCTTAGTGTACTGGCACCCTGCATCACAGATACAAATAATCCCAAACTCAATAGTCTCACTTGAGGTAATGGGAAAATTCGCTGTGTTCACTGACCCTCAGAATTTCTCGTTTCTTGCTGATGGTGTGACAGTGGAAAGTGGGTTCAATGAGCTGAAGTATAGAAGTTGGAAAGGTATTAGTTCAGAACTCTAAAAAGTGTCTTAGGAAACGTAAAATAAACAGAAAATAATTCCCAAAGGAATAGAGCCATCCTGTTTAGATTGTATCTTTTTCCCTTTCTCCTGTATGCTCTGTTCAAAGCATAAAGCAGAGCAAACATATGTTGAGAGATGCTGCCTTTTTATAAAGTAAACACTAACAACAAGCAGAAAACAAAAGATAAATGAAGAACATGTTTAGCACACTAATCAAGTTGTCTTAACTCAGAATGTAGCGAATTCATGGTAGGTTTTTAAAAGTACAACCAAGGCTTCAGTTTTTCCACATATTTAAAATATCTCTGCATGACCATTGCTCTGGACATATCTTGGAAGGACACCTAATCACAGCTTTTAATGTCACCACCTAAACTGGAAAATGAGACTCCCATCAGCAGAGATAAGAGTTCCTCCATCAGAGAAAGCATTAGTACAGGTTTCCAGAAAAATCTAGTTTAAACTTGAAATAAATAAAAGATGTTCATGCATATTCTTGATGATACTGTAAGCCACTCCGTAGATTTAGACAAGCTTGTACAAAACACTCATTCCTGAAGGTCATCCAAGGCTCAGATGATGTGTCAGGAAGGTTAGAGATGAAAAGTTTTCTTCATCTGTTTTCTTCACTCCAATTACAAATATCAGCAATGTTGGAATTCACCTTTGGCTGCATGGGACTGTGACAGTCCTAGCCAGTATGTCACGAAGGTTCATATACAGTGTGTGTCATCAAAAATGAAAACCCCTGAAATACAGAAATGGCTAAGGTGCTTATTTCAGCAAGATATTCTTCTTCATATACAGTTTTCAGTAAAAATATTACAGATAGCAGTTTAAATTCCTCTGCTATTTAGAGTGCGTGCTGGGCAAAATGACAGAAAAGATCCAAGCTGTTATGATCTGATTGTGAATATCCGACTATAAAAGTTGGTAGATACAAGAGAGTGACATAGTTTTCTTATTTTATTTTGCTTTAGATGAGATGGCTTCGCTTTCCCTTGTGGGAGGTTATTGTTGAGGCTCAACAGCAGAGATTCAAACTGGGTGAAATAAGACTTTTCAGAGGATTACTCTTCCTCCCGTGCTCCTAGGGAATCCACGGGGGAAGGATGAATGGAGATGACCCAGACCAGCCCTGCTGACCTCCCCTCTATTAGCAGAGAGACAGTGGGCGGCATTTGGCACGGGAGCTCTGCAGACACGTAGATGCCAGGACTAAATCCCAGCCTCGCTGCCGCCACCACTTTCCACTTTGTGTGGTCCTGGCAGGGAGCTGGAGGCAGCAGCAGCCAGCGGGGCACCCTCTGCTCTCACATTCCCGGTTCTGCTTTGCCGGGAGAAGCTGATTCCACCAGGGAGTGGGGTTCTGTGATTGCCCTCCCCTGTGGGCTGCATCTCCCCCTCGGCGGATTTAATTCTGCAATGCAATGCTGTGCTGGCTCCCTCTCTGCCTGACTTCCCTGCAGTGCAATGGATTATAATCTGCTGCTTCACCTGAAGGTGAAACCCCATCACGGCACACCAGTAAGACTGGGACAGCACTCCTAGCCCCACTTGAGCAGGAGTGTCTCCCAGCAAGGACAAGGACATAAAAAGATGCGCTTCCAGGACTGTAAAATCTCCGCAGGCTGAAAATGTGGGGGTGGAAGTGAAAATGTACAATATGTTGTTAGCAAGTGGTGCTACTTTTTTTTCCCAGCCCCTCCTGCCCCGCTCTATTTTATAAATCCGTGCCGCTTAAAAAGTCTGGGATAAGTGCTTGTGTCTGCACACACGCACAGAGCTGCCCCCTCTTAACTAGGGCATCATTGATGGTTGAGTGGGACTGCACTGATTGACTTCTCTTCCAGGAAGGAAGCTGCTTCCATTTAAAAAATATTTGTTTTATTTAATTCCTTCTACTGTTTACCATCCATAAGTCTTCAGCGATGTACATCACATTTCATAACAAAGTAAGAACAGAGCATTTCTTCTCTGAGGAACTGGTAATGTTTAGTTGCTACATGAAAAGCATTAGGCAAGCAGTGTAGAGTATGCCTGTCGTGATGGGTTAACGACTTGATGCTTAAATGGGATATCTTTCTGCTTTAAAACAAAAAGAATTATTCTAATAAACCACCATTCTCAATTTCTGGGCCTCAGTACTGCTGTGTAATGATACATTACTTTAAAATGTCTGTTGATGAGACAATGTGGTCTTGGGTGTTTAGAGATGTGAAACGGTTTTATAGAGGTCTTACTGGATAGTGTCCAAAGGGATAATATCACCTAGCCTCAATGCCCCTCCTTTCTAAGGGGAAATTAGCAGTATTTATGGTTTAACTAATTCTAAAGAAAACAAAACTGACGAAAATATGAAACAATTCTCTGCCAAGAGAATTCACTGTATCAGCGTCACAGCCTAAAGCTCAAAGTAGGGCAAAAATAGTGCATGGTCCTTCATTGGCTTTTTGACTGGAAATAAATTATTTCCACAGAATGTAATATGCTTTTTTCACTCATTTGTGGTCTCTGTCTCTCTCTCCACATGAAACAGAGCCTCTGTGATGTGCTTACAGCAAAGGTGCATTGTCAAAGTGCCCTTGTAAGTGGTAGTTGGGAATGAGTGTAAACAGGTTTTGACACAGATTTCCAACAGATTAACACACTGGACTAAAAAGGGAGGGGAAGGAGGGAGAAAGGAAAGTTGAGCTGATATGATGGCCTTAACTGAGCCATAATTGTCTGTAAAATCAGAAGGGAGTTGGCTTTAAATAAGAACATGATGAATATTGCCAAAGCATTAAACCAAGTTAACCAAGTTTATTGGTTATTTGTCTTGTCTGCAGCCTCCGTGAATGTGCTTAGATGTTCACGTGCTACTTTTAACGTGTGTCAGATGAATGGTGCATGGGGTAGATCTTCTTTTAGAAAGCTCAGGAGGATGGGTTTGTGCAACAAAAGAACAATTATTCCTGTGTTGAGTAGCATAACATTCGGATTTAATGTTTACCTCTATTTGATTATTTGATGGTAGAAAAATAATTACTACTGAATTTATCCACACTAATACCACGGGGTAGCAAAGGATAATTTTTAAAGAAAACCACTATTGCAGTTGTGGGCTACCTAGACAGCACAGCCCCTGTGTGTAACACAAAAATTAAGTGTGTTTGGATTACCCAAACACGTGCAGGAGGCTGGTGTTGGCAAACTGGTCCGTAATCGAACCCTTTGGCTTCACACTGCTGACTGCACGGCACCAGCCAAGCCGTTCTGCAGCTACAGTTTTGCTTTCCATCAGGCAAGGAAGGCAACCTGCTAATGTCTGGCAAAGAATAACCACAGTAAGAAAGCAGCTAATTGCTGAACATTTTTCAGATCTAAAAATAATCCAGAAAGCAAGACAGCGGAGAGACAAACCACCTACAGCTAACCAGAGCACATAGCAAAGTAACTTGCAGCAGGCATCAAACGTCTCTACATAGTTAAATCAGCTGGATGACTCCACAGGACAGAAAAGACTACGATCCTTTGTTCTTACAGCCTGCTTTTGCTTTTTCTTTCCCTTTATTTATCATTTGTAATTTAAAACAAAGACAAGGAAGCAGGTAGCCCAAAAGCGGTAAAGGAGACACATTCTTCCCCCTTCTTGCCCTTGGGACGTCACACAGGGATCGATTTTAACTGTCATATTGAGTCGGATGTCAAGACGTGCATGTTTGAGAAGGGGAAAGCTCCCTTCTGATAAGGATGGCTTGGATCAGCTCTTCTATGTCATCTTTTGTCTTCCTGCAGAGGCTATTCTGAAGGTGGAAAAACTGATTTTTAGTTTATTCATTTATTAGCTCTCTGTTTATTACTGCTCTGCTTCGCTCATGCGGGCTCTAACCGGTGTAAAACCTAGCGAGAGGCCTTTCTAGTGGGATTGTTTAGGCACTGAGTCCCACAAGCACCAATCCTCTGAATCAGAAAATTTATGGCCAGTACCTTGATAAGGTCCGTTTTCCTTGCTGGGCTGAGCTGGCTTCGCAAAGTGCAGCCCAAGCTCTGGCAGGTCCCCAGCAACTTCAGCTCTTGTGGGAAATGCTTCACAGAAAGCTCACGGCATCCCGAGTTCGGTGTCCCCTGTGCACTTCCCAACGATCAGCTGAGCAGGCACATAAGCATTTTGAGGACAGTTTTGGCAGATAATGACTCTGATGGAAAAGCCATCGGGTTAGCACTCAGGGATACTGACTCCTTGGGGAAGAAGAAGTGTCCACAGGGGACAGATGTGCAAATCAACTCCAGTCCCCGTTTTATAATTAAACAGCCAGCCTTTGACGAGATGTTTCCCCAGAGATCCCTTTGCTGGCTCATCACATCCTTGCATCAGCTCCTCTTGGAGCCAGCTCCCGGGCGACTGGCTCATGCCTCCAGTAAAGGTATTATTGACACCAGCCCTTCGGCACGGCGCCCGGCTCCTCCAGTCAGGCTTTCTCATCATGGAGATGAAAGTCTGTTGTCAGCCTCTGAGGTGAGGGGGAAAGGACCAGTGATTCCAACTTTTGACAGGGAAGGAGAAAGGAAGAAGTATCTCCTTAAATATCTCAATATGGTGGCTTGAGGAGCTTATGCTTTCCCCTCTTTAGATGTCTTAGCTGAGGTCCCCAACGGTTGTCTGCCTCCACCGGTCTTTGGATATAGGCCTCTTCTCACACCTCAGCAGGAATTCATGTGTAGGGATGACTGATTTACTGTTTACTTCAGAAAAACTTGGGCTGCGTACAATAATCGTCAATCAAACCATTCCCATTTTGAGTTTCCTCATACCACCCCGTGGCAGCAGCTCTCTCTTGTCAAATCTAGCAGAGTAATGCCATTCCCTGCTTTAATATCTCAGGTACGTAACATGGCTTCTTGCTACCCTGGCAGATCTGATGAAAGCCTATACTTATTTGCCACGAGCATTCTTAAAGGAAGAAAAAAACATTGTTAAAAGAGTACAATGCAGGTATTTAAAGAGGCAGCTTCTGACTGCTGCTCCTTCCTCCTCTTGACATGAAGATGAACTTCCTCTGGTAGCTGACTCATTGCCCTGGGCTATCGCTCTAATTTCTTTGACTTCTGATGAGCAGATGCTCTAAATCTGTCAATATGAAGCACAAAAGGGTCTTATTAATGGTCCAACCGCTATGTTTTCCATGGGTAGGGCTATCAATCTTACCTTATACGTGTGCATTATTGCTAGCAATTGTTTACATACGCTGTAGCTCCCACTCAGTGCTTTATACCACCTCGCTTCATACAGCTGCCTCAGATACAGTGGTCTTCATGCTACATATATCACATTTATATAGCTTGAGTGAGCTTGAGGCTCACTTTCTTTGTAAGGTACCAAGCTGTAAGGTACTTTTCTGTTTTCCGTAGTATATTGGTGCGCCTTGAATTATTCACTCCATTTCTGAGAAGCGGCATTAAGAATGTAATCTTCCGTTCATAAATCCATTGGAAGACTCTTAATAATGTAAGCCTTAGTGGAACATCCCAGCATCGTAAAGGAAGGAGTAAGCATTTTCCTTAGGGTTCCAAATGGTTCACTGGCCTTTCCTTCGACAGAGCTAAATCCATTCTTTAGAAAAAAAACAAAACCACTTAGCTTTTGAAATATTTCAACCATCCTTTTCTTCTGTTTCCTTGTAACGAATGATCAGCTGCTCTGCCATTACAGGTAGGTCCATAAAGCTTGCAAAATGCACAAAAAAAATGAATTCAGGACCCTTTACATTTATCAGTTAATACTAACGCACTCCCTGATCCTGCTGCTGAGGGTTTGCTTCTATGGGCTTCTTTCTCCTGAGGACAGAGGCACCCTGGAAGCCTTCATTTCAGTAGCAAACCATCATTTTATAAATAGCTCAGGTGAAATCAGCCACACTGAAAATTTGCATTTGTCTCCAGAGATGAGAATTCCTGGAAACGCTTGTGCTGCCCATGACAGAAATGGTGACGCTGGCAGCTTTGTGGCCAAAGCCCCCAAAGCACACATGAGCATTATGATGAGCATGATAGGTTTGGTCCTCTCTGTGCACTGGTCTGGGTTATGAAGGGAAGATCTAAGTAGGGCATTTAAAATGTCTGGATTATTCTGCGATCAGCATCTTCTGGGGAAGAAATGGCATCTCTGAGTGCAGGCATCTGGAGCAGCAGGCAAGTTGATAGGGGAGAAGACCATGAGAGGTAGCAGCAGCAGCTGTGACTCCAGACAGGGTTTTGTTCCTGAAAACTTGAGGTGAGAACAGAAAGATTCAGCTGCTGAGAAACCTCTGAGTAGGACAAAGCACTTCAAGTCCTTGGATCTCTGTTTTTTTACACCAACTTTTACGTGTTATGTCTACTTAGATAGTAAACTTCTTGTGGGACAGCACCAGAGTTGATTTTGATGAGATCTGTGATTACAGCACAACTTACTTTTGCAACTACACACAAAATTTCAATATTTCTACCCACTGTCAGGCAACTGCAGCAGAAGATGCTAATACTATGTTCTGATTTGGGTTTATACAGCAGCTCCACAACTGTTCCCTTTCATGTAGTCCCAAAAGTGATTATAATTTCTCACAAGTATTTGCAGTGGGATCTGCAAGTTTGGGATATATCTTGATTAGTAAAATTAAGTAATACATTGCTTAGCACCCGGTGAATGTCTCCTGGTCTTGGCGGTACAGCATTTTGAACCCTCTATAACATTTTTACACTGATTTGACTTTTTTTCTGGCTTCATCATCTATGTAAATTATCTCCTGTGTTTACTTAAATATCATAAATACATTTGGGGCAAAGCTGTTTGGTTTTGTTTTCCCCCACAGGATGTATCCAATTCAGGATATTATTTTCAGATAATGACTTAAATGGGAATATGCGTGTTCACACACTGCTAACATGACTTCCATAACAATATGATCCCTTTCAGGAAATTATGTATGCAGAATCAGTGTGTTGGTAACTGCTGTACAAAGCTAAAATTCAAAAGTGACAGTTAATAACTTATCTGTTGAATGTATGCAACTGTCCTTGGGAAAAAATAATTGTTTCAATTTAAAAAAAAAGAGAGTTAGCTTTGTTTTTATTCTAACAGTTCTAAAAGTAGTTGTCTTTATTATTGGCAGGGTACTACTCTTCAAATAAAACTGTACCCTATCATTACTGGAATAAAGTTTATCTGTTATTCATAAGCTGCAGAGAGATGTTTTTCCCCCTCTCTGCCGTTTTTAATGGCCTCTATAGAAATCTTTCAAATAAAAATTTGTATTACTTTCTTTTTCCTTGGCACAAATACATTTTTCCCAGTATTTCTGTGCTGAAATTAATACAGTTCTATTTTTGTCCTTTCTTATCTGTACATTAACAATAGACTATGTCTTGCTCAGAATTGTCTCCGTGGCTCCCATTCTAGGGAAAGTCTTAAAGGCTTTCCCATTCTCATTACTGGGAAAGAGCCCTTTGTATTTTGAAGGGGTTTTAGTCAGCTACATACAACTTCAACCTTGTATCTCTAAATCACTCAAAACTCCACGGGTGGCTTGTGTGAGGACCACACCAGGCCCACGGTGCTGCTCTGAAAGCATCGGAGGCTCTGCTGGTGAAAGGAGGCAGGTCCACGTGGGTTGGAGGGAGATGTATGTCAACCGCTGACGTGCCAGTCCAACAGTATTTATTATCATTTCTGCATTTGGTAGCATTAATACAACTTGCACGTTGCAAAAAGTTTCCTCTTGGCAGTTATTCACAGGAGTTGTTACACTCCTCAGATTAATTGCGATGCTGATGGCAATCAGATTCACGAGCAGGATGTTCGATGACACAGAGGTACTGAACGTCATACTTGAGGATGTCCAGCTGCTCTGTGTCCTAGAGGAAAAAGGTGTTTCTCACTCCTTTACCTGGAATAACTCATGAAAACCATGATTTGAAGCAAGATGTTAGGTAAGACAGACCATGTTTGATTTGGTTATTCTTGTCCTATGACATTAACTCACAAGTTCCTTGAGTTGACTTTTCCCTGGATACTTGGAATCTGGCTTGGAGAGCCTGTCTCCACAGGCTTCCCTGGGAAGAAAAGCTGCCACTTTTTCCAGGATCACACAGTTGGACTTGTGGAGGACCATGCATGTAGGAATCAGTGGGGCTTCACATGGCTGGAGGGCTTCATTCATGAAGGATACAGTGTGGATTCACTCCCTGAAAGCCAAACACCCAAGTTTTCAGCAGAACATTTACAATAGAAAAGGCGAAAGGCTGTCTGTAAGTCTCAGCTACCTCTGGAAGAAGCAGCACAGCACCATGGTTGATGAGGCAATTAGTTGATGCTCCTTCTTTCATCAGATGTTCGATTTTGACCCACAATAGCTCATGTGCATTGTATTCTTTAATGAGACCCCAACTGTGCAGAACCGGTGCACAAAAGTTGTTGTTTTCAAAAGTCCTAACTAACTGCTCTGAAGAAGGTTTTGAGTTATCAGGGCCAACAGCCATCTTTGTTAGGACGCTGAAAGGCAACGGGGAGGGCATTATGCTGTATGTTTATCAGGTGATGGATGATTAATAGGTCTTAGCACACAATGAATGTGTATCTCTTCTTCACATGCTAATCACATGGCATTTATAAATGTCAGCACCTTATCGTGGCAACACACTCTGAATTTTGTGTGGTTTTAAAGGTATTTATTTTTAACATTTTTAACGTGCGTATTATTAAGGTTGTGTCATTTGAAACTTCCCTTTTGCAATGATTTAGAAATATGGTCAGTTTTTCTTTTCATTTCCAAAATTATTAGATTATTGCATTTTTAATCTAGTCTAAAAAAAAATCCACAGCAGATAATGAAGTTTATACTAACATGTTTCTTTAACTACTAAAACCTAGCACAGGGTGTCACCTTGGAATCTTAATCATGACAAAAATAATTTATTATTATTATTAGACTGAGAAGCTTCAGGGTTTTCCCATTCTGCTTTTTTTTTAATGTTAAACTTCCTTGTTTTGTAAGCTAAGGCCTTAATTTAGAGTTATAAATTATAGTTTTACTATTTAAGAATGGCATCATTTTCATTCAAAAACCCTGAATGTCATGATTTGGTCATAAAAGTGTGCTTTATTATCAAATGTGATTGGGAAGTGTGAGCCTGAAGGGATTTTTATAAAGGTTCAGGGAGAATTTGGGTGCAGAAACTCTAATGAACACCACACAGAGATTCTGAACTCAGATGCTACTTAAGCTGACCTTTTTAAACTGAGAAAGACTTTCTTTCCCAGCTATAATTTTTAGGTCCTTTCCTGTACTCCTGGATTCAGGCAGCACTGCTGTTGTCTTCCAGAGACTTTGTGGACCTAAAAAATTTGAAATTAAACTAAAGAAGTTATTACTGCTTTAGAAATCTGCACTTGAAAGGTGCAGGGACAGGGAAGATGCTGAAGGTAACTTCTGAAGACTACTTGAAAACGTGAAGTTTGAAGGTTTAGGTCATTGGTTCCCAACCATTTTGTTAGTGATAAATATCCACATTTTCACAATACTTCACTAAAATTGGCACTAGCTGACGTCTTTGGCAGGGACCTCACCAGAGTGGCCAAAAATTGACTCAGTCTGGAGCAAGAACAGCCTTACAGCTCCAGGCAATGGTTTCTGAAACAAGCACTGGGTTATGCTGGCAAAACACCAAGGTCTTGCTTCGGTTTCTTCCTTGCTGCCTAATAAGACATCAGCCTCCAAGGCCATCCATCCACCACCCTTCCACAGCACTAACATCGCTTCAACTTTGCCTAAGAGATTTATTCTCCTACATATCACCGTCTGTGTTGTCACTTTTTCTGTGGACTTGGGACTCCTTAGAGATCCCACCACAAATAGTTCTCAACCACTTGTTGATTTTTCCATGCTCGCTTTATCTCCTTAAAAAATGACGCGTTTGAGGCATTGTCCTAAAATGAAACTCAGAGGATGTAAGGCTGGTGGTGGTTGAAAAGGAAGGCAAATCCCAACAGAACTCTTTGTAAGCTGCATTGCTCCCTGTGTCACTGAGGCAGAAGCAGCCCCAGACTTACACAGCCCCCCCAAGGACTTTGCAAATAGCCATCGTATAGCCTTGTAAAGATGGTCTTGGTATTTTTAATTAAAGGTCAGACAAAACTACAGTGTAAACCTTGGAGATGTTTTGTAGCAGAGTTGCTTAACGAAGTCCTATTGTATTAGTAAAACAATGCCCAAACCCTTGCTAAGATTTACGCAAACTGCAGCCTAAACAAAGAAGCCCCTGCCAAGTCCAGGCTGCGAGTTCAGCATCCATAAATCACAGCCTGGCCCTGCGTCTGGTTTATCCCTATAAATTGTTGTGGAAGCGCTGCAGGGCCGGGCATTGCTTTACTTTTTGGGGCAGGACATGGGGGTTCAGACCACCCCCCCCACCCCCTTCCAGTAACGCAATCGCAGGGGAGGAGGCTGCAAATGCGTTAGGGATGGTGCCAGGTTTGTCTTCTGCTCGGCTTTGTTTGCATGCTTGTGCGACAACCTTCACGGTAATTAAAAATAGTTTGTTTTTAGGTAATGAATATTACCGTGCTAAATATTGTAGTGATGCTCTGGGATGAATATCCCAATTGTCAATCACGGACGCCTTTGTGCAGCAACGTGCTTCTGAAGGTCGTGCTGTAAGGCTTTATTCAAAGTGTCAGCTTTACTGTTACAAGTGATCTTAAAAACCTGCAAGGCAGTTTCTCTTGCCAGATTTATGAAGTATTTTAGACTATTTGCTAAAACGAATACATCTGATTTTTTTTTTTTTCTTTTTTAACGGGATTCTTTGATTTCTGACTCTTCTACCTTTGGCCTCGTTTGTGGATTTGTTTAGAAAAAATAAAGCAGGTGACCTGGTTTGTTTGGTGGTGAGTTATAACGTATGCAGAGAAGGTGGCACAACCAAAAGGCTTTTCAGGGAAGCCATCTGTCCACGCACACTGCTTCCGTGGGGTTACCCTTCAGGTCTTGTTTGCTTTTGGTTGCCACCCAGTTGAGGGTGGATGATGTTTTTCTCCGGCGCTTGTAAGGATGTTGCACGCTCAGATGGGTTACAATGATGTATTCTACGCATGTCCCTTTTGAAAAATTCGGAAGCATTTTCAGCGTTGATTTCCCTCAAGAGTTATTACACCCCACGCAGATTGGCAGCGCCGTGCCACAGTGCCAGGATTTATGAGGTGACCTTGGAGACACAGGCACTCCCAAATTGAAAGCACTTGGAGCTAAACTTGAAATATATTTATTTTGGATTCCTGAGCAGTCTCCGCTATTGTATAAATCAGAATGAGATTACACAAATAACACATAACATTTATACAACATTTCATAGCAGGAGGGGATTCATTCATACACAGCTCGAGCACAACACTCCCGCCTTCTCCAGACTCTGTTTCTCAGGTGGGTCCAACTTTAAACCTTCCCTAGGATTCGGGAGAGGCAGCGTTGGCTCCTCCTGCTCTCTCCAGGAGCGGTGGACTATGTTTTGGGCCATCCTCCATCATACAGGAGAGGAGCATTCCTAAGGCACTGTGGGCTGCTCAGGATCGGGCCAACTAAAGATGCTCAGCCATCTCCAGCCGCTGGAGAAGCCCCGATGAGACACTTCGCTGTTGCATGTAGTGCTGCCCAAACCCCCCGGACCCACATAACCAAGCCCCACATGGGGCTGAGATTGGGGTCCCCGTGTGCTGCCAGGGTGGACACCCTATGGAGGTGCTTGAGGAGCTCCCCAAGAGCCTTCTGGAGCCGGGGGCCGGGCTAATAAAGAGGTGCTGATAGATGGCAATGGTACCCCCCAGCGAAGGCACGGCGAGCCCGAACCTGTGAGCAGCAATAAACGCGAATCCAACCTGCACTAATGTTAATTGTCACTCAGTTTATATCGATGTGCAGTTTATTAAACCATAAAGCAAGGCAGCAAGCACAGAGAGCAACTCTAGAGATAATTAAACATAATAAGGGTTTCACTTAATCCCTCAAAACCCAGGGGAGGCACAGTTAAGACTGAATACCCTCTTTGCACGGAAAGGCATTTTGTGCCCGGCCATTTAAGAGCACTTCCCGGTATGAGATTCCAGGAGAGGGGGAAAGGTAGGTCCCACCTTCACTTTCGAATACATCGGGGTTTTTTTAATTTTCTTTGTGCCTGTAGATCACTCTGCTTCTTGAGCCTGAACTCTTGACTTTCAAAGCAGTTTCGAGGCTCATAATTTGCATTGCAGTAGCGAGCAGACACCCTTCATGGGGGATGCTGAGAAAGGAGTAGACACCCTTCATGAGGGATGCTGAGAAAGGTGCCAGGGTGGGACAGTGGCTGGGCAGAGCGGTGGCCAAGGAGGGCTGGCCAGCAGCAGGGATGGTACCTGTTTGTGCTCTCCTCTCCCTGCTCATGATACTCATATCCTTGGACCAGGAGGGTCAGAAAGGGGATGAAAGGGGAGGGTGGACCAGTCGTGCGAAGGGCTGACACAGCAGAAGAAGGAGGGCGGCAGCTTTTGAGGAGTGAGAATAATTACGGTAAATCTGGGATTATTGCCGGAGGAGAAAAAAAAAAGAAAAAAAAAAAATAATAGTGCCCCGAGCTGTGATTTGGGACTCTCGGGTCTCGTTAGTGGGACACGGACTGGTCGAGGATGGGAGAAAAGAGGGGAGAGGGAAGGACTCGGGCTCCCCCGCAGCAAAGAGGCGGCTCCGCGGAGCCCCGCGGGTGCGGAGGGGTCCTGTGCCCGCCGGGAAGAGCCGTACCTCGGCCAAAAAAAAAAAAAGAGAGCGAAAAAGGGCTCGGGTAGGGAAAATTTCGGGGCTGAGCCGCTGTAGCAAACCCCGCGGGAGGGCAGCGAGCGTTGTACCGGGGGAGGGGAGGAGGTGGAGGGGGGGAGGGAGATGCTACAAGCGGGTCGCTGCCGCTGGGCGCAGCCACCGCGGGCGCGTTGCGGG
>JAOXJM010000003.1:13586887-13598659 GCA_026413425.1 Tringa solitaria
CGCTTTCAACACAAGATGATCAAGAGTACGAGAGGATGGATCCCGCAGAGTCAGATTATTCATGGAGAATGATTTTAAGCGTGCAGACCGGCTGTCCCGAAGGGGGGCACGGGGACAAGGGATAATTTCTCTGGGTGCAGTTCTCCTCCTTGGTGACCAGCAGGGAGGCTTTCTGGGGAGGTACACGTGGCTGTTGAGGATCGCTCGGCTTTTGTCTGGTCCAGAAATCCCCGTGGCAGATCTGTTGGCTGCTTTGCCCGCTCCTTTGTCGGTGGGCATCAAGCAGGCATCTCTGGGTGGGCAGGGAGAAGGTCTGTGGGCAGGAGGGACGGACAGGGCAGATGGAAGGCACTGAGCATCCTTCCCGCTCTCCTCTCTGCTGCCACAGCGCTATTTTCAAATTGTTTGCCAACACTTCTGCAATTAATATTAAATAAACATATCACACGTCGTTTTAGCGGGGAAGCGGAGGTGGGAAAAGCAGATATGGAGCAGATACAGAGCCTAAGTGTAAGGCTGGGTCTCTGCTAAGGGGATTTGCACTGGTTTGAGTCAAAAGAATTACTCAGGTGAATTCAGTGTTTGATGGGTCTCTTCTAATTGCAGATGTAGGGGGAAAAAAAAAAAACGCTAGTCAAATACATCTGAGGATGAAGAGCGCCAAACATGGATTGACTCAATATTTTCTCTAGTCAAGTGGAAAAAAGGAAGCCTCGTATGAGAAAGCTGGAAAGGTCAAACTAATTTGTACTTGTGTGATAATGGGTAATACCTCTATTGTTTATGAAGCTTGCAAATTCTTTCCGGTGTTAACCACTATGATACATCTGATGGTGGTTTTGAGAAATTAAAAATGAAGTAGCAATTGTTCCGCCCTCTTCACGCCTTAATCTGTTTTGGTTTAGGATTCCTTTGAAAAGTTACGTATTCGTTACAAACGAGTTGAAAAGAAGTTTATTCCATTCTCTTCAGTGTGCTGAGGCTGAAGGGAGGAGATCATTTTAAACAAAAAAGATTAATAGCGAGGTTGATAAGAGTAAGACTGAAAACCTGCCTCTGTCTTGCTGCTTAAGCATTCTGACTGCGTTCCCCTGTTTATTTTGCTGCAGTCTTTTCTGTTTATTTACTAGGGTAAGTGGAAATTTTATATGCGTGTACAGCTACTCCTATTAAAATAGGAATAACTGGAGAGCTCCTAATGCCCCAAACTGCCTCCTGCTGCTGCAGATTTGCAGCGTCTTTGAGTAGCCACTGGAAGTTGGGTGAATTTTCCTGGGATTCTGGTTTCCTGGGAGCGACAATGCTACCAAACTGCATAATTCTCCACGAAACAATAGGGGACTGTATCAGGAGTCCCTCCTGCCTCGTGTACAGCAAAAAGTGTAGGCTCCAGAGGAATTCATTTGCTAGGCTTATCGCTGAGACATTTAATATCTAGAATGATTTAGTATATCAAATTCTAGAGTTTTGGGCTGAATGTAGCTGCATTCGTCATTGTTGCAGAACTTTGACAGTGAACAAAAGGTGCTGCAGGGAACCATAACTCACGCGGCAAATTAATGAGTTCCTGGCTTCGCTTGCTCAGCTAAATGGAACGAGGGGATGGTGTGGTCTCACCAGCCGAGGGCTTTCTGCAACAAGTGTGCAAGATAGGAGTTTGCACCTCCTTCATCCCTGGAGTGGATATTAAAAGCGTAGCCCTCCCGCCAACTGGCATTTTTCACTCTTGAAGGTACATCATTATGAATCGTAGAATCATGGTTTGGGTTGGAAGGGTCCTTTAAAGGCCATCTAGTCCAACCTCCCCTGCAACGAGCAGGGACATCTTCAATGAGATCAGGTTGCTTGAATGACTTGAAAGGGGGAAAAAAAACTCCCCTCGTTAGCTGTTACGGGAGCATGATGCAATTGTTTTAACAGAACTTTATTTTTAGTGTGTATCTATAGGAAAAAAAAAAGTATTTGATTGAGAAGCTTTCAGCTTCTCTAAATTTTATCATATATTGCAACAGAGAATTTAAGGCCACAAACACAGTATGTCCAATAACACTCACAAGCCACATAGCATCACTGATGATTTTTGCCACTGGAAAGGTATGTGCGTTGTGACAAGATACTTGATCACCTTCAAATGAAGGGTTCTCCCAGTCTGGTCTAGCCTGAGAGCGATTTCTCCTTAGTCCCGTGGAGGCTCACAGTCCCATGCAGGTTGTCTTAAACCAGAAATCTTTCCAGGATCTTCAGCAATATTCCTGTTTTAGACTATTGGCCATAGGAGGGCTGCAGCCCCACATCTTCCTGGCCCTGATTTTGCTCTTCCCCCTTTCATCCAACTCTGCCACCCTCACCAGGAGATGAACCCAATTCCTGAAAAGGTTCCTATCCTCTTTTTGATGCCAAATTACTGGACGTGCTGAAAGGCAAGGCATAGCTGAGAAATGAGGGATGAGGAGAGATGATGCTCTAGACCAGCAGTTTAGTTGGTGGTATGTTTTTTGGGCAGGATGAGGTCAGCCTGTTCATACTGATCAGCAGCTCCTGAATCTTGGATGTGAGCTGGAGTTGTTGAGCACTTTATTGTGAAGAGCTGAGCATACGTTTGCTTATGGGCTCAATCACCCTCAAGGGCTTAGAAGTTAAACATGCAGCAATGCCTGAGAAAGCAAATGGATGGAGAAGGGTGGACGCTGGTGCAGTTTGAAACAGCAGCTGAGTTGCACCAAGAGGGCTTCAGAAAATGTGCAAATTGTGTAGCTGCCAATTACTGCCACTGTGTGGTTTTGGCCACATCAGGCAGTTTCGTGAGCTCTGAAGTTGCACTTCTGAATTTCAGGAAGACACTGCATTGTTTGGCATATTAGTCAGGTGTCCAGAGCACCCTTGCAGCCTACAGAGCAGTTCAGTAGCCCCACATTTGCTTCTCTTTTCTGGTGGGCGAAACCACCAGAAACCAGGTCACCTTCTGTCACCACAGGTTGACATATGAGCTGGAGATGCCCTTCTCCAGAAAACAAAACATTGTGACTAATACAGTCTTCTAAAAAAGCAAAATGCACTCTAGAAGGTGCACGTTTGAAGCTGTCTCATTTTAGGCACTGAAATGGTTGTGTCACAGCGTGTTTTGAGTATGTTGAGATCATGTCCATGGGCGCATCATGGATCAAGAGGGTTTGGTTGTTGGTGTTATCTTCAGTTTGGGGTGGGTTTGTTTGTTGGTGAGGGGTGGGGAGTTTGGATGTGGGTTTTTTTTTTTGTTTGGTTTCAATCTTGATTCTTTCCTTTGAAGAGTAAGTTTCAAGGTCAGTCTGTGGGGGTTTTTTTAAGTATAAAGTCTGACCGTACCGCATGATTGTACTGTCTCATCTGCTTTTCTACTTCAATCTTCTGGACCACTGAAGTTAGAAACTTGACAGCATGTGGCAAAAGATGCCAATAATAGCTCAGTAATACCTTCTTCTGGTTTGTTCAATCCCCTGTAAGTGGGAGCTTGCAGCGGAGCCGAATAGCGCACCGTTGGCCAACCTCGGGTGGTACGAATAGAGTCCTTACAGTAGATTAAGTGATAGATCCCAGCTCCTGTGCAACCATTATATGGAGGAGCCCACTCTGCAATAGCTAGCAAAAATGGGCAGAAGTGCAATGTTTTTATTGCTGTTTATTTAATTACTGTAGAATTGCTTCTCTGTAGACAATTGCCTTCACAGCCGTGCCTCTGAGGCTCTGCCTCCTCCTGAGCAGGAGAGAAGGAGATGGAATGTGCTTAAAGAAACCAGGACAACTGCAGGCTCTGTCACCTCTTTGCTTTGGGAGAGGAAAGGCGTGGGAGTTAGAGAGGAGGTGGGAAAAGGGCAAAGAGCACGAGGCACAACAAGAAAACTTCAAAATGCAAGGAAAAAAGAAAATCTTCCCTTCGATTCTTCCTTTCCCGTCTACTCAGACTCTTCTGCCATTTGCTGCTTATTGGCTTCATTCACGTGGTGGCTCATACAATGTCACCAATGCAATGTCACAGTAAGAATGATGTCCCATAGAAGGCTGAGATATGGATGCTTCTCCTCTGCCAGCACAATCTAAGGAAGCCTTGCCAAAAGAACCCGTTTGTGGTGGGTCTGCTGCCAAAGAGGTTCTCTTGCTTCAGAAGAGGAGGGACTGACAGCTATTAGCTGGACCATCCCATTCCTCCATCCCCAGGGACCTTCCTCCTGGGTGGAAGGAAGAGGCCATCCCTCCTGCCTGAAGAAGACATCTAGTGCAGGTATTTCTGGTTTGATCCAGCAGGAGGATCCTTCAAATACTCTTTTGAAAGCATTTAACCTGGCACTAGAGTGGTCTCCAAATCCATACCAGCCCCGGGACCAAATCCAAAACTCAGCTGTTACCTTCCATCTTTTTTCTTTATTTTAACAAGGCAGGAAGTTCTGAGATTTGTGGTGTAAGTACACAGCTTTGTGTACCAGCCAGTGCTTCCAGTCATTCCCAGCATATCCAGAGACAGCAAGGCTACCTCTGCTAGCCTGCCTGCTATCAGCACGTACTGCATCTCAGAACCATTTTATTATTATGATTATTATTGTATTTTAGAACCATTACCTAAAATATGGAATCGCTGCCCCTAGAAAAGTGGATTATCCTTTCCTAGATAGCTAATTTTATTTCACTCAAGAAAATTTGATTCATATTTCTGAAACATTGCCACTAAACAGCTTTCTAAGCAGAGTTGCAGTTCAAGACCAAATTAGATTCGTGTAGGGAGAAGGGAAATATTGTTGTTGCAAGTGTCCAAAGGGGTTGAAATGAAAATAATCTTATAGATCAAACTTAAATTGAGTTCAGATATTACGGCGATAACACAGTTCTACACCTGGAAAATCCCATCTGTCAAAAATAAACTTCAGGGTCACATTTTAAAATGGCATTTCTAGTTCTGGATCATCTGGCTTCTCTCTCTGGCAGAGCTGGGATGTCAGCCCCGCGCATTACCGCGGCACAGATCTTGCAAAGCACTTCGGGCTGCGTCAGTCTGCTCAATAAAATACAAACTAATAATAAAAAAAAAAAAAGAAGGTGGGGGATTGCTTTTTGAGGATTTATAAAATCCTTCACAAATTGCAGCAGTCTGAAACGGCAGATACTGTCTGTCTTAGTGACTTTTGAATAAGACTCTGAAAATTTTGGCCAGACTATAGCTAAGCCCAATGTCTCCAGGAGAAAATACCTTGTGAAGTTCTGCAGCTTGAAGCAGGAGCAGTTTGAATCAAACTTGAGAACTTATTTGACCCTTATTACTGTAGTGTCTGAATGGACTTACTTAGCATTTCAGGTCTTTAATTATCCTTGTGGAATTCTCCTGAGCTGGTTGTGTGCTATTTTATTGGAGATGAAGAAGTGAGACGCACATGCTGAGATGGTCAGAGATACAGAGGTGTTTAGGCATTTCAGTTTCTAGTAAGCTCTGCCCAGATTCTTTGAATTTTAGGGTACTGAGCTATTAAAAAATAATAAGCTTATGGCAGAGGAGAAATTTTAACAGACTTCCCTTCTTATCCCCTGTGGATTGCATCATGACTCTGTCTTATGCTCAAGACAGATTTAATTATTTTTGCACCTGTGTTTTTTCTTTGGACCAGTCCTTCCCACCTGCATGGATTCAGGGTCTCTCCTAATCCTTGCTTTAAAATTACCAGTACCTAGGACTGAAAGTGTATTTCTGAAAATGAAATCAAATATGATTTAGCTGTCTAAAACATCATGAGTAGACTCAAGCATTCGCATGGAGATACTTTACAATATCTATACTAATGTAATGTCACCCATTAGCATTGTGCAAAATAAAAAATATCATGCAATATTTAAATCCAGCTGCAGTGAATCCTCTATAACTATACCGACAGTATCTAAATTTAGTAACTAATTAAATTCCATGGAACAGAAGAACACATTTTTCCATTGCAATCCACTTCTTGTAAGGACAAAGACTGTGTCTTTTCAATACTTCTATTTTTTGTATATATTTACTATATACCTGTGCTTTCGGAATTTCTCCATCTGTATTTCAGCATCTCTGCTGAGGAGGACCCCGGGGTGATGCAGGCTGAATGCCAGCCTCTGCTGAGGCTCAGCCACCCTCAGGTCTGGCCCGTGGCCACCAGGTCGGGGGGGGGAGCCATCCCCCTTCCCTTGGCGCTCGTTAGTCCATGTCTGGACCCTGCTGTGAGATGGTTGCTGATGGAGGTGGCTGAGCTCTGGGGGCCAGAGGGGTGGCAGGGACTGTGCCCTGAGCAACAGGGTCTGGATTTGTCCTGACTCTCTGCTCAGAGCATCCTTTGTCCACGACCAGAACGATTCTTTTCACTGAAAAAGCCAATTCATGCATTTTCTTTTCCAGCCACTTCAACTGACCGACTGTGATGAAATTAAGCGTGTACCCAAGCCCTTACAGGATCAGGGCCAAACACTTTAAATAATTGATGGACTGCTTTATTTCTTTAGCCTTTCTAAAGTAAACTGAGTTTCAGAAGAACATGAGCTGACTTAGATGTTTAGTTGTGGGGAAAAAAAAAGCGCTTTGAATTGCGCTGATTTCCCACAGGATTAACTTGGGACCAGAAAAAAAAATAACTTCTTCAGCTTTATCCTTCTTTCCCTCTCTCCAACCAAACACCATTTTCTTTTTTTCTGTTCAGACTTTTTGGATTCTTTTGTAGGGAAAAAAAAAAAAGAACCCTCTTAAATTAAACATACAGTCTGAAAAGAGGAGGGGAGGAAAGTTGTCATTAGCAGTTGTGAACTAAAGTTGGCCAACTATCCCAAGGGTATTCTGATTTTGCAGAGTCTATGTCTGTGTAATTTTTGTAAATGTTTATAAATTAATAATACAACTAGAATAGATGCATTTCCCATAACACCTGTCAGTGTGTGAGAGACAATGCAAAAGTAAAAGAATTGAAGGTTACTGACCCAGATACTGTGTAAGTTGAGAAGAAAAGGCAAATGGAGACCAAAAAAGTAAATAGTAGAAGGAGAAGCAGATAATAAGCATCCATGTTTTGATTGCTAAATGATACTCTGTGTGGTCTTGTAGATGGGTTTGTTGGAAGGATGTCATTTGTACAGGCAGGATATGGAAGAAAGTAGAATTAGTTTGTTGAAAAACAAGCAGGAAATGTGTGTCCGTTTTGGATGGCTCCTCATATTCCACTTTTGCAAATGGCTAGATGTATTAGCTGAAAATAGAAGTGTGGCAGAAATAGCAGAGTTACACTGCGCTTCAGGGGGAGGTGGCTGCATTTGAAAAAAAAAAAAAAGATGTGTAGTGGTCCAGAGAGGCATTGTTTTTTGGAGACTTCCCTTTGGGCAATTTCTTTCTCCAATGGAAAATGTCAATGAAATAGGACACTCCTGAGAATTAATTCATAAGATTGTTTATTTTTTACTAATGATAAAACATACCAAATTATTAAAAATTCTAAAAGCTATGTTGGACAAGGTGGTTCATAGCAGAAAATATACTTTGATTCAAAATGTTGGTTTGTGTTTTTTCCTCACTTTTTTATAGTCCTTTTACTCTTTGGGTTATATTACGTGTCTGAACACTTTCTTATCCTTTTCTGAATCTGAACATGTTTAGAAACCATCAAGCTGCCTTTGAGGTGACTGTGATGGCATTAGGAAGGGGAGTAAAGTGATGGTGTGTTGGTGGACTTCTGATCTGGGAGAGCACTTCCATTCCTCGAACATGATGGCATGTTGGCACAGACACCCGTTATCGTTGGTCACGGTTAAGGTTCATAAAGCCTTAAATACCTCACATGTGTTAGCAACTCTGCTAACAAATAGAAAAGGTTTTTTTCAAGACCAATATTTATAGCTGAAAATGAATTCCTGCCTTTGTCAACCCATTCATTATCCTCTTCGTGAAGAAAAGGAGATTCAGCCTTCTGTGAAGGTTCCCCCGTCCGTTCATCTCCTTAGCCACTGTCACTCATCCCTTCATTTCTGAATCTTATCATTTCCTATTCCAGATATTGGATTTGATCCATCCATCAGCTGTCAGTAACTTGTCAGAGACCCTGGGCACTTCCAGATGTATTTTCTGTGGAGGTCCTGCCAGGAGAGAGGAACATTGTGTAGAGAGAGCTGGGCAAATCACAGACTTGATCCATTTTTGCTGTACTTCATCTTCAGATTAGCCCTTTTCACCACTTTTTCTCCCAAAACAGAGCCTGAGAATTCATAATGGCGAATTTCTGGCTTGGGAGGAGTTTTTAGGTTTATTTCTATGGATAGGAAACACCCCTATTTCAAACTGCTTTGACAAAACACATAAGGGAAGATTCTGCCCTCCTCTGCACAAAAAAGGAGGGTAAAACTTTGCCCGTTGTGTTTCTTCAGCTGAACTTGATGATAATGCTTAGAGAGAGGTTTCCATGGTGAACATAGGAAAATCAAATTTGAAAACAGTTTTCTTTTGTGTATTTGCTGCTATTGTTTTTAATGGTCACTGTTCTGCACATTTAACAGTCATTATTCACACCTTCTAGCTTGTGAATGCATTTACATATTTTAAATCAACATTAGGAAGGAAAAAATCCATGATTTGCCCAGGGCTGCTTATGATTTTTTTATTTTTTAATGCTGAAATGCTCACGACATCCTCCAGTGGGATCTGTCAGAAAGGTCTCTTTTAGCAGGCAGCTTTGCATATTTGATAACTTCGTGTATTGATTCCTTACATCACCTGCTTCTTACTCACTTAGGTTATATTTCATTTCTGTCCCTTCTATTGTAAAAGTACAAAATGAGAAGCTGGTAGCAGTTTCTTGCTTTATTAATTTTTTTTTCCCTGTTGGAGCCTCATGTATTACATTCCTTGTTTGTTTACCAAGCACTTTTTCTCCATTTCCTTTTTTCTTCAACGGAAAGAATCTGCCTTGGAAGCAGTAAACTTTTAATACAGATTATTCAGAGCCACACCTGTAGCTTAACCAATGCACTCAGGATGGAGATGGATTTCCAGCATTGTTTTCTTGCCCTTACACAGCAACTCTCGCTGCAGCCTGGTCCTCCACATGTCCCACGAGTGTGACACAGGGACACTTGTGCACGGCCATGGCCGGGGATCCTGTATCCCTGGTACCCCAGTCCTGCTCCCCAGGACTTCTTCATACCCAAAGCCCTGGTGATGGGCCTGCCAGTATCCATCACCTCTCAGCTTGGTGTCTTACTCATTATTATTTTTGTCCCTGTAGGAGAGAAAATGTCACGGTGTCATCCCAAAAACCCGTGACTCCTCGGTGCCTTTCTCCAGGTCATTTCTCTATCGGTGGTGGGAGGCTGCAGCCTGGGGAGCTCCTGCCTCCTGCTCCCACTCAGCTACTTCTCGCTGGAATTGCGCCCAGTTGTTGCTTTTTGCATTGTTTCATTTCAGTCGTGTGCTGAAATCCTGCTCTTGTTTCCATCTCAAGTAATTAATTAGTCCAATTTCCATTTTAAATTTAACTGGAGCTCACTAAAAATTTGCCAGCCCTGCCGAAGTGCTGACATGTGTTTTACCAGATATTTGTTATGAAAGTCTTTCGGAATAATTCCCAGATAAAAGTCAAGTATGGTGAACAAAATGCTCAAAATAATCATAAGTGGCCCTGAATATTGAGTTGTGTTGATGAATAATGGAGAGTGTGTTCTGGAGAAAAAAAGAGGATGCAAGATTATTATTCATTTTCCTTAAACCCCTTTGCCAGGCTCTTGTTTTTGGCCTTTTGTAGAAGATACTCAACATCTCACCACGCAGTGAAATCTGTAGGTAAGGAGATGCTGTATAATATGATTAAATACCTGAACTGCTGAGTGACCTCAAACCTTGTTGAGCTGGTGCCTTGAGGGCGATGTCACTCTCTTTGATAGGCACAGTTCACTGAAGATAAATGTGAAGCTTTTATCCAGTATACATAGCAACTCGCTGTTGCTAAATAAGAACAAACGTGCAAAATAAGGAAGTAAATTATATCTATTTATCACCTATACGCGTAATCTCAAGGTGGTACCGTCGTCTGTGTGCTCAAGCAGCGGGATCGCTGCTGCTCTCGTTAGGGGCTGTCCCTTTAAATAACTGTCACTGTTGTCTGACAACATTCAAAACATTAATTTGTTAAATACTGCCTGTTTAATATACATTTCTGTGTGATTTGACAAATGCATTTCTTCAGTTTAATGCAGAAGAGGAGCTAAATTAGACAGTAAATGTTAATGCGTCCATGTTCTTCCTAGATAACTGGTTGCCCTTGGGACAGTGTCAATAAGTGGCATTTATATGATATTATGAATGTGTTAATTATGTGTAGACAAAATAATGAGTAAGCAAAGGTCAAGGACAAATGCAATTTCCCCAGAAATATGCATCAAAGAGCTTCTAATATTTAGGTCATTACCATTATTGAATATTCAGTGTAATTTAAATTATGTGCATTTTTTTCATTGCTTATATTTTTAGTCCAGGCGATATTGAGCAACTCCAAGGGCTGTGCAAATGTTTTGTAACAAACTTCAGCAAAACTTCAGCCGTAGCTGGACTGTGTTTTCTACATACCCTGGTTAACTGCCAGGTGGAATTTGGGATTGATTTCTTGCCCAAGACGTAACCTTGTGATGTTTGGTTTTTTTTCTAAATTTGAAATGAAGGAAATGAAAATGTGGCCACGCCAGCTCTTAAACTGCCGAACCTTGAAACTCAAGGCAAATCAAAACAAAATGCTCTTGAGACCGTAAATACCCAACTTTGCCCTAGTTCATTGGGCCGTTCATTATCAATGCACTTTTAAAAAGCGATGCCGTTAGCAGGCTGGAGATTTCAGTCTTTGCTTTGTACTCGCAAGCCATGAGTCTAAAGGCCTCTTTGGCAGGGACCTTTCCGAAATCCAGTGGTTTTTTGTGACATGAGGCAAGAGGAAAACCCAGCTGATCAATACGGCCTTTAATTAGAAGGAAAGGTTCAGTCATGATTTTTACTTCTAAACTTTTACATATTGACATCTGGCAAAACAGTTAAGAAGTCAATAAGGATCTAAAAGTTACTGTACTGTTGGGTTGCTCACTGAGAAGCAGCAATTAAGCCTTCTCTGTCTCCCAGGACCTCCTCTCACGGGTGTCTGGAAGCATCTCGCTACCAAACAAGATGCTGTTCATATATGAAATATTCATGTTATGACATCAAAACATGTTGCATATTATTTCAGCGCACTGGGCTGAAATTAGATTCACATTTTATTTTGCTTATAAATGCCTGTCAGAGCCACTAAATCAGTTTGTCTTCGCCGTCTCGAAATCGCGTCAGTTTGAATTTCCTTCATGCTGCATATTGTTTTGGGCAAAGACACAGTACTTCTATACCCAAATTGGAGTGCCTCATATTCTTTAAATATAGGTGAAAAAGGCCAACAATTAGGATTATTTTATAAAATTAAAAACTGGGGGAGAAGGGCATCTTGGACCCCTTCTAAAGTCATAGAGAAGCCACCAAATGCTGATGCATTGTGATCTTTGCTCCTGCCCTTGTGCGCGTATCGTGCATATGGTGCATTACCTATTATTTAATGGTTGTAGGGTATATAACAAGGCATTCTGGAGTCTGAAAGGAGTTTGAAAGGCTGAGGGACTTGGGTCTTTTCAGTCTGGAGAAGAGAAGACTGAGGGGGGATCTCATCAATGCCTATAAATACTTCAAGGGTGGGTGTCAGGAGGATGGGGCCAGTCTTTTCTCAGTGGTGCCCAGGGACA
>JAOXJM010000003.1:13599924-13614956 GCA_026413425.1 Tringa solitaria
TAATGGAACAATAAATATTATCCCTTGCTTCAAACTGCATTTATTACTTGTTTACTTGCATTTGTTAATAACAGGTGGGCAGTTTATTGATTCCTTTAGCATGAATCAGGAAACTGAGAATTATAATACAGCATAATAGTACAAGAATTCTGCCTGCTTACTGACATGATCAGCACTGTGTTAAAGATGGGCAAAAAGCACGAAAGAAAAAAAGCTGTAGGATTTTGAAGTCTTCTGGGGATATACATCCACCTTTTCTTACTTCATGTTGCCCAGTAAATACTACTTTGGTGAAAATTTTACAGCCACAGTTTCTATACTAATATTTTCTGCTGCTTTGAGTGTAAAGATCTGTCCAAAAGGAGTGTTCATTAGCATAAATTCTTCTGTTCCCCCTGTGGATCGACATGGCTTGAGACCTGTGTTTTGGGAAAAAAAAAAAGTCTGTTTTTAATGGTTGGCTGGTTTCTTTGCTGAGTAAGTTGGCCTGCTGCAGAGCCAACATCTGTGACCTTTAACGTCCTTGTCCAGCAGAGATGGCTGGTGCACATTTCCAATGGAATAAAACTTCGCAAGTCTTGTTTCTTTAGACAATATCAGTCCAGACCATTCCTGAAGGGTGGGATAATACTTTTCCATAGGTTCTTACCTACTAGTGTCAATTAGGAATTAGTTTTCATATTGGGTCTCTTGCTCTTTTTTAGCTTTTTTTTTTAAGCTTTTTTTTATTTATTTTTTTTTTCACTTTGAGGAACCTTATGCATGGTCAGCTTGCTCAGTTGTCACAAATATGTTTAAGCACTTACATAAAACAAGGACTGTTACTGGCCTGTTTGAATAAGTGCTTTCAGCTGCCCGCTTCATATTGCAGTGGACTTCATGCCAGCTACTGCTGGAGTGTCCAGACAGGATAAGATTGATTGCTTGAAATCTGGTTGACATAACCTGCTTGCTTTTGACCACATATCAGGACAGATGATTCTTCCATGTTGGATTTTCTAGGCCTTGTAAAAGCTGTGGTGGATGCAAGGGTATAACAGTAGATTGTGTCAGTCCTCCTTCCAAGGGTGTATCTTGCACTTCTTTAAGTGCAAGAATGAACGGAAAGAGGGTCTTAAGCAGGATATCTCCCTTCCCAGAATATATGTTTGGGAATTCATCTTGCTAGGTTTTTCTTCTTAGGGTATCAGCCGTTAATGAAAGGCTAGGAGAATAGTTCTAGTTGAGAATAGCTGGACACTTAGATACACGGAGGAAGAAAGGAAGAACATAGAACGCTAATTAAAATTTTATGTACTTTCAGCTGTGATAGGAAGCTCAATTTGATGACTGTTTTAAAGATAAGCTCCAAATTCCAAACTCTGTTAGAAATTGTTTTCCATAAAGATATTTCCCATTGATCAGCAGCATCTTGCTTCTGAAAAGCCAGTATCTTCTAGCACGTGCTGAATTTATTGGCGTGCTTAGCGTCTAATTTAGAAAAGAAAAACGCAGTCTGGCATCCACCCTTGAGAAGATGATAACCTCTAATATAAAGTATTTATGGCATTTTGGCTGTGCTGATCTTCTAATCACAACAGGTCTTAAGATACCTACTGTTGAGTTCATTTGGGGCAATCTACCATAATGCTTTCTTAAAATGGTGTTATTTGGTGTTTTGAAGATATGCTGTTTCATAGCTAGGAGACAGTATTTCTAGCTTCTGTGCAAATAAATTCTTATAATGTAGGATTCTCCAGTGCTTTCAGCTCGAAGAGCTAATTGAGCCATGATGTGCATTATATGTTGTATATAAGCATGGTGGTTCTGGAATCTCAGTCACTCTCCAGTACTGGAGCTAAAACTCACAGATGTCTGCTATATTAAAAGTTAACATTTTATTTTCTATATCATGACTCAAGTTTCCCCAGATGTATAAGTAAATTAAACACAGTCCACAGTTCTGCTGGAGGATTTTATTTTGTTTTGTTTTCTGTATAGTAGATGCATGTTGTTTTCTGTGTGTGGTATTTTGCAATAGTTCTAGCAAAACAAGAAGCTAACAGTACCATGTGTTGAAGGAAATATCTGGAGCTCTTGACTGAATTATTTAGGGTAAGGACCACATGTTACTTTTGTTTAGTGATGAGGAGTTGCTGGGAAATATTGGGAGTAAGCTAAACTGGAAAAATATGGATCTTAGTGATTTGTGGTTCCTTCTAATGTTCAGCTTCAGATGCGCAGGTGTTGCTTTTGTCAGATGAATACTGCCTGATTTCTACTGCTATGTAATTCACCTGCATCAAGATTAAGAAACCACTTTTTATTAAATAAGCTTGGAAACAAGATAAATGTATTTTGCTTTTGTGTGGCGTGTATTGGATATCTGTTTTTCTGATGAGCATTTAAAATGTTTTCTAGTACAATTGGGAGGAATGCATTATCTCTCATATAAAAGCAGTACAGTGCTGAAATAGTCCTCCTTAATTTTGGTCGGAATGAACAAAAGTGTCTGTGTTTATTCCTGCCTAATGCATCACAAATCTGCTGACATGCTAACCTTGGAGTCTTGGCTGGCGGTAATCAGGCCTGTGCACCGGCAGGAAAGATGTACCTAATGCACTCCATCAGTGCAGTTTGCATATGGAAGTTCTCACAGGGGAGCTGCCCTGTGCCAGCTGAGGGTTACCTGCCCACTGCAGTTATTGTATGTAATTATCGAACCAATCTGTTCAGCCCAGCAGGGTTTAGATGGTAATCATGAAGCAACACTTTGGAAAGGAAAGATGTAATGCACTCTCCCCTTCTCTTATGAGCTATGTGAAGTTGTAGCCACTTTTAAAGCTATGTTAGTAAAGCTCTAGTCTCATACAATTAAAAAAAATTAAAAAGGGAAAGGTAAACTCTTCCAGTGTTCATCGAAGTTATCATCTGTGTCTGATACAGATACAGGTCAATTCATCCTTTGCAAAAATCACATAGCTTTAAAAAACCACTCTTTCCATAACCACCTTAAGAATACTTTGCAATAGTAAGATTAATTGTAATACAAAGATAATAACATTTCTATCCATTTAGAGGTTTTAAGATAATGTACCTTGAATGGAGTTCGGATTTCCCGAGTACCTCTCTTTGGAACAGAACCCATAGTTGCTATTAGAAAAAAATAATAATGTACTGGCAGTGGGTGTTAGCTACTTTTAAGCTGTGCAAAGAAAGCCTTAAGAAGCAAGGATCCAGATAAACTTGAATTTAATGAGGTGTAATTGCTTTTTAAAAAGCAATTAACATCAACTTTGGGTAAAATGTTTTTCTGTGTTGTTTAAGATTTTTCAGATTGCTCCTTTTGTAACAGTTATTCCATGTAAATAAAAAAAACAGGGTTTGATCATAAAAACTTCTGTTTTCATACATTAAAATTTCAACTTCTAATGTGATCTACAGATAAGGGAACTGAACTTTTATATTGCCTATTGCCTAGTATTCTTGCATTAATATATGAATAAATTTTTTTCTACAACTAGAGATGTTTTATAATGTGGGAAGAAATAATGATTAGAATTGGGGAATACCTTGTGAGGATATTTTTCTACTTTGTGTGGTCTTTTCTCCTCTTCAGTTCAGTTGACCCTTTTTTTTTTTTTCTCCAGAAAAAAGGAAAGGCAGCAGCTGCCACCAATGAGAGCACTGAAGCAGAAATGGAAGATACAGGAAGTCCAGAAAAAAAGAAACGTACTTCTTCTAGTAAGTCAAAAGATGGTTCTCCCAGTCACATGTACTGGTGTGATAGGTTAACACTGGCTAAGGGCCACACTCCCACCCAGCCACTTGCTCCCCTCCTCAGTGGGACAGAAGGAGAAAACAGGATGAGAAAACTCATGGGTCGATATGAAGATGGGGAAATTGCTTAGCACTTACTGTTGCAGACAAAACAGACTCAACTTAGGGAAAACTAATTTAATTTATTGGCAATTAAAATAAATCTGGGTAGTGATAAAGGTAAACGTTAAACCAAAATCTTTCCTTCCCCTTCTCCCAAGTTCAACTTCCTTACTTCTAGACTCTTCTGCCCCACTCCCTGAGTGGTGCAGGATCATGGAGTAGAAGTGTGTTGTAGTCAGTACATAGCATTTTCTTCTTCCTCCTCATGCTTCCCCTGTGCCAGTGTGGGCTCTCTCTCTTGGGCTGCAGTCCTTCAGGGAAACAAGCGTGCTCCAATTCCTTCAGGAAATATCAGTCCGATCCAATTTGGACTCTTCTATGAGTTGCAGGGAATATCTGCTCCATCCTGAGTCCTCCATGAGCTACCTGGAATATCTGCTCCAGTGCTGTGGAGCACCACCTCCTCCTCTGACCTTGGTGTTCCCTCTGCTGTTTTTCACTCTCTTTCCTGTACCACCACCCTTCCTGTCCAGTGGTTTTTGCCTTCTTTTAAATGTTTTCATGGAGGTGCCACAAACAAGTTGGGCTAAACTTTGACCTACAGTGGGTTTGGTTTGGATCCAGCTGGAATGGGCCGTCAGGCACAGGACAGTACCTGGCCTCTTCCCAAAGAGGCCACCCCTGTAGCTGACCCCAGCTCACCAAAACCCTGCTACATGGCCACATATACCCAATACATCCGTTCACCTTTAGGAGTTCAAATGCTTTTTATCTTTCATAATTTCTTTTTAGATTAATAATAATTAAATTGAAACATTTAAACTTTTTGTGTAAGAAATGTATAGTTTCTAATTTTATGCTGCCTAAAGCTGGTAGAAATGCTGGGTGATAAAAATTGGTGGTTGCACCCTGTTCTTTTGCCGTCATTTATTCTCTCTTCCATTCTCATTTTTGTCCTCCTGTATTGTCCAATTCACTGTCAGAGTCTGCTGCCTCCTCAGGGCTTCTTCATCACAGTGTGTTAAAGCCAGGTGCTAACAGCAGCAGCTTCCCAAACCGAGAGTATTTAAAGTTGAGGAAAGGATCAGCTATAAGGACAGGAAGTGCTGATGCTACATTTCAGATAATTTGGCATAGTTGCAGCGTTGTCTGGAAAAAGTCATGAACAGGTAGATAAAGTAGGATTATTTAAAGTCCAAGATCAGAAATCTTCAGTAGATCTGTATAGGGTAAGCTTATTGGTGAGTGTCCAGTCAAACTGTTTTCTGGATCTAACCTCCTAACTCCTTCATATGAACTGAAATCAAGTAATTGCAAAGATATTTTTCCTAAAGAATTTTTGATTTAGACTTTTAAGAAAAGACCAGATGTTGTCCCTGGTGACATAGTCTGAAAATAATATAACAGTAGCACTGGAGTCTACTCTAAAATAAATCCTCTTGTTTAAAAAAAGTTTTGATGGAGTATGGCAGGATTGGAAAACATAACATTTCAAACACTGTAATATTATTGGAAAACTATGGATTTATCCTAGTATATTTACTCAAACAGTATGAGATAAATAGCAGTAATTAAGTTAATGTTCATAGAATGGTTTGGGTTGGAAGGGACCTTGAAGATCATCCAGTTCCAACCCCCCTGACGTGGGCAGGGACACCTCCCACCAGACCAGGTATAGTACATAATAATGTATAATAATAATAATATAATTCATTTCATTGAATAAAATCCAAACAAGCGTAGCAACGGGTGCATAAACCTTTCGGATTACTCTCAGCAGTAGCTGGTGGGATCTCCATCAGGTCTGGAGGGAGGTGTAGCTGTTGGGAGATGCGCAGCCCCAGCACAGCCCTTGCCAGGCATTTTCTCCCATAACAGGGGATTTTTAGGTGCTGTGCCAGGTCCTGCACCCCCTGCGTCTAACTCAGCTCTCGTAATTTGTCTCCTGCTCTATACCCTGATATCTTTTCAACATCCCTGAAGTGCCTGTGTGCCTCCTTGGCTCGCTCCCAGTTGTTTTCAAGGACCTGCTTTTAAGATAAAATCACATCTGCAAAGCTCCAGCCTCGACAAAACCCCTGCACTGCTCTTTTCGAAAAGTGAGGCTCTCGTGATGAGCTTCTGCATTTTCCATTAGGAGAGACTTTCCAAAAAGATTTTTTTTGAATGATTTCTTGATAGCTGGCAATCTCCTGAATCGTTTCTTATACAGAAATTGTTCTTCAGGGTGTTTTGTTCCGGTAACAGCTGCCACCAAGCTTGGTTTGTCACAATTTCCAGCCTATAACTTGGAAAGCAGTGGTGTCTATAGGTCTGGCCTGAGGGGCCGGCGTTTTATTTCTTGCTCTGAAATAGTGGGCAGGTCACTTCATTTCTCTGTGCCTCTGTGTTTTCCTGCCTGGCTTTGTGGGGTTTTTTTGGTCTATTCCTTTGGGGTCTGATAGTCTTTGAGCTTGAACAATGTGGCTGATCCGAGCTCTGTTTTAATCCAATGATAAATAGTTAATTTTGGAGGTTTAGGTTGACAGCAAGCCACCTTGGAGTGTCAGGCTGTGAGACTTTGGTTTCCTTCTATAATCAGATAAGGAAGAGATATTTCCTGTAAATCCTCCCCTAGTGTTCAAGTCATACCATTAGAGCATTAAGTCAGATACATGACACCCAATTTCAGAGTAATTCCTGAGGAAAAAGCACATTATATTTTTTTAATGGGCTTCCCAGGACTTATTTTGTTTCTTCCTGATGAATATGAATTCCAGCAAGTTCATCTGAATTCTGACCTTCAAATACACAAAGGCTTTTTTTAGGGCAAGAATATGTTTTTTAAAAATATATACTGTCCACATGAATGTCTTCCTCTCTTCCCTTGGAGTGCAAGAATAGAACTGTTATAATTGTGCCTAAAATTCATCTCTCTATTTATTATGAGCTACTTGCATCTTACAGAAATACTATTCATGTCAACCTGACCGGGGCCGACCTTTTCTTTCCAAATGGCTTTATTTGGACTGTGTGCTGCATACAATAAAGCTGCTTCTCTTCATCTCCTTTTCTTCTGATTGCCAAGTAACGTCAAGCAGATCGGAGAAACTTCTTGTAATGTACTGTGTGGCTCGCAGTAACAGGCTTCCCCAAGCACCTCGGTTGAATAAATATCCATTGAATAACTGGAGAATACATTCATATTCTTTTTATTTTGATTTATGTTCTATCTTCCTATCTGTGCATCTTCAAGAGTAATTGCCAGTTTTCACCTCCTACAGAGAAAGTATAATAGAGCTGAAGAATAAGTAAAATGTGCTCTGTTTCTCTCGCTCTCTTTTGTAAGGGAACCTTTATATTCCTACCCAGGCATACACTAATAATTTGCAAACTGAAAATCATAGCCTCATTCTCAGCTGGACCTGCTGTAAAAAAGCTGCTCGTATGCCTTCCCTGTCTCCTTTCCTCGCGACGCTTGCCAACTGGAGACCTCTGCATAGGGCCCTTTATGAAATAAGTCAGTCCAGCTCGGATGTAGTAAAGGCATCCCGAATGAATAGGAAGGTCGGGGCCGGTATGTTCCCCATTATAGACATCATTCCCAGGCTCTGCTGATGGGATAGCAGCCGGGCTGTACCACGTGCATTTTAATGATGCTGCCAGTACAGCATCTCTCTGAGGATTACTGCCCCGGCTCCCTGTGATGGGTGGCAAGTTCCTTTCTGTCAACCGGTGTGGGATGCTGTTAGGGGTGACTGCGGTGTGAAATACTGCCGGGTGTTGGTAAAATACCGCATTAGATCGGGGGACACTCTTGAAGCACTGGCTGTCATTGGGCCGCGGGGGACCTTTTCTTAATCTCAACAATAATAAGGTCAGTTGGGTGCAGCGTGATTTTTCCATCAATTAGTTCAGTCACACTTCTAACAAGCTGTATATAATCACGCGTGTTTAACCTGCAGGTTACAGGGCCTAGCTGGCTGTGTGACCTACGGATCATAGAGCTGCTAATTTCTTATTTGTAAGTGAAAAATTTAATAGAGATTTCCAGTTGCACTGTCCTGTCTTATGCTTTCGGATTCCTACCCAGCTACTAAACAAACCACAGAAGTAAAGCACTTGGTAATCTGGACCCCCATCCCTTGGTTTTATACGTGACCCCTCAAGGAAATGAAACCAGAAGCACACTTTGCTTGTGAGCCTTTCCTTCCCGTATTAAGCCAAAAACAAGCTCCAGGTGACCTGATGTGCCGCTCACAACAGGTTTCTCCTCAACTTTCTCCTTTCCTGTGGTCATGAGCATTGGAAGATCTCATTGCATGCTGATGGGTATCTCACTCGCTGCAGACATCCGTGGAGGGTAAGAAATGTGAGCCCCCCCCCTCTCCCTCCCTCCTTCCCTCCACCATATTGCAGACTTCAGCGTTTAGTCCTAGTTCAGTTCTTCTCTACAGCACCAAGAGCCACCAGGCTTTGGGTTGGAAGGGTGTGGACTGAAAGCTGGGACACAGGGGAAAAATGTTCACGTGCTGGAAAGTATTTTCAAAGCTACTGGAGCATTTGGGTTGGATTTATAAATTGCTAAGAAAAGAGTTACACAGTTATCGTTTGAAAATAACAACATTTCCCATAACAAAATGGCATGTTCTGTGAGCCTGCAGTAATTCTGCATCTTCATGACAACCAGCAGGGAAAAAATAGTCAGAAAATTACCATTGTACTTGAAACTCACTATCTCTGAACACCCTAAAAATCCTAAAGATCTCATTTATGGATGCATTCAGTGCTGCTTAAACAAGATTTCCCCAGATTGTCCAGTGTTTATGCACTTTCTATGGGATCTATTCATGTTTCAAATTTGTGAAGCTTCTGTATGTCATTGTGGGGTGCGACAACCTCATTCAGGGCAAACTGAGACCTCAGTTTCTAATAATCCTTCTGGCACCATTTTTATCTTTATTGAGGAAATAATAAAAATTCAGCCATTTAGACTACCAAAGTGTCCTCTTTCTGGAGTGTGCAGTTGTAGTTTTAATCAGTACATGCCTTAACAACCCTAGGAGGAATTCTTTATTTCTGTTGGCACAGCATGGTGTACTTTCCCCTTCCACTTGAAATAACATTTCTCGCTATTAGCGGGATGAAGTTTAAAAAGTTTAATTATACAATGGGAAAGAAAGGGTCATAAACCAGAAGGCAAAAAAATCTCAACTCTTGCAGAGTCATGTTGAAAGTTACTTTAAGCAGATGAGGTTGGCCTTGGTGTTCTGAGTACCCACACCAAAGAACAGGTTACTGTTCTCTTCTTACCCTGTATTGCCACATAACTGCCTAATTTGACACTGATTAAGCATTAAATTATCTGTCAGAGGTCTGACTTTCAGGTCAGGTGCATTTAAGCAAAACTGTCCCATCAGCTGAATCTCAAAAATCCTGGAAGTCGTTAGAGCAGGGCTAAAATCAAGGGTTAATTCAAGATTAGTGACCACACGCAGGCTGGTACAACCGAGCTACTTCTCGTAATCCCAATTCAGCAAAACACAGACACAGAACGAGTCATAAAACCTCTGCTCAACACAGGCACTAACACATGAAGAAATAAACATCATTACAAGGTCAATGTGGCTAAATTGGTATCCTCACTGTATTATAAGAAAGTAATGAGAAACACCTTCAGCCTCAAACAGAAGTCAATAGAAAATCAACCAACGGCTACCGCAGACATCCTTTTTTTCTAGCAGGAAGCGGGGACGACGGGCAGATGCTCTGGAGTAACACAAATACACACACACACGGGCACAGGCAACCTTTAAGAGAAGGACAAACACATTCCAGCAAGCGGCAAAACCACCCACTGCTGTTATTTTATGAGTAGATGGTAGATTTGCTTTCTGCATGTTGGTGAAATAATGAAAAAATCCCGGGATTTTGAAGGCGTAAAATTGCAGACAATTTATGTTTATAGCTGTAGACGGCCACACAAGTGAAACTAAATTGAGTGCCGGATGGAGCTAAGAGGAGAGGGAATCAGAAATGCAAGTGAAAGATAAGGCTGGAGAAATTTCTCCCTCCTAAGCTAATCAGAACTAAGTATCCTGTTGCCAGCAGCATGGAGAATGTTTCAGATAACAGATAGCGATGGAAATTATGTAGGATAATTATGTCAGAAATAACAGCAAAGGGGGTGTGCGCTGCCTCGGAAAATTGTCACCTCCTTCCTCCCTTTGTCACCCCGGCGTGGGGTACCCGCTGCCACCTGTAATGCCGATTGTTACCCTACTGGGGGGGGGGGAACTCAGGGATCAACTGTGGGTAATACCTACCATCTAGCATAGTATTCAAAACGTAATCGCTCTAATTTGCAATTGTAAATCTCCTGTTATCAATTAATTTACATTGTACAAGTAACCATCTGATTATCTTTGTGCCTTGCTGTATTTACACTGCAATTTAATTGTAAGTAATTAGCATGTAATTGCATGTAGTTATTTATATCTTGTGAAGAAAGTGATGCATTTATATGTCATTAAAATAATTGCGGTTGAGAGCAAATCTTTTGACTTTCCTCCCTTTTCAATGTGTCTAACAGTTTCTATGGCCAGAATTGCTGATGTCTAGGCAAAGCCAGGTCTCCTTTGGATGGGTGAGGTTAGCTTTCCGCAAGCTGAGTTGCGTTTCGCTTTTGGCCTGCATTCATTCTCTGTTTAAAAATATACTAACCTGCCCCTTTGCCTTATAAAGAGGATTTGTAACAGGGGAGAGCGCTGGGTGTCTCGAGGAGAAATCCCAGGGCAGCCCGTGAGGAAGCGGTGAGACGGTGACCTCCGTTCTTGGCGTGGATGAATGCTCTCCATGTAGCGGCTCTCACAAAAAATATTACCCTATTAGAGTAATACCTGCTAAGGGTATACTTTATGAATGCCATCAAGGGCAATGGTGGCTTTCATGTCCAGTATTAGTGATGGTAATTTTATTCCCCTTGCTGCTATCCTCAGTCCTCCATCACCCCACTTAGAGTCACTCTGATGCCAGGCTTTGCGGTCACAGCCCGTTTCTTGCCATCCCATCCTCCAGCACTTGTCCTTTTGAAAGAAATACAGTGTTTTCAGAGCATTACCATAACAGAGGATCTCTGAGATGCAGTTAGGGGCTTTTGTGCCCCCTGACGTGTAGCAGGGAAGGATACCTTGGGTTTGTGACAGCTCTGGGAAACGTCTCTGCTTCGTTGCGTGTGCTGCGAGCTGTCTGCTGGGGAGGGTTTTGATGGAGAAGGGAGATGCCTCATGCTGCTGCTTGCTCAAGGCCAGTTCATTAGCATTTGTGTTTCTCTACTCTGAAGAGCTGGGAGAATATTTTGGGATTCACAAAACAGCTTTGAGTGGCACGAAGGACGGTATTATCTCCTGGGATAGTCCACGTCTCCTCTTGGGCTGGAGCTGCTGGGTGCCTTGCTAATGATGGGTTTTTTTTCTTTGCTTTGCTGGTTAGACCCCAGAGTTTAGTAAAGGATTTTATGTCTGCTCAAGGGAGAGTATCTTTTCACTTCTCATTGCCTCATTGCTGCTTCTGCATTTAAGAAAATAGCTCCCAGCTGTGCCACTGTCAGATTCATATTGTCCAGAAATGTTATGCCATAGCAATCATCTCATTGCTGGGACTGATGGAGAAGCTCCGAGAGGTGCCTCTCCTTTTTCTGCCTAAGCAAATGGCATCAAAGCTGTGTTTCAGCTCAATCTTCTTCCTCATTTAGCATTTCCCCATCCCAGCATTTTCACACAGGTCCAGTGGAATGAATAATATGTGTGAATGACAACACATGGTGTAGGTATTCAGCAGGGCTACCAGCCAGCCCGTGTCTGCAGAGCAGCTTTGCCCATGGAACCTGCTTCCCCTTGCCCAGCTGGATGCAATTGGGAGGGTAGAAGCACACACCTGAAGCAGGGTGGGAGGAGATGAAGCTCTGCAGGAGTTTATTAGAGAAGGTGGTTGGTGGAGAGCTTTGGGTTCTGCCTTTTGGCTTCACAGCAAGTAGCTGAGCAGAAGGGGCTCCCCAGGACCTGACCCTGGTGAGTGGCATAAGGGCTCTTGGGGGGTGCTGTGTGTCCTGCTGCCCTGCACAGGGAAGATTTGTGCTGTTAAAAGTCTTTTGGGAATTGTAGAAGATAGTGGGATAAGAATTCATCTTGAAGGTAGTGTCTCTCTTTCTGAGGATTAAGCGCAGAATTGGGTAAGCTGCTCTGGTCAAAAAGCAGGGTTTGGCTCCGTGTTTATTTATGTCTCTGTTGAGTTCTATTTCTCAGAACTCTATTTTCTTTACCCTCGTATCTCCTACATAGCTCCCCTGGTAAAACTAATGTTATTATGTAGATAATACTTTGACTTCCAGAAGAGGTGAGTGTGTATCTGGAGTTAATTACTGACCTGCTGCTTAGTGTCCTGCACACAAGCTATATTAATTTATATATAAGAAACTGAAGTCCTGATACAAGAAATAACAAACATAAGGTGCTGAGAGGTCTCCAGGTGTGCTGGTGGTAGTAGTTACTATTATGTCAGTCAGAGAAGCCTTGTAGCTAATGAGACTCCTGTGAAACATCTTGACCTCTGGAAGGTGGTCTCTAATATCTGCTGTTTTTCTCGTGGATGTAAATAAGGATTAATAGGATTAATTTGTATTCAGAAACATCTAGGAGCTTGTTCTCACTGGCTCATTTGGGTCTACTTTAACAGTGTACTTGATACTTATTTGCATGATTGGGTTGCAAGCCATAGACAGCAGTGACAGTGGTCAATTAAGGTCTAAAGCTGGTCAAAACCTTAGAGGATATATAGATATAAGTTCTGCTCAAACTGTAGAAAAGCACTATGAGATGAGTATTTTCCATTGCTAAGCTGTCGTAGTAGTATATAAAGAGAATTTACTTTATGTAGGTTTATGTGTTCTTCACTGGAGCTTTTGCATTGCTGCATTGTTTTGTTCCTGGTCTTCCTTCCTTTGTAATTGCTTGTTCCTTCCTTTTCATCTATTTTATTACATATATTTATATTTCCATCATTTTGGTAAGTGTCTGAAAGGAATACTGAAAAGAAATAGGAATAATTTGTTTAGTAAATAAGCTGCTAGATAGTTCCCACCTCCATCTCTCTTTGATAGCAACTTCTTGCAGGTACTTGGCCAATTCCCCTGTGACTTGAACAGTTGCTCTGAGCTCTGGGGATGAATATCCAGGGCTTGTTGCTCAAAAGAAACCCTTGAAAACCCTCACTCCTGTTTCTGTGATAGCCTGATGCTAATCATAAACTGTTTAGCCTTTGAGGATTAAGTGGTATCCTTAATGTACCGATGTCATAAAGTTTGTGTTATTGGTGTTCATATACAAATAGGTAAATACGGCTTCTGAGGGGGGAGGGGATTGGTTTTGTTCATTAAAATATGCATAAAAATGTCTACAAAGCCAGGTGAAACTCAGGTGGTCCTGTGGTGTATAATTGCATATATGTGGCTTAGTCCCTGAGCAGCTTTACCCCATGGAAATACTAGTTAAGGCATAGGTTTCAGTGTATTAGTGAGTTTATGACCTGTATAAAAATGTCAAGTCAAACAGCTGCCTCCTGAATTATTCAGCGTATTGATAGAATAATGACTTTGAAGATGAAGATATTGGACTTAACTCTTTCAAGAGGAGTGGGAAGGGGAAATGAATCAGCTGCACTTGATTCCAGACGGATGATAGCAAGATCCCTAATGTTCCGTGGCACCTTTGAGCAGTAGATTCGAGTAGAATTAGAAGCCAGAGATAGGATTGATTTTGACACTGATGTGAATTTTAAATTAAGTGCATTTTTAGTAGAACTTGCTAGAAAACCACAAACACAGAAAAATGGTCTTGCTGAATGCTTAAACTTTTTACTTTTTTAAAAAAGGAAAAATCATAATTTATTTTTTCAGGCAAAACAAATATAGGCGATGAGAACTCCTATATAATAGGAGTCCATGCTCTTAAAACATTTGTAGAAAAATTTTGGCTGTCTTGCTTTAATTTCTCTTAAACAACTTGCTAGTCAACTTTGTTGCAGTAATAATAATAGAGCTTCGGGAAAAAGATAGTCTGGTTTATGTAGATGTAGCAAAACTGTTTTTTCACTTGTTTCCTTACTTCTAAGCTGCACTTGACTCCTGGCTTTAGTTAAATGCATTCCATAACGGTAGCTGTAATGCATGCACAAAGGAACAAAGCTTCAGTTTTCTTATAAGTTTAATATCTGAAAGTTTCAAGTGTGTGAGTGCTTGTCTGGATAAAGCTAAGTTTCTCAGTGTGTTTTGTGGGGGATATATATATAAAGATACACACAATGTATTTATACTTTCTTGGGAGATGTACAAAATATATTTACAGAATATATTTATGAAATATATCTTACAGAGCCCTCATTATTTTTATGAAGAAGCATATTTACATAAATGCATATGGAGATAATTTTATACTTTCTGTGTATACCTTGAACATTAACATTTTGTATTAGATGCTATGAATGTCTTTTCTTATTTTCAGATTTCCTGTATTATGAGAAAGTTAGTACTCTCCTTTTGGCTTTCAAAACATATTTTCACATCACCAATCATGGCCCGGCAGCCACAACAAATCTGTTTTACTACTAATAAATGTTTGGTGGAACAATGTAATTAACCAACTGGCTGTTTTGCTGTGGAGGCTGTGGTTACGGAAGTTGGAGGTGCTGGGAGAGGATCAAATCCTGCTCCAAACTGTTTGAGCTTCCCAAGCATACGCTGCCGGGAGTCAAGGCTGGGTGGCATCCAGCAGACTGGGATGCTGTTGCTGCTTCTGGTTTCTGTTGTTCTTGAGCTCTGCTTATCCATCTTGGTGTCTGGGCCAAGTGTGAATGTTGGCACTTGCTGTTAACACCAGCCCCGCTGCAGTGTTGTTTCAATTCATCTATAGATGGTTGAAGCTTTCTCCTGTTTCTTAGCAAGAAAGAATTTGCGAGTTTGAACTCTCCACCCAAGGAGATTTTTGAAGTTTAGTTGTTGGCATTTAGAACTGAACTTAAAATCATAGAATGGTTTGGGTTGGAAGGGTCCTTAAAGACCATCTTGTTCCACCGCCCTGCCCTGGGCAGGGACAACTCCCACCAGACCAGGTTGCTCCAAGCCCCCTCCAACCTGGCCT
>JAOXJM010000003.1:13615056-13625640 GCA_026413425.1 Tringa solitaria
TGGGGCAGCCACAGCTTCTCTGGGCGACCTGGGCCAGGCTCTCACCACCCTCACACCAAAGAATTTCTTCCTGATATCTCATATAAATCTCCCCTCTTTCAGTTTAAAACTGTTTCCCTTCATCCTACGGCTCCACTCCCTGATCAAGAGTCTCTCCCCATCTCTCCTGTAGCCCCCTTTAGGTTCTGGAAAGCTGCTATAATGTCTCCCCAGAGCCTTCTCTTCTTTTTCAATTTTCCTTTTGTTTTTACAGTTTTTGGGGTTGGGTTTTTTTTTCTTTTGAGATTCTGGATGCTTTGCCCTTATCGACAGGGCTGTAATGTAACTCTCCTGCAGCCAGCTCAGATCCCCGGAATATCAGTGGGATCAAAACGCAGTCTGGTGATGTTTTACTGCGCTCAGGATCAGGTTTGCTCTTCGAGGTGTTCTGCCTACGCAGTTGAAAATACGGTGTGGTTGGCTGAGTCTTTTATCCTGGTTCATGGGATTCATGGTTGCCAAGTCCCAGTTTTGACCTTCACGAACAGGATTTTGTCTGCTCTTGTGGGGTTATTTGTGATCCTTGAGCAGGTCCGTCTGTGCCTTCCAGCCCTGCTCCTTTCCTTTGATCTCCCTCCTCTACCCTGTGGGCTGCATCAGCTTAAGAGACCGGCACCCCATCAAAATGAAGCTGCTGGGAGTATTAGCCTTTGAAAAGCATGTCGCTGTTAATGTGCTCTCTTTGGTGAAGGATGGCCTTAGCTCTTGCTTGAGTTTTAGTGTCAGGTGCCAAAGGATCAAGGCAGGAATACCTGTTACGAAGAACTGAGCAGCCAAGAATTGAAAAATACCGGGCTTTATATTCACTGTCATTTAAAATGGAACTGTTTCCAAAGCGATCGAAGAGCTTTTCATCCTTCTTTCCATCTGCACCAGCTTTAGTGCCCATGGAAGGCAGTGTTGTTCTCGGCTGATGTGACATGGACCACTGGCTCCATAAACAAACCTGGCTTGCTTCTTATGATAACACAAATTATCTGCATGTAAAAACAGAGCCTGAAGGCATGACAATGTTAAACTAGGTCAACAGTGACAAAACCTTAGTGCTGACATACTCGTTTTTATAGCTAAGTTCATTAATACTTTTTGATTACCCAGGGTGTAGGTGTAAGGAGCAAGAGCTGCATGAGTTGTTTCCTTTTTCCTGCATCCTGTACATCCATTAAGGTAGTCAAACTAATTGTGTGATTAAGATGAATAGTACTTAATAATGGGGAGGACATCATGGCAAAATTGATTAATCTGAAATAGGGAGAAATTGTTGAATGGATATGTTTGCAGCACTAGAATGCAATGAATGGAAGGAGAGTAATTTATATATAAAGAAAAAAAAAAGGAAGGGATTTTGGCAAATCCTATGCTCGTTGTATTTCCTTTTCTTTTTTTCTCTAATTTCCCTGGAAATAATAAAACTTATTCATGATGCTGCTGCAATAATTGAACTACTAGAAGGAGAGGAGGAAAAAAGCTCCCCATATAAATTACTACTTGAGACCTGTTCTGTTTTGACAGATGTCAAGGCTGGGTAGCTGAGCTTGTTCTCCTGTTTGTATGAAAAGGGCTTGGTATCACTAGGACGCAGACAAATAGCTTTCTGTGCTACTGAATGTGGATAGATTACTCTGCAACAGAGTGGTGTGGGTTTTTTTGTTGTTTTTTTTTTTCCCTAGTCATAACCTAGTGACTCTGAGAGAATAAATTGATAAAATATTCCCTAGTTCTTTTGCAGGGTGTTGCTGCAGGAGTGGGATGTTAAGGGGGAAGAGGTACCCTGCCTGCTGGATGAAAAAATGCTCATGGTGTGTTGGCATTTCTGTTTAGATTTAGGAAAAGCAGTTACAAAATTAGTTGTAATCTGAAGGAAGCAGTTTGCTGCTGTACGCTAAGCTCCTCTGGTTTTACACTGAGAGCGTGTGCTGGTTGTTGGTGACACATGTATGTGGCCTTCACTTAAATCTCTTGCTCCAAAGTATTTTAGTCTTGCTGTTCAGGACTTACCAATTTTTATACTTTTTGTTTTTTTTAAAAAAAAAGGTATGTAACTTGTGCATTAAACAGATGGCACTAAACTAAATAAATCGGTTTTCTGGACTTTCCTCTTTGTGTACTGCTTTCAGTTGACCTGCATGGGGGGACAGTCTCATCTCTGCCCCTCGCATGGCACATTCTCCTTCAGTTTTTTTCAGATGTGAAGTTTTTGCTCCGTTACTTCTACCAGCCTTTCTGGTTTTGTTCCTGCTCTTAGGTTTTTAGCTTGTACTCACCTTTATTATCTGTCTGCTGCTACAAAATACTGAGGCTTTTGGATGTAATGATTAGCTTCATCTATAAACTGGTAATTTAGAAGGAAATTATCTTGGAAAACTAAAGACTGCATTTTTTTTATCAGTTCTTCATTATTCTCGGGTCTTTTATGAATCCTTTGGAAGAAACCTCTGACTGAGATATAGTTTCATAACACGGGGTTCTGCTCAGTGATGGAATTGCCCTGAACAAGAAATTTTGAGTGCTGTTTCCAGGGAAGTGAGATTTATTGTACCCCAGCCACTAATGATGTTCTTCTGCACTTGGGAAGTTTTTGTGAGGCTTTTGCTGTTGCCATGTGTGCTATTAATTTTATTACACTTACTTGCTTTTCTTGCTGTATACTGCTTAGAGTAGACAGAGTAGGGTAAAAAAAAAATCTTTTTATAGTTCTTTGCTGAATAATAAGACTGGAAACTATTGGTAGTTCATGTATCAGTTTCCTGTTCTCCAAATACTGTATATAAACACCTTTTGTAGCTGGCTGTTAAGGTCAAGGTGGCTTTTGTGGGTATTGCCACTGGCTTTCCCTGGTGGCACCCAGGACTTGCTAAATCGATTGTCTTGCAGAACTGTTGCATAATCAATCTTTTTAGTTACAATTCAGCATTTTTAACAAGTTTTTTCTCAAGGCAGTAGAACTAGAGCCATTTCCTTGGATAGCCACATCCTTCCCACTGGGTGCTGCCCTTCAAGTAAGACGCTCTCCTAGCTTCATCCTGGGCTGTGAGTGAGCCTCCAAGAGCAGGAGCAGCATATTAATGCTCCTCCACTGATTTTTTTTTTTCAGAGCATTAATAAATAGAAATAGAACATTGCATGGACTATTTAAGCTTCAAGTCCATCCCTTTGCTCCCCAAGATTTCAGAGAGCAATGGGTTTTAAAAAAAAACTTTTTTAAAAAAAAAAGCTACTTATGTTGAGGCACCCTTGAGATGAGCAGGCTCACCCTGGCTGTGTGCTTCCCACACCAAACACCCAATAGTTCATGGTGGCAACCTGCAAAGCCAATGAGGACTTCCTAGTTCAATGTTGCAAGCTCAAATTTTAAGTATTTCTTTATTTTGTGGTGTCAGTGTCATGTCTTCTGTTTATCTAACCTTGATCTGTGTTGGTCAAATACAGCAATATAAAGTTAAATATCTTATTCGTACTGTTGTTTTTTTATATAAAAGAATGGGGATGAGCACCAGGAGGTGTCTATTTTGTGGTTGGCGTTGGACGTGTTTAACTTCAAAGCCTTCTGCAGACTTTGTGTATCTCTGCACTGTGTGACCCAGTTATGCAACTTAGCAGTTTTTTTTAAAGAAACCAACTTAGAAAGCAAAAGACCTTGTTTTTTTGGAGAACATGGTGTTGAGGGAGTATGTGGGCGATCTGAAATGTCTTCTGGCTTGCAAGGACAAGGAACAAATTAAAAAGAAGAAAAACAAACAATTTAATGGTGATGGAGCTGTAGCTCTAGCAAGGATAGACTGTGGGCGTACATCCACTTTATCTTGTTGCAGAAGATTATTCTTCGACACAGAAGGTCATAAAAATCTCACTGCTGAGTATTAGAAGATTATCTTGCTAAAAGTTTAAAATGCTTTACCAGCAGTAAATATTTAAGGCCTTCATTTCCAGCAATCAGGGGACTATGTGAATACATACCTTAGCTTGCAAATAAGCACTAAATTGTCACCTCAAATAAAAACTGAATGGTAAAACATGTGAAATTAACCATCAAGGTTGGTAATTATTTCAAGTTGTGTAGACATTAATTACTCAGTACCTGATTTATTTTTTTTATCCCTGACCTTTCTTGGTCGGTATTTTGTAATTGGTTACAAGTGATTAGAGGTATTTCTGATCACTTATAATTTTTGCTTCTGGCACTTCAATCGCAGTAAGAAAAGATTTAATATAAGAGAGTGATAGGAACAAGAAATGAAGGGGAACTAATGGTCCCCTCCCTTCCCCGGTAGGTATAGCCTGTTAACTTCTGCTTGCTCTTTCATGCAAAGAATCACTCAGATGTGACATTGAACAATATCCTTTGCGCTGTGTCCTTCAGCTGAGGCAGGCTTTTGGCCAAGTAGAAACTTGAAAAGAAAGTGCAAAAGCATTAGAAGATCCCATCTGTTCTTGTAAAGCTGTGGTGGACTCTTTTCAGAGCTACCAGTGCGGCTCGTGGGCTGGTGAGGGCTTGGAGAGGTGATGCAACCTCTGTTCCCTGGGGAGGAGGAGTGAGACTCGGGTCTTGTACAGCATTAGAGCTACTACATGGGCTACTGACACCTCATAAAAAATTAAGATTATAAACCTGCAGCTTACAGTGAGAGTGAATAAAATAAGTTTGTTTCCTTAGTGAGGAGCTGGTAGAACCCATCCCCTTCTGTTGCTTGGAAAACAAGCTGTAGTGGACTGCAAAGATCTTGTTATATCTTGGTAATCACAGAATCTCCATGGTTGGAAGGGACCTCTGAGATTGAGTCCAACTACATTAAAAAACAAAAACAAAAACAAACCCCCAAAAAAACCCAAAGCAAAAATACCCAAAACCCAACCAAACAAAAAAAACCCACGCAACAAAAGCACCCACCAACCAAACCCCATACCAACAACACCACACACAACACCCCACCACAAACCAATAATCTTGGGCACAATGTAATGAAAACACATGTCAAAAAAAAAAAAGATTTTATTTGAAGTGAATTTTTCCATTGTGTCATCAAAGCCTGACACGTTCAGTTGAAATAACCTTTGGTAAGTGGCCGGGTTGATGCACTATATGCAAATGAGCAAAGGATCTCTTAATCAGCAGTTTGGAGAGATAGAGTATCGCTTTGGACAACGCAAAACAATTTAATGCATTTCATTACTTTGCGTTTAAAATAGAAAGGTGATGAACACATCATCCTCTCTGAATGCAGTCTCCTGTTGTTATTCTGGGCTTTTGACTGATACATGGACTTTTCACCTGTATCTCTATGGGAAAATAGCTTTGAAATCCCTTTCAAAGAGGCGCCTCTTCTCTGCGTACAGTCAGTAAGCAGTTGTTCTGTGCCTGTTCTAATGGAGCAGGGAATCTCATTTTAAGTAATAGAAGACAATTTTAAGGGCTATGTATCTTACAAGTTCAATTTATGAACCAGCTGGTGAATCGCTTTTGAGATTGCTTTGACAATCTCTCCAAAGAATTCTGGTGTCTAAAGATTATTTTATTATCAATATGCAGTCACGCAGGTCAATGTTCTTTTCATTTGGGAAGCAAATGATATCAAACAAATGGTATTGTAAAGCCTAAAAATCCAATATAAATGTGTAATGCTCATCCCTACTTGATGAGACCAAGGTATTTTGCTACCTCAAAATAACACTTTGAAATATTTAATTTTCACCTTTTTTTGTCATAATAAACCACATGGGATCTCTATTTTGACACCGTTTTACTTTGAAGTTAAACCTATCAAACCTTGGGAGAGCTATGTCGGTGATTAGGCTTTTTGAGCTTTTCCTCCATGAGATAGATTACACTTGCAAAACGCTTTTTGGCTGACTCACTAAACAGCGTTTAAATGCACAGGAAATGCTTCTGTGACAAATGCCTACTGGATTTGTATTTCGGCTTCAGAAAACTCTGTCTTCCCCGTTTTTAGCTCCCGTAATCAATCCATTGTGTTAATAACAATGTTCGAATTCGGGAACAAGGAGGCAAGCCAAGGATTCAAACGTTGCTGAGGAAGGGCTGCAGCTGGTGGATGATGCTGAGCAAAGCGTGGGTTCCTGCTGTGTGAGACCTGTGCCTCGGTGGGGAAATGACGTGGCCGGTGCTTGGTATCACCTTTGCTGTTCTTCTGTTGATAGAGTTGTAAAACTGGGGGATGCTTCGGAGTTGGTGTCCTCTGGGGCTTTAGTTTTGATGGGCATGGGCTTTGCTACAGGAGCGGGAATCGGGACAGCAGTAGGAGCAGTGGCAGGGAACAGCATTCCTTGTGAAGGCTGGTAGGACTGGGGGAAACAAAAAAAATCACCAAAAGCAGGTTTCAGATGCACTTGATTATTTAATAACCTCTATTAGTAAGCCCATAGGCTCGCAGGCTTGTGGTTCTCGTGTTTCTTTGGCTTGTTGCTAAGTGGAGAATGTTGCATTTATAGAAGGTGAAATGTTTGAAGGGTATGAAGTTCATATCGGGGAAAAAAAGAAGCAGGGAAAGCTCTTAAAGAGTATATGGAGGGTTTCAGATAAAGACTAATCTGCAGTCTGAGGGCTTCTGGAGTGCCTAATTTGAGACTGGAGTGAAGCAGAGAGATGCAAAGTCTCATAGTTTCCTTATTTAAGCTTTCTTAAAAACGGAATTTGGGAGATAGGACAAGGCTAGCCTATGGTTTGGCAGGCAGTATGAAACAGTGCCAGAGTAGGCGAGTTTGATAAACCTCAGCCCAGAATAGAACTAGGGACAGTAAAAAGATGAAAAAACATTACCAAATGAGTTGTTGCATGTTTGAAGTGACCAAGGGAAAAAAATCTTGCTTTGAGGATTCAGAGCCTGATGCATCAGCAATGTTCCCGCCATCAACCAGGCTTGGTTTCCTCCCATGGAGAAATACCATCACCCTTACTCTGCACTTGTATCTCGCATCGGTAATCTGAGGAAAGATGCATTAGGAATGTCAGTATTTGCATATTATGCTAATAAATTGCCAGGTGGAAAAGGCACCTCAGCTTTCTGTGGGATAGCTTCTTTCAGCTCAGTCTGCATTACTGTGTCAATATCAACTCGGAGTGTAACGTATGGATTTCTGCTGGCAGCAGATGAGATCAACTCTTCTTCAGGCTCTCATCAGTACTGCCAGTCGCCAGCTCCCAAAGAGCTGCTTCTACCTGAAAAGCAGATTATTTTTTTTTGGTCCAATTATACACTATTTCTGTGAAATGAAGTGGTGCCTCTCTATTTTTATTTTCTATCCATAAGTGATTTTTTTTTCCCTTGAAGGATGTGCTGTTCCTTTACATGAAATGAGGATTGCACAAAACTGAATTTCTTTTTAGCTTTCTTGGAAGTTACAGCTTCCAGGACAACTGGAGTGGCAACTGGGGAGCCACATTAAAAGAGTGTTGTTGCCTTTTCCTTTGGAGACGACTTCATATCTCTGTTCTGAAGTTTTTTTTCAAAGCCTTCTGTTGACAAGGGATGCAGAAAATACTGAAGCTGCTAAATTCGGTTCTTAGTGTGCTGTCTTCCATAGCGTCACCTCGGGGAGAGAGCGCTGTCTGTTTCCCTCAGTACCTGTTCCAGTCTGTTCTCCACTTGGGATGAAGGTGTGTGTTTGAATTGATTGAGAGCTGTGGCCAAACCCTCCAGGCTATGAGAGGATTTTTATTATTTAGCAAAATTGCTTGGGCCCTGCTGAATGTTTGGGGGTAGTATAATTGAAATGCTTTAGGTTTTTCAAGCCTGGAAGCCCAGGTTCAGTGCTGCTTGTGAGGATATTGTACAATTACTTTAATCACCATCTCCAACGCATGACTATGAAGAGCAATGTTCAGCCTTTTGCAATTACTGTGGGATGAAATACTGTACCGAAAATAAAACATTCTGAAAATATTCTATTCCCTGGTTGAAGTTAGTATCTCCCTGCCAATGCAAAGTGTTTTAAGAAATTGTGCACAAAAGTCTTTCTGTTGGAAGCTGAAATTTCTGAAGGATTTGAGTAGGAACGTGCTGCTGGTTTGATCTGTGAAGCTGACAGAAGTTCTAATGGTTTTTTTTTTTTTAACCTGTTCCTTCTATCACAAAATGACTCTGTATCCAAAGCCCTCAATGGGCCTATGGGAGATCAGATGTCCTACTTGAGTGAAAATCTAACCAGTGCAAGCAGCCCCAACAGAAGAAAGCAGTAATAGGCTTGGTAGTAAGTGCATTTGCTGGAGTTGTGGGGGAAGAGAAAAATGAAAATTTGATCCAGTCTCCCACGAGTGCCAAAAAAACCCACCCTACTTCAATTATGCACACAAGCATGACAGTGATTTAAAAAAAAAAAACCAAACCCAAACCAAATGCAGTTCTGGAGGTTTGATCTGTGTGACAGGTGTTTTGTAAGAAACTTCTCTTCTGCTTTGGCTCTCTGCCCTGTGTGCCCACGTAAGCTTAGGGATACTTCGGAGATGGATAGGAAAGTATAGAGAAGATCAGAGTTTTCAAAGTAAAACCTGGAGGGTTTTTTTTCTTCTTTATTTTCAGCAGCAAGGGATGGATTGTAGGTGTCTAAAAACATGTAGCAATGTTGGTGTTAGAGCGTTTCTGAACTTGTGCAAGTTTTTCTCCTAAACTTTCTATGACTGAAGTGATAAGTTGAACAGTTACAGTAAATAGAGTAATATTTTGATTGGTATGAAACCCTTCATTTCTTCTTGATGTCTAATTAGCGTAGCTCTGAATGTCAAATATTTATCTGCTCTACCCGGTGTTGTGCTCACTTCGGTGGGGCTCCATCTGGCTCTGCCTTCCTTGAAGCCTGCTCCTCCACAAACCATCTTGCCCGTGCTGTGCGCTGGTGCCGCATCCCACCCGTTGCCCATCAGGTCTCTTGGATGGGAAAGGAGCTCTTCCCTCCAGCAAATCTGGGTGCCAAGGAGAGCTGTGCAAAAACCAAGAGATGAGCCAGTCTGTGACTCCTCTTGCTTTGTGAGCTGAAACTCTGGAGTCCGGGCTGAGAAATGTCACACCAACTCCTTACTAAAAGCTGCTGAATGGTGGTAGTCCACAGGCGTGTTATGGCTTTATTTAACAAATATATACCACTTAAAAGCAATGTAATTCCTGCACACAATCTCCCACAGAAAAACTGGTGTGGAAGCCTTTTGTATTCTGGGAGAGTTCAGTAGCAACTGTATTTACAGACTTGAACAGAAGCAGGGGGTCTCCCCTAGTTGTGACTTCATCTTGAGTTAGAATGCACCCTACAACCCTTCAGTTAGAAAATGGATGACCAATACTTCTCTTTAGGCCAAAATGTCAGACTTTTTTTGTCCCTCTCCTTGCTGGAATGTGTTGATAGTGCAAAAAAAAAAAGCTTTTATTTCTTAGTATGTTTGCTGGATTATGGTGCTCATCCAATTCTAGTTAGATAAGTGTATCTCTGCATCTACCATATGTATTATGTTGTGTGTCTGATAGCCAGTTACTGAACACATGAAGCTATGCAATGAAAAACATGTATTGAATAGGTTTTCTCAATGATTTTCTACTTTTCATAACTTGGTTAGGGAGTATTTTGGATAATCTAATGGTTGTACTTGAACTCCTGGGGAAATGGCTGTGCTTTGGCCCTTTCTTTGGAATTTAGGTTGGTTTGCTCTCAACTGGGAATTGGCCTGAGTGAGCAGTGATGGGGGAAAGCTGGGCACTTACACCAGCTTTGGGAAACCAAGAGAAATTTGAGCAGTGGGGGAAGATGGGGATTTGCTGAGAGAGGCTTTAACAGCTGAAAGTGCTCATCAGCCCTTAGTAAAGTCATTGGAGTTGAAAATAAGGTTCAATTAGACCCAGGTGGAATGTCAGGACTCCAGTGTGATGTGCAGAGTCTGCAGTGAGCAATGGGCTGGTGCATCGTGGTGGGGGTCCTCAGAGAGGGAGACCTCAGTGGGGAAGGGGGAAGCTGTGAACCAAGCAATGGAAGAATCCTATAGAGTATCTGACTGGTTTACTGCTTTTTATCTTGTGGTATTTTGAAAATAGGAAACTAGAAATAATCAAAGACAGCCCTTTTCTCTGCAAAATAAGTTGTCATGGATAAGAATTTATTTAATGACTTAAAATATCAGTATAACTGACTTTCCATATGAATTTCTACTTTCAGATATTGGAAATTTGACTGAAGTCTACATATCATGCACTGGAGAAGGTAACAAATTTTTAATACTAATTTTGATTTGTTGGTGATATTAATTTCTCTTCTTTCCTAACATCATTGCATTCAATGTCAAAACTTTCTTTGCGTTGTTTGTGCCTTAGTTTCTCTGCACACTGACAGTGGGTTTTGTTTACCTTTTTTTGGAAGAATATCAGAAGTTTGCCTTGAAGTTCTTAGGGTGTATATGTTGCATTTAGGCAATTCTACATGGAACAGCTTGCCTTCAGAAAACTATTTTTGTAATGCACCACTGTTTAAAAGAATGTATCTAGCTTAAGGAATGTTTTACAAAACAGCATTGATATCTCATTGTTAATAGTGTTTATGGTTTGGCTCTTA
>JAOXJM010000003.1:13625740-13642629 GCA_026413425.1 Tringa solitaria
TGTTTATGGTTTGGCTCTTATTTTTCTTGTCATGAGGTTTTCAAAATTGGTGTTTAATTAATCATTAGTTGACTGACTCCATAGTTGAATTAGACAAACAAGCCTGTGGCACTTTTGAAACTGAAAGTGCCTTAATGGCATCTCGGCTTGACTGTCCAAAGGAATCAATATTTTTAGCTGAGAGGTGGGCTTTATCCTGTATACGCTGAAATTACCTTGTGGGGTTTTTTTTCTGGAAAAACATCAAGTATGAAACATAAATTTAAGTCTGAAATATTTTGCTCTTTGGCATGTCCAGCTCTGGTCAATTCAAGAAAAGAAGGTTGTGTTTTCTGCATCCCTACTATGTTGCTTTTGCCCTGTCCCAAAATTGCCTCACCAAGTTTGGCTCCCATGTAGCCAGTCTCCCCAGACAAAATTGCTATCATGGAACAATGTGCTTTTAAGTATGAATTATGCTATTTTATCTCCAAAGGAGAACAAAACCTCTTTCAGAGCGTACAATGAAGTACTTAAAAAATAAGTGGTCTTCCCTCTTAGTTTTAGACGTTATTGCCCTGTCAGTTCAGAGAGGTTGCAGATGCCTTCTGGTCCAAATATTTAATTTCTTAATCCTTCTTTTCCTTCTGGAGTAATTCAAAAGTTTCTCCTCAGTGGTGTTTACGATGAAATTGGAATTACTGCTGTAGATCAAGTATAAACTATTCTTATTCAGCTTGGACCTTCTTAAATTTGCAAAGCTATCTTTGTGTGAGGTTTTCAAAGACAGTATGATAAATTTTGTGATATATCACTTTCTAGTGGTCTGAAAGGAAAAGCTTATTTCTTAATATAAAAGATAACTTTGAATAATGGACTCCTCATCCCTTTGGACAGTACTCCTAAATTAGCCTCAAAGCTGTTTCTCAGGTGAAATCTCGTTTTCAGGTTCCCCATAGTAAAAAAGGAGATACTGATACCCATTTCATTTGGAAAGTGTTTTCAATCTGCTGATGAAAAGTACTTCTGAAGAGTTAGGCAACCTTGATTAATTGAGCCTGAATAAGAAGTGCAGGATCAAATCTCGGGATATTATTTTTAGGCTGCAGACTTGTGTTCTGCATTCGAAATCCTTAAATGCCAGCTTGATAGCAAGTGTGAAGGACTGGAGTAGACAGCAATATGCATACTAGTAATGGCTTGCAAATGCTGACATCACTCCAGACAGAAGAATGGAAATTGCTTTCTGTTTACAGAACAATGTACCTATTTGGTAAACACTTCTCATTAGCACAAATGTGATCGGAATTTGTGTTAAATGCCTCAATTCTGTGATATAACCAGCATGGCATTTGTAGTGAAGTGGTATTTAAAAAAAGCTGTGTGGATAAGAACTTAGCAAATGCAAGTGCTTAAAAGTTCACTCATGTAATGTTTAGGTCTGATAAGGTGACCACAAGCCACAATTGTGGTGTATGGGAAGGGGGGTCAGAATAGCAATCTGGGGAAAAAACAACAACCAAAAACCAAAACAAAGCAAAACCAACCAAAAACAAAGCCTCTGATATCCTGAGCAGAGAACTTATACAAACTTTGTGCCTAAAACAGGGTCCTTGCAGACAGGGCTCTTGGCTAGCAGTGTATGTTGAGATCCAATGTTGTGCTTTCAGAAAAAAAGCTTTTTTAGGAAAGTAGGGATCACACCCATTGACAAAAATACGCTTATGGGGACTGCAAAGTCAGGTTTTACACACATTTCCTCTCTGAGGGAGGGAAAGATTTTCTAAGCCACAGACCTAAACAGCTTGTGGTCCTTGCTAAGCTGTAAGTCAGGCATAGAGAATGCCAGGTTTGGGATTTGGCTTCTAGTCTGTTTGGTTAAACCAAAACTGGCTGTTGTTTACCGAAGTGACTCAGTAAGTACAGATTTGAAAAGAAACATTTGTGCATTATAATGGTATAATTATAAAGTTCTACTTTATTACCTGTCAAGCTAATTAAAACAGCTACAGGCGAACAGTCATCTTAGAAAGCTTGTAGCATCTGTGCATTGTATTCGACAACCAGGCTTAAAGTGTAATTTTAATTAGAATTATTACTGGCAGACACAGTGTACAGTTGTGCTGGAGAAATGTCCTTGCCTGCACAGGAATACTGAATGTGCTGGGTAATAGCTCTAGGAAAGGGAATTATAATGAATATAATGAATAGCAGTTAATTACGGCTTGCTTTGAAACTGTAGGGTCTTTCTTCCTTTACTGGTGCCCAGCACAGAAGTGGTGGCTTCCCATTTGCTTGGTGTATGAGTGTTTGTGTCTCGTAGCTGTTGGCTCCTTGAATCTGGAGAACTGCCGCTTGTTATGGGTGGAAACTGGCTCAGTTGGAAGGGCTGTGGGTCAGTGTGGAAGAGGATTACTTGGATGTGGGCTTGACCACATGTAACTTTGAGATCTCTCCTTCAAAGACAGGAGTTGTATGTGATCTCCAGGCATTCCTCTGCTTCTTAAGAATCACGGAAAACAAGTCCTCCTTCCTAGGCTCCTTATTGCCAGATGGGTCTGCCACCTTGTCCTCTTATTCTTTCCTTAATTCTCCCCTGAAGATCTGCTATGTCCTTTCCTCCTCTGTTATCTCCAGTTTTCCTTCCGTTCTGGTTCCTTTCTCTCCCTCGGTACCTTTTGTGCTCTCTGCCAGCTCTCTCCTCAGACACCTCCTCATCTCATATTCCTTGGGTTTCCAGTGCCGACAGTGCTCCCCTCTGCTTGGAAAGCCTGAACAATTAAAAATTAATCAATTGTTCTAAAGTAATTTGAAAAAATGAATTATCACAATTGTCATTTTATGTGGATTTAGTGGTGTCTTTTAAAAAGATGAGTAGTCTCTGAGCTCCTTGAATTTGCACCTCAGAGATAGTTTGCTAATTTTGCAGCAGGATGAAATGACAACTTTTTTGATACATACAACTTGGGCTATAGTTACTTATTCAGGGGCAGCATTTTGCTTGATTTTTCCTTAACAATGATATTCAGGATGGAGTATTATTGACTTCTCATAAGGACGTGACAAATACAAAAGCACCAATCGGATACTTGAACAAAACTTACAATAAAGTTACGTTAAAACCCATGGGCACCTGCCCGGATCTCTCCCTTGGAAGCAGGTTTTTGGAAGATAAGTTATTGCCCAAAGACATGTGCTTTATTTCAGTGAGAACTTTCTCTTGCAAAACTTCGTGTATTATCTTCCATAATATGCATGAAGATATGTTGTGTGTGTTCCCTGAGTGGGTGTATGGGGCTGAAAATAAGACCAGTGAATGTCTGGCAAGGCAGCGATGCTGTTATTTATGAAATCTGATGCAAAGAATATTTCTGCATGAAGCAAATCTGCCCTTCTGCACTTGCTTGATATTGTAAAGAGATTATCGTGGCCTTACAAGAAGGTTAAGATGTCATGAAGTTTAATATACTCTGAAAATAGTCCTGTTAAAGCCACTGTTGCTTGTGATTGATGATGCAGGTTATGATGGCAGTTCTAAATCTTGTGTTTGTGTGTGCAAATTGCTATTTTCCAGCCTTTTCAAGGTTGCTAACTTTATCTTATGGTGCAGCCCATATTTAAGAATTTCATGTTGCATTAGCCTTTGATTAAGGGTAAAGTAACTTTGATGATAAAATGCTGCTAAAAGAGGTTCTGTGGACTAGCTTGGAATAATTCATCAATCGTTCTTCATGACTGAGAGCGTATTTTGGACATGAGGGTCACCCTTTGAGGATTAATTTTCTGAGATAAACAGCTAATGGCTGTTGGATGATTATGGTCAAAAGCAATTATTATGGTATTCTAAAACTGTTCATTACTACAATAAAGAGTCACTAAACCAAGTAAGTTTTAAGCCGTTGCTTAGATAGCTAGGTCAAGATGCACCAGCCTTGATTCAAAGGCATTATGGCATGATGGAGTTGCTGATGCTTCCTCACTGCCTGCTCTGGCAGGGACAGGTCCTGGCAGTCCTTTGTTGCCTATTTTGCATATTTTTTTCCCCCCTATTAACCAATCTTTCTGCAACTAAAATAGCCAGTTGGCAGTTTTATTGGAGTCCCCTGCAAACAGCAAAGTAAACATGTATTTTCCAGATATTGTGAAGAACACTTCACAGCTGCCTTATGTTTATAGGTGGGTGTCACTGTCTGCTGCTTATCCGCTGGGCTTCAGGCTTCCTTTCTTCTGTCTCTTTTTAATTTCTGCAGCTGAAAGGTACAGAGGAACAGTATATTGCAAGGATAACTACTGAACTACTAAAAGACAGAGCCTTCTCGTGGATGTAAAAGTGTGGTAGGGTCTGAAAGCAAAAGAAGTATGCCTGAGATAAACTATTTCTATTTAATAAAAAAAGGGGAGAGCCTTAAACAACAAAGATATAGGTAGCTGCTGTCAGGAGCACTACTTAAAAGGAATGAGAAACTGTCTTTTTGGAGGGATTAGTGTACTGAGAAATAAACTGCTGAATCACTGGAAGCAAGCGAGCAACAGAGAGTCTAGAGGCTCTGCAGAAAATAAAATGGCTGCTGTAATTCAATTAAAATCACAGTAGGATTTGCAGTTTGAGATGGTACATCCGTCATCCTGTGTCTCGTGGTGGCTGCTGCCTCAAGGGATACTTAAGTGAGTGTAGAGCTCCTGAAAAAGGCTCAAGTGACAGTTCTGGAATGATGTGATTCTCCATTTATTCATAGACAGACATGTTTTCCCCGACGCACCTGTTGAGTTTGGGCTGCTGCTTGGTCTTCATGCAACTGATGCTTTTTAGTAGACTGTTAATCTGAACCGAGAGTTGTAGTTTATCCTATGAACTGGAAGAGGAACACCATATGCTTTCTTGCAGATAAATAATCAATTGTTAACAAGGTAACATTAAGGATAACTAATTTCAGTGAGATTTATTGTATTTAGATTCTTACAAGTATCATAATTTTAGAAGCCCAGCCTATATCTAAAAACAACTTTTTACCCCTTTCAAAATTTCTTTTTAGGAAGCAATTTAAACTAGGATAGTTGCTCACTTTGTTAGAACACGTGGGTTTATAAAGGCTTCCTGCAGGACCTGTGCCAATTTGAGTTATTTGAAAAAGCATATCATCCTCCTTGGGATTGAAGAGCTATAAATTCTTTCACTAATCTTAACTTGGTAAGTAAATTTCAGACCCCGCCACGTCTCTCTCTTCAATATTTCGTAGTAACCAGGGCAAAAAGGGCTGTGCTTGGTCTCAGTGAGCTCAGGTATTTTTGGGGATGAGTCAGCAAGATGCCTCAATTGTTTTAAATGCTTTTTTCTTTGGGGCCACCTTCTCCAGCTTTGAACGCAACTAGCTGGTGAGCTGAATAAAGAGACTTTCTTCCAAGCAATGTTTAAAAGAAATAAGTTTATTTCAGCAAGTTCTCTTTAAAAGCAAGTATCTGCTGAAACCTTTCTCTGCCTCCTGTCAGCCTGTTGGCAGGTTGTTGCTGATGGTTTTCTTCCAGAGACCAACTGTACAAAGGGAGGACAGTGGCACTTCTGGGATGCTCGGTGTTAGAGCTGTGTGTTGGGGAGCCCGAGACCCCCAGTCTGGGCATCAGGGTCATCTCCGGCTGCTTTCCACTGCTTGGGCTGTGGACATTCAGGGATTGGGAGCTGCAAACCAAATGTTCTTAAGATTTTTCTCTTAATTGTTTAATGATGTGCTCGTGACATTGATGGGCTGAGTGGCAAGGGAACTTGAACAGCCTCTACTCCTCTCATCGGTGATATCCGTGGTACAAATCAGAAGAGGCCTGAAACACTCATAAAAGGAGCCCTGTCCTTGAGTGAAGGAGAAGAAATCAGGTTTGAGATGACTATCAGTTTTAGATTAAATTGCACCAGTTTTACTTGATTTTTCAGTAAGCCAAAAAGTGTTTCTTACTAGAGGTGGGACGAGGTATGGCAGTGGTTTTGACCATTACTAAAATGGCTTTTTTGCCATCAAATCTTGAGTTAATTGTTTGAAATGTCTTGAATATGCCCTTAGCAATTTTCAATAGCATCAATTAACATTTAGGAAATTAATTTCAGACCACTAGAATATTAAACATTTACTTTAGAAATGTAAATGAGGTGTATTAACCTGGCATCTCACATGCCCTTTAACCTGAATATTCGGAAGGCAAAAAAATGCTCAAGTCAGGAAACTGAAGGTGTGTTTCATTGCTGAAATTGGAAATAGGACACGACTGCTCCAGTTCTGATACTGCACAAGTGTACTCAAGTTCTTTGCTCAGATTCATGGAGCTGGACCACTTTGAAACTGAAAAATGATACCTTTGGCTAGACATTAGGAAATCCAAATCTAAACTATTGCCTGGATGAAACACGAGAGCCTGTCTACCTTTCATGGTTCCTTGTGGCATACTTTACACTTTTTCTCTCTTTTAAAAATCTTCAGTTCCCAAGAAGTAAATAACTTAAAGAGAAATTAAGGTGCTTCAGGAAATCCATCGTTAAAATTGCTCTTTGATTCGCAGTTTAAAATATTTAGTTTAATCTTTATAGAACCTAATTCTGTCACCTTTTTACTGTTATCAATGCAAAATATTACAAATATGATTCTGCAAAAATTTGAGCATGACTTACTCTACTTGAGAAATGTTTGCCTTGTCTGTCTGTCTTTACCCGCATTGGTCTCAGGTGCGTGTTTGCCATCCCTTGGCACAACAAAAGTGCTTTGACAAACTGATGCCTTACTTCAAAGGATGAATCTGCTAAGTGAAGGAATGAGAAATATTCCTTAGGGTGAATTTTGAAGTCTATTTTGAATTTTGATTCCTAGTTTCTTTCAGTTAGGAGCACGGTTGGAGATGGTGTCTTTGTTGAGAAGGAAAATAAGATCTTTTTGTTTTGCTTAATTCATTCAACGTGATCGTTGTGCCTATTTATACCATCTTAGGAAGAACATCTTTGCCACATTACCTGGAAATACATCTTCTGTTTCAATTTCTCATAATCTTACTTTTTAAAAATAACTTCCTGTATAACATGTTCCTGTATATAACAAGTTTTGTTGTCATAGAATAGCTGAGTTTGGAAGGGATCTGTAGAGATGATGTAGTGCAACTGCCCTGCTCAAAGTTTTGTGGTAGAAAGTTATTTTAGTACTTACTGAGTGGCAGCTGTCCTTAATACACCACGTGGCATAAAAAAGGAATCAGAATATAACTAATTTTTTTTTTTTGGTCTCCAGAATTTAAATCCTTCTAGTCTTTTTTCATCACTTCGGCTCCCCTGCCATTTCTAAATCTTTTAGAAGTTATTGCTTCAGTCTCACAACCACTATTTTCTTTTCTCTTCACGTAAAACAACACCTTTCCATCAATTCTTTCCTGTAGCACTACTAGGTCTGTGTTTTCCTTTGTACTTCTGACTCATTACTGGTTATGAGGTATGTTAGTTGTCACTGACTGTAATATACTTATTTTCAGTAGCTTAACTGCCCAATATTATAATTTCCTGGCTATAGAGCCATAGAGCTAGTAAACTGTATTTCATGTGCTACTAAAGTTAATGGGAATCTGGATCAGCTTTGTGGTGCCCTACTTCAAAGTAGTTCAAAGATCTCTTATTTCCTCATTTTCCTCTTAATCTTCGTTCCTCTCATTCCACAAGAATTATCACAATTCTCCTGTATCACCTGCTTTGATACGTGAGATGTTATCTTCAGCACAGTCCTTGAAGTCTTTTTTTTTCTTCCACAGGAAGCAGACGGGAAAAAACTGTTTTCATGCTGAACAGATGCGTCCTGATTTTCTTTGTTTTTGTTTAGGTTTTGCCACAGTCTGTTATCCTAGAATTAAAACACCTCTTCAGAGGCTGATGATTAGAGTTACCTCTTTTTCTCCTCCTAAAATGTCACTGTAGCATCTCTTTCACTTCTTGATGACTTTTTTCAAAAGGCAAGCAGTACTGTAGCTGCTGTTGGCTGTGCATTAAGTTATGCCACTTGAATGTAACTTTAGCCTTCACCATTGACAATCTTGTATTACTAATTCTTTTTGGTAGTGCTACAAGAATATATTGCTCACAATTTCTTGTTATGCATCAAGACCTGGAATTTTCTAATCTTTCAAGCATCCCAAATGGCTTGCGTGTTCTTGGGACCAGCTTGCATCTGTTCTGACTCGGCACAACCTTGCTCTGAGATCAGTCGACGTGCTCCTTGTTCCCACCGATGTGTATGAAAACCCACCCTAGTTTCTCTGTAGTTGTTTTTTGTCTTATCCCCAACTTCTGGTGTACTTTATGGTACGCCATTTTATAGCCAGCTACAGTCTTTCTCATCAGTTTATAACGGGGGTTATATTGATTAGCTTGGATAGGCTTTTTATTTAAACTTTAAGGATATTGGAGGGGAATGACTGACCCCCTCCCAAGGAAGTACCAAGCCCTTTACTTTCTAGCACGCAGCAATACATGGGTTTTGTGGTTTGTTGGGGTTTTTTTCAGCATCTGTTTGAGACTTCCATCTTGTGCGCTAATTACAGTTGCCATTTAATTAAGCTGCACCCAAGCTGGGGATGGATGTGTTTATTTGCAGGCCCTGAAGTCTCAGCTGTTCCCACGGAGAGGATCCTGGGCAACTTGTGACACTGCCCTGAAGCAGAAGGGCTTGTGGTTATGGCACATGTAGTACAGATGGGTGCTCTCTTATTAAAATTCATCTGCTAGTTTTCACCATTAATTGTACTAGTGTGAAGCAGGCGTTAAGTGTGGTTTGTTTTGGGGTTTTTTTGGTTTTTTTTTTTTTTGAAGACCTCTAGCCATGTTTGTCTCTTCTCAAAGAATCAGAGACCTCCACTTGCTCTCTCAGCTGATGAGAGAGTCTGCAGCAGCTCGGCATCATCCTGCAGCATTAGAAATAACTTCAGACAGGAGATGTGCTGCTTCTCTCTCTGGTAGCTCAGATCTGGAAGTTGCTTTGCTTTTCAGACAACTGTAGCTCTGGACTCAGCCTGGGCATCCCCATCTTATGCTGCCTCTTCGTTGCTGTCAGAACTCATCACACGTGTCTGCTGAGTAACTTCTGTGGGGTTTTGCAGAGTGAATCTCCCAAGAAGATGCTGTCATCTTCGCTGGGTTGGTGCTTCTTTGTCTTTAGCATAGCATAGAATGGTTAGAGTTGGAAGGGACCTTAGAGATCATGGAGTTCCAACCCCCCTGCCATGGGCAGGGACACCTCCCACTAGACCAGGTTGCTCAAAGCCCCATCCAGCCTGGTCTTGAGGACAATCTCGCCAGTTGTGGATATCAAAGTCACAAGTGTGTTTTCTGGATAGATCACAACCTTTTCACGGCACTAAACTACATGCTGAGGTATAACTACTTTTTAAACCTACTAGGAGCAACATGTTGCAATTAACAATTACACCACTTTTAGTGCTTTCTACAACTTACTTTGAGTCCCAAATCTCACTGTCTCGGCTTGTTACATGAGCCTGGCTCTGGTCAATGACCTGCTGCTCTTATGCTCTTGTAGGCCTTTGGGGTTGCTTTTATCTTTCTAGATCCTTTCCCTTCCTTTATACCCTGTGTTTACCATCTGCATTTTAGAGATACTTCTCAAGTATTTTTATAACCATCAACTCGGGTAATTGTACTGTGCTCACCCCCTGTAGTAACACACAAAGTGGTTGCAATCTTTTTGTTCTTCTGCTACAGGCGGTAGCAGGAAAAAAAAAATCATCAGTTTCCAGATGACTTTCATTTTCCTTCCTAAGCCATTTTCTTGTAATTCTGCATTCCAATGCTCTCTCTGTACTAAAGCTCTTTATGCTGTGGTGTATTTTTAACTAATGATGTGTCACCATACCAGCTTGGATTTTCTTGTATCTATTCTGTAAACAACTAAAGTTCCTTTTAAGGGGGAGGAGGAGGAGAAGAAACGGTGCCAAGGAGTTACAAGTCGTGTTCGTCCTCACGCGAGCAAAAGAGATCAGACTGGCCTAGGACCAAATTAATTAAATGTTCCATTTAGTGGAAGATGTCAGTTAGGAATAGATAATACTTTCCATCTGAAGTGCTTCACTGGTAGAGAATAACGTCTCTGTGTGAGCAAGCGGCTTCTGAATGTTACACAAATGTCAAAGCTCCAGGAAAAGTTTTAGGGCTGAGACTTTGCTGGTGAATGTTATCTCTCAGCAGGTTTTTCAGCTCCAACTTTTCCATTAAGAGGGGCAGCGTCAGCAGAGTGCTTTGGGATTACAGGAGCCAGAAGGGCCAAAGCATCATGGAATCAAAGGGAAAGTCGGAGTGGTTATCCTTGTTAGCGGATTGCAGTGCCAGGTCCGTGAGGAGCAGGGGAATGCGCGGGTTGAGGGAATAATAGTGGACCGAGTAGCTCTTACATTTATATTTAATGAACTGCTAATTGTGACATACAGTGAGGAGAGAAGAGGAAACCTGCTGGGATTAAGTTTGAGAAAGGAGTTAGGAAAAGGACTTGGTCAAAGTAAAGCAATATATTGACAGGAAGATTTTTTTTTTTCCTTTAGCAAAGAGTGTGTGTGTGAGGAAGAGACTGGAATCCTTTTCTATTTATAACTTTCTGCAGCAATTAAATATAGTTGCAATTTCTGAAACTTTAGATACACATCTCAAGTCAGTTACCTGGGATATGTATTGTTAGGCTGCAGCAATGCAATTTCACATAGGACTAGGTAACTTTAATAACCATTTACTGATGTAATACTGCCCTCTGCTTAAGGAATGCCAAACTTCATTGCACAGTTGTACACTTGAAACAAAACATACAGGAGCAAAAAGCATGTGTATTTTTATCCAGGATTTTGGATCACATACTGGTCTGGAAGGCTGGGTCCCTGATATTTGTGGGATCACTGAGTGGATCAACTGTATCGTGGGTGGATCTGGACACCCACCTGGTGTTGTGGGATTCTCCTTGTAGCTACAAAATAATATGAAGTGTTTGTTATTCTGCTCTAAAGTGTTTGTGTAATAATTTTTGTTTATTATGTCTTGACTAGAGGTTGTTAGGCAAAGGAATGAAGCTAATCTACACATCCGTGAAAATCAAAATGGCTCACTTTGATTAATCTGCTTGAAATAAATATCAAAAAGGCAAAAAATTATTTGCTTGTCATCTGAAGTGACTTAGTGCACTTAATTCTGCCACTGTACATCAGACATGTTGTTTTTGCTTGTAGCTACTGCAAGCATAATTCACACGGGACAGCAATATCTTGAATTACCATTTTCAGAGAGGATGTAGATAAGCATCCTCCATTCCACTTGTGCTTTTTTTTTTTCTTTTTCTGGGATCAGCTTTTGGTCCACTTCATAGACAAATACTGCTTGATATTCTAGGTTATCTCCATAGCCTTGGCTTTTAATCCCATAAATATTTTGGTTTTGTTTCAACTGTGCAAACCTGAGTCTACTTCTTATGCTGAAGTAGATGCTCTTGAGCATCAGGGAGGTACCTTGTGTGCTCCCTGATGCTCTCTGCACCGGGGGCAGATGGAACTTGAAGTGACAAAATACATGGGAGATACCTGCAGCCGGTTAGAAGTGCACATAGAGGTGTTGATACACAGTCGCCAACAGCACACAGCATCTGGCAGGACTTTGGGTTGCCGACTTGAGTGAGAATTATCAGAGGCACAAACGTGATGACCACTTGTCTTGTGGGTTTTTTTTTTCTCCAAGTTCACAGTGTCACTTCTCATTTCTCTTGATAGAGCCTCAGCTTGCAAGCGCTCAGGCATGTCCCAGCCTTAACCAAGGAATTAAGCCATCTGAGCTGGAAGAGATTAAAATATTAACAAGAGTATATTCAAGATACAGAGTCCCTGACAGCTGTCCAGGGTATAACTCCTCACTAGCGGAGGTGAAGGGGGCTGTTCCTTGCAGATCCCTCCCCACATGCTCCTCCTGTCCCATGGGTCTTGCAGGACCTCCCCGAGCAGCATCCAGCCACACTGTGCATCCAGCTGATGTAAATCCGTGTCACTCGATTAGCTGCACCGCAGTGACGTTGGTCTGTCCAAACCCATCATCTGTCCCCTGTTCTGCCAGTGGCGCCTCATGGAAAAAAAAGCCAGTTTCAGAGCTCCCTTCTCAAAGTCTGGGGTTAGTAACACAAAGTGACAGAGTTAAAACTCTGCATTTTATATAAATATTAGATGTGATATGTTCTGCTTTATTAAGAAAATCTGTTTGGCATTCTGTTACGGAAGAACTAATTGGGTCCGTAGTGAGTGCATAAATTAGGGTTGCCTTATGCAGCACAACTAATTTATGCACATCAAGGTTTTAAAATCTTCCAGGCGTCTTTAGAAGAGATGTGCAGTTTTGGTAAGTTAAAAAGTGGTAAAATGGCTAAAGATGTATGTGTATCCAAAGTTTTCTCCCAAAGCATACACGTGCAGTTGTACACTAGGTAGAATACTAGGCGGTATATAAGGTGTGTAGGATAGAGTGTTTGAAGTTCCCTGCTGTTCTCCATTTATCAGACCTGACCAGATAATTCATAACTTGTAATTATTGGGCTAATTGAGTATGATTTCTTTATAACAGAATGTGTGATGATTAATATCTTACATTTTCAAAGTGAATCAGTGAATATTTGTCTCTATAGAGATACAGAGGGAAGCGCTGAGACGTGAAAAGGTATGGGCAAGTATGATGTCCTAATTTTTATTTTTCCTGCTAATAATTGGAGAAACAGTCCCTGAATTACACAGCAAACTTCTGTCCTCACTGCAATTATCTGTGTCCATTGCTCCTGGAATCCTGAAACACAAGAAGAAAGGGCAGGACAATGGCTCATTTCTGCAACGAGCCAGGATAAGAAACCTCGGTCCATATTTTCATGAGTAAGAAGAAGCAGAGATCTGGTGAAGGGAATTGCTTTCCCTAAAAACCAGGAAAGTAACATGGAGAAATATGCTTTGCATCCTGCAATGTGATTGTGGGAGGATGTGCCTGAGCAGCTCCTGGGTTCCCAGAACTGTACAAACAGGGCATTTCCCAATTTCCCTGCAAACTGAAACGCACCAAAGATGCATCATAATGGTGTGTGAGTATCAAAAACTAACTCCTGATACTCCAACCTTAGAATGTTATTTTTTCCTAAAGTATATGGACCTATTGGTGCATTTAGCAGAGAAAATTGGTGATGTGTAGACGCCTGATCCATTAGAAAATACAGAAAGCCTTGGAGTTTAGCTTGCAGGAGCAAACATATGCAAAATAGGGCTTTAGTTGCATCAGGGTAGATTCACACTAGATATTAGGAATAAACCACAGCAAGAGGAAAAGTATTGGAATTGACTTTGGAAACAGGTGTCTCCCTTTGGTTGGAGCATAGGGTGGATAGTCACTGCCTTCGTTACAGTCATTTGCAAGGAAGATTTAAGATCCCTTAGGATCCTGCTGCCTTACAGCCCCTGTGATACATCACGGGAGCCAGACCATGTCCTGAAGGACAGCATCTCTTGGCAGCAGGCTGTGTGGAGAAATCAGCTGAGAAATGCTGACAACCAGGTTTCAATCAGAAATGCTTTGGAGCACAGAAATAACATGGAATTTAAGTGTACTATGTGTATGTGGAAGACTCTGTTAATGGAGACTAGGGCCAAACAGTAGTCCCTTTCTTTCCATTTAAGGGGTGTGAGTGGTTGTCTTTGGATTTTTGTTTTAATTTTTCCCTTCTTGAGAGGAGTCTGGCTCCTTAAAAGCAGGCTACAGTCCTTTCCTGTGTGCTAGATGTCTAATCTCAGCTCTACCTATTGTTTTATATGCTTTAAGATAGCAGATAAAATACATTAACGTAGCCAAACTGGAAACTCAAGCTTTCCAGCTCTCAGGAGAGTGGCCTGATGACCACATTGCAGTGGCAGTGTGTGACCCAGCCCAGTTAACTTCCTGAAGCCCCTCTGGGTCACAGCAACAGGAAGGAATAAAATCATTTGGCGTTGGACATGCCTCTGTAATGTGGTAATAGGGGCCGAAATGCCTTTGGAGCGGAAGGGCTTGGGGTCACCCACTTGTTGGATGAGATACCATCTCAACTTTATATAGAAATTCTCAGCTCGTGTGGTTCTCCTGCCAGTGTTTTTGAAGGCGGACAATAGCAACCATCGTTCACTCAAAAGTCTCTTTATCGGGTAGAAATTTTCTGAGAAGGGGGAGCTGGGTCCCAGCGAGCAGCAGAGACTGCCAAGTCTGCAGTCTCGTAGGGATTTACTTATGGATGCACCTACTCTTCAGCATAACGATGTGTGAAGCGCTTTTCCTGCCCAGAAGCTACATCATAGATGTATTTGGAGCTTCAATGCTAAGTCTTACCTCCCAGGCAAGCTTTTCGCTAGACTGAATTAAGAATCTGAACTGGGGAGTTAAGCACTCCCATCATATATGGGGCACCGTCCTTTCAAAAAGCAGATGCCTTAGGTTTACAAAGGCGTTTTCAATATATAATAATCATAGCGTGTCTAGAATATACCCTTTAATTAAAACAAAGGAGTTCGAGTGGAATGAAATAAATACACCTATAAAACAAGTGCGTGCTCACAAGGATTTCATTTAATCAATAGTCGTGTCGGCAGTGATTGCAAAAAAAACTTCAGTACACCATTTTAATCAGAGATGTTTTTCCTGGCACGGGGGCGGAAAATATACTGATTAATTAATTTCTATTCCTGGAATGAGAGGGCCTCCCAGCAGAGCTAATCTGAACAGCTTGGTGACACGGCAATATGCAGTAAAAATGTAAGTGGTCCCTGAGTTCATGTCGGCAGACCCAAGGCAAAGCCCCCAGCCAGTGCTGGGGCTGATTAATGAGTAGGTCTGGTCCGAAAGAACAAGTGGCAGAACTTCAGTACTGAGGGGACCTGGTGGCGCTTTTGATGCGCTGGGTTTATTGAACAATTTTTTTTTGCCTGGCTGGGAGTTTATTTTATGACTTAGTTTTTTTTTATGTAAGTAGTTTTTATGTTAGGGCTATTTTAGAGTAAAGATCTTTCCTCTTTGATTTGCATGTCAGACTGGCTCCCGCAGTCTGTCCTTGCTCAGCAAGCAGGATGCTTGTGCCTGTGGGGATGCAGACCATCCCAGATGAGACAGGAAAGGTAACCGGCTTCCTTCTAGGAGGTATTGATGTACTAGTTGCATATAATTAAGAATGTTAACAAGGGCATTATTCTGCTAATTATTATGCCTAATTATGGAAAAAATAAAAAATTTCATGGCCGCTTCCTGCTAGACAGAACGTAAAGCTTTCCAGAGACTAAATACATTAATTAATCTACCATGCTTGTTTAAACGTAACAATATATTGTGAATATTTTCTGTTTTGGGGGGAGTGGGGGGAGAAACAAGGGTATGCAAGCTTTCTAGTGAAGCAACTAATTTAAATCAGTAAAACTAAACTAAAAGTGGTTACAGAAATGTTGTTTTGATCCAGTTGACAAGACAGCCCAGTGAGCAGCTGTAGAACAGAATATAAACTGAGCTATGGGGAAGAAGAAGGAAATGAAGGAGAGGAGACAGAAATATTTTCAATTGGCTTTGGTGGCAAAATTGGTTTATTATGAAACTCTTGGGTAAAGAAGGGTGGACTTGGAAGGACTGACTTAAAAGAGAAAGAAGCTGCCTGGGAAGGGGAGAGGGGCTCCCTAAGATGTAGCATGATTCTCCTCAATACATCTGTTGTTCTTAATGCAGTTGAGTGTTTTTCTATGCTAGTTGAGTAGCCTGTGAATATTTTGGTTTTATTAATAAACCTTATCTCTGACTTTATTACTGTAAGTAGTAGAGGCTTGGTTCAAAAAGCAGGGTCCTCCATGTGCTATATCCTCTGTTCCACCACTGTGCGGAATTGATAGACTGCCCTGTACCACTTATCCCATGGATAAGCAATATCCCATGGAGAAGTTCCTCCAGCACTTTCTCAAGCTTGTGTTGAGAGGTGGCCAATTCCAGAGCATCAGGGCTAGAAACACTTCAGCAGCAATTTGGAGCAAGGGCAATGGTGGGCATGGAGCATCCTACCCAGGTCCAGACTGGGACCTCTGGGGTGATAAAATATGTTAATAACCTCTGGAGTCTGATCCTGACTCTTTATATGCCTTGAACTCCACAGGAGTAAATGGACTTAGATGGAGTCATACTGGTAAAGTGCACATCCCAAAAAGCTTTGGTGGGTGTTTGTATGCAAACATAATTGGCTTCTAAAATCAGCCTAAACCAGTTCAGTGGTTTATTGCAACCAATAAAATTAATTGCAGTGACATTTTGTGCAACTGGTTTATATGTTGAGAATTTTAGGTGGCCAAATATGAATGTGATTTTAGAAATGCTTTTATTGGATAGTTGCAATTTGCTCTTAGTTCATTAAAATCAGTAGATGGATGCTATGATCCATTGAGAATGACATGAACTGTTAAGAAGTTTCAGTTTGGGATTTGGTTATTGCAAACTGTAACTCAACTTCCTTTTATTGCTGCTCTGTATGTGGCAGAGTTCACGTCTTTATCATCCTGTGAATCGGGTAAAAGGACAAAAACTCCCTAAACTTTTCTTCTCCAAGTTTACTTGTGTGAGAGGACAAGAATTCTGGCCCAACTGTACTATTTCAGAGAGTTACAACAGTTGGATCACTTGTGTGATGGGAACTTTGAACGGTGTCATTTAAGTATGAGCAATTTGAACTTTGAGAAGTAACACTGAGCAGTTAAGTGAGCTACTTTGGCTGTAACTTCACCCATTTGCACCCCTTTCAGCCCTGTCACAATTGCTTGTTTCTAAGAAATCAGTGCTGTATATTACAGAGAAATCATATAGTCAAGAATATCTCTTGCACCAACCATCTCAAAAG
>JAOXJM010000003.1:13642729-13673293 GCA_026413425.1 Tringa solitaria
ACCAACCATCTCAAAAGCTGAGCACTCCAATCAGTTGACTCAAATATTCATTATGAAAGCAAACCCCTGCTGATTGTAATGAGAATTTTGTCTGCATAAGGCTTTTGTGACTGGGCCTGGAGTGGTACTTCAGACTGCGTAAGAGTGTTTCAGGGTCTTTGCTCTAAGATAATCTTTCCAAAAACTAATGCTAATTGCTCTCAGAGCCTCATTCAGAAATGGTGGTATTTTTCCACTGGGTCAAATGGATTTTGGATCAAGATCTGAAACTTTATTTTCTAAGTTTTTTTATGATAAATATATTTTTTGTATTCGTGCAGCTGTTCTAGGTGTCAGATGTACAAATGGTCTTTGAGTCACATGAGGTTAATTGGGATGGCCATGTTATGATTGAGTTAATCAGATAATCTAAAGACTCATCCCTATTTTTGAAAGCTATTCAAAAAAAGTATAGTTTGTGGAATGCTTAGTTTTTCCTCATTCCCTCTGGAGTCAAAATGTGACACAGAAGAAGAGAGACTGCAGTGAACACTTCATTGCTTGACTGTTTTAGAAAGGCTGTCACTTAAAAGGCCCAGAAGCTGCCAAGAAAAGTTTGTGGAATTTCCAGTCTCTTCTTTTTTTTTTTTTTTGGTATCAAAAAGGCTTTGAATAAACCTTAACTTTTTTGACAGATCTGTAAATTTTTCTGGGAGCTTTTCTGCAGTGAATCTATCCATCTTCACTGTTTTGCTAATCCTCACTAAAGCAATGTATTCCTCAAGGGAAGGGTGAACACACAGAGAACAGGTATAAAATGTTAATGATTCAAATTAGAATTAAAGTTAATTGGAGATTGGGAATACAGATGAGAGGAAAACAGGGATGTTAAAAATTTGGGGGGTTTTAGTATGGCTCTCAACCCCAACAAAGTTTAAGGTCTGGTAAGGAGTAGGAGTGACTTCTCACGCACACATCTCTATGGTACAGCAGAGAAAAGCATTACTAAAAATAATAAAACAAACTAATTCTGGTGTTTGTGATAGGAAGTGGGGTAATGATGGTAATTGTCTATAACAGCAATCTTTCTCTTAGCTTGGAAAGGGAGGACTTGACGCTGCGGAGATGTACGGTATCTTGCAAGGTTCTTAAATGGAGTTTTTTTCCAGTCCTGAGCAGATGTTTATGTAAGAATAAAATAGATTTTTGCAAAACATTCTTACCATCAAACTGAATAGGAAGCAACTCTGTATCATGTAGTTCCATGATTTTAAAATTAAATGGAATAGAGTATGCAAAATACCTTTTCCTAACCTGATGAAACACCAGTAAAACAGGAAATTCTGATTTTTAAGTTCTCAAGTTCTGCTTATCCGGTGAATGGGCCATCAGTCCTGTAAAACTGATATTTGCTGGATTTAAGTAGTGGAGTTTTTAATAAGCTTTGCATTTATTGTAACTGCTTTGTGAATGGTGCCAGACCTTAATTAGCTAGACACAAGTTCATTAGAGAGCTGTGCCACAGTACAAAAGACCAGTGAATGAGAACCCGAAATATTGAGCTTAGATAGCCAAGGGTGTTGCTAGTAACCAGTTGTTAATGTGTTTTCTCCAAAAGAAAGATTGTACAAGTTGAGTACAGGTACTTGCTTTAGCAAACTATTGGCTAAACATAAAAAAAATCCCATAATAAAGTTGATGCTAGAAGATACAAAATTAACACAAAATTCATTAACTCTAGGTGTTTATTGGCTTTGCAATACAGAAGCATTCAGAACGTGATACCTAATTGGAAAAAAATCTAGGTTTGACTACTTGACAGCTGCTTTTTTTTTTCCTTTCAGCAGTTCAGTGTTTGCAATGTTTGGTTAAATCGTCATCCAACAATGATGCATTCCTTAAAATTGCATAGAATTAGTGAAAACAAGTCACTCTGGGATTGTTCCAAACCCCAGCAAAGTCGATGAAAAGGCAATGGGATTTGTACCATATGGCTCTGGTCAGGTACTTAATAGGATGACAAATTATGAAGTGTTGTTTGTAGTGCAACAACGCTAAAGGTGTAAATTATGGAAGACAAGAATAATTTTGCATCATTTTTGTAACACAGGTAATATAATGCAATTGTAAGTCTTGATTTGAATTGTTATCAAAAGTTCTTGATATGATTTTTTTTATAAGTTCTTTCAGTCATTACACATCATTTTTTTGAAAAAAATTATTGGAAAGTTACCTTAATCCTTTGTTTTATGAAAAAAAACAAGGACTAATATTTTTCAAAGTTTGTGTAATTGCCTAGAGATTTTATGAATTAAATAAATGTAATTGCATATTGATTAAACACTGTCAAATCCCCTGGAAGAATAGTCAAGATTTCTTAAATATTGGAAAATCCTTACTGTAACTTTTTGCATCGTTAAAAAAATTCTTATATATGAGGTGGTTTTGATCTGCCAGGCAATGGTTCTGGGCTCCACAGGACTGTGAATGTTTCCCTTGACTGATAATTTTGGGCTGTGTTAATGGACTAGAGTCTCTGCTGAAACAAGCAAAATTTCTAACAGGCCTAGTTCTACTGTTTGCTTTGGTTTTAGTGTTAAAATAGGACATTTTTAGCCATTTTGAGGGTTTTTTTTGGCTTTGGATTGCTCGATGTCTCCTAAAAAATGTGGCATTAAGGGACTGAAATGTTTTTTTGCTAATGTCTTTTAACACTAATGCCTGGAAGTGTCTGTAATTCCTTGATAGGTTTCAAGGGAAATGCAAGGTATTAAAAAAAAAAAAGGCAAAAGTGCTGTCCTTTATTTCTATAATGCAGAAGTGTCAATTTAAAAATGGCAACTTCTGGAACAAGAACTATATTACCAAGAATTTTTATAACTTACTGTACTTGGGAGGGCTCTGGAAGCATTTGTATAAAAAAAAAAAGGACCTGCATATAAAAGCTTTCTGGGAAACGCGATGACTTTTACATCATATGAAATACCTTTTTAGAAAGGATGAGTGCATTTGAAATGTTTGTCCCTTCAGTGCTTAAAAGGTTCAGGATGCATCCATAAGTTAGCGGTGTGTTTTATGTTATTTGTATATATGCATCCCCCTAGCCACTGTTCTTTTACTGAAAGTACATCTATTTGCATTTATAAATCACTCCTACAGTTGTGCATTAATGAACAAGAAACTTCATGCAGTGCTTCATAAGTTAGAAAATACTCTTTTTAGTCAATTATCTTAGCAATTGTTTTATTTTTTTTTGTTTTATTAGTTACAGAAATACATTTTAAATGGTTTTAAAATAAAATATTAATATATTTTCTTTTAAACCTGTAGTCCTCTAGTCTAGTGCATCCAAATGTTCATTAAAAATAATTTGGATATAAATGGTTTTGTACCAGAATTCAGCTCAGAGCACTAATTACATATAAAAGCTTTGGTTACGCTAAATGTCCAAGTACTTGTTAAAAACAGACCATTCCCAATCATCATCATTAGCATAGATATTATTAAAGAACATTAAAGTTTATTTCAAGGAAGTTCTGACTCAGGCTAAGACAGATATCTGAAAACAGAAATGAAAAGGCTGAATTTAAAATCCTCAGAATGAAGAAAAGGGGGGGAAAAAACCCGTAAGTAAATCTTTGACATAACTTTTTCAGGAGGTTTTGTCTACAGAGTTAGAAAATGGGACAATAAGGACAAAATCCTTTTCTGGGATGAGTGTGGTATGCGTAATTTTATAGTTTTTTCTCTATATACTTGGAATATGTAGAATCTTCCAGTGCAGTTTTGCTTGATTAGCGCGGAGTGTTTGTGATCCAGAGCCTTTGCCTTCCTCTCTGTTTGAGAGGGGACAAAAAGAAATAATCGAGGGGTTTGTGTGTGTATTTACATGCAACGCTGAGCTATAAAAGTAGTTTATTGGACTTTAACAAGCCAATAAACAGGGTTTTTCTTGTGCAGATTTTGCAAGAAATCCTTAGTAGCTTGCTGTAAATACTTCATAGTCATATGGAAGACTCCTGTCACTCCCATCAGTGCCCTTAAGTGTGGGGTTTTTTTTCCTTGTTTAAGTTTATTTCCTTAAATTCAAAACAAGGACCCTTTCCCCTAATAAGCAGCTATTTATCTCCATTCCAGAGTAGGCAAGGCTTCATGCTGTATTTAGGTATTTATGGTCCCTCTTCATTTTGGTGAGCAGTCGGGTTGTATTCCTGAAAGAATCAGGTACAAAGGCTATTTTGAGGAGCCTTTATTCCTTTATCTAGGTGAATAAAAGTTAATAGTTAAGATAACGTAGATCCTGTGAAGCTGAGCATGAACTCTGAAAATGGTGGAAGTAAGCAGATGTGTTTTTACAGTGCTGTAAAGTAAAATCTGTGTAAATAAGCACTAATTACCCCTCTGACAGGGAACAAAACCAAAATCTGTATCAATATAGGATGCTAGGCTTTCTGTAAGCTGTTTTTGTGAATAATCCAGTTCATGCGTTTATTAACCTATAAATACATTTTTATAAATCTTGATGACATTTAGGTATTTTATTAACCACAATAAATGCCAGGGAAAATTGAATTAAGAAAGCTTGTAATGTGCTTTACTACCAGTTTTAAAATTTTGCTGAGCTGTAAATGGTCCTGCTTTATATCACGAATAAATCTGTTTGAAGACTACGGGAGTAATTTTTTTTTCCTTTTGTTGCCAGAGGCCCTGACCTTCTTGTTGATGGCTGTTTTTTAACAGCTTTACCTATGTCTTATTCTTTTTGATTCTAAAGAAATTTGATTATCTGCCTTGAGCAGCAGGCAAAGTCCCAGCATGAGAAGGGAAGCCATTTAGGGGTTGGTACAAAATTTCTCCTGGTACTGCAGGATGTAGAGCTTGGAGGAGGCTGGACAGTTATAACCACCCTGATTCCACAAACACCTTGCAAGATGCAAACAGAAGCTTTTCCTCCTGTTCTTCCACGTGTTGGTATCACAACCTCAAAACAGTTACTAGGTTTCCCCAGAGCATGAAAGAAATCGGATTCCAAAAGGTCAGTTTCTTTCAGATGAGACTTCCACGCCATACCCCTGCCCCCTTCATCTGCAGAATGAAGTACAGAACGTGAACAATTTGTGGTGAATGCACCAAAACTTTCCTATGTTAAGTTTTTCTGGTTTGCTCTTTGGTTGCTGAAGATCCTTACATGAAAGTTCATCCTTTCTTATTTATTATCCTTTCTTATGCCTCCTGTGCAACGTTGAGCTTGTACTTTTTATTTACATGTCCTACACGCTCTTCACTGCTCTTGATAACATTCACTTCCTTATGTGATGCATTTTTTCAATATTTGTATGAGAAAGGAGAAGCTGGACTTAATGTAGTGTTTTTTTTTCCTTTTGTGAACCCAATTAATTTTTTTCTCAGTTAATGAAGTACAATGACCTCATTATTTCAGAAAGCCATTTCTTCCTTTTTATGGTATCTAATCCAGTGCCAGGTTGAAGTTAAAATTGACAAAGCATCTTTCTGGGTAAAGACACTAATTTAATTGTGGATGAGTATCTTAGTCCCGAGGAATGTTCATGGAACTGGCTATATGAGCAAAACACCTTCTTCCTATGGGTTTGGCTGATGAAGTGGAGGAGCTCTGCCTAGCTGAGGGCAGGAACTTAGCTGTGTGTTATAAATGGGCTCTCCAGTGGCAACAGGTTTGGGTTTAGGGTTTAGTTAGCAAACTTTGGTTGCCAACTGTTCCAGTTGCAAGATGCGTCAGGCTGAGGGTACCACTGGAGCACTGAGGTAGCTTCAGCCGTCCGCTCGAAAGGCGTAAGGCTGTTTGTCTGAATTCATGATGTGGGGTACACAATGTGGAGGGTGAAACCACTTTAAGGGATTATTAGTGTAAAATCTCTTCCTGCTGGGGGTCTATAAGAATGAACCAGACCCCGGGCCAGGACAGGTATCTCTGTGGTGAACGGGGCAGTACAAGGAGCAGCAGCTCCGTTGGCATAAATCAGGGCAACTGTATTGATTTAAAAGTATTCATAAATATAAACTGCAGGCAATTGAGCAGGCAGAAGAATGTGAGAGTCAAGGTCTCGGAACAAAAATATCTCCATCTTTATTTGATTTTTAACTTCATCTCTGGAGTGCATAATCAGGGAAAGGCCATACCATTTGTTTATATTGACTTAGAGGCTTCATTTGAGGAGCCACTGACCACCTCATTCATTTATAAATGCTGCCTTGTCTATTACACGTGTACACATGGATCAGAGAGAAACAATGCGCTTAACAGCAGTATCCATGGCACTGAGCATCCTTCTCCTGGAAGAAGAAAATGTCCAAAATCCCATCAGGCTATTTTGTTGTTTTTCGGGAATAGTGGATACAGTTTAACTTGCATGAAATAGTTTAACCGCTGACTATTTAACTGAAATGGAAGATAGGACAATAGGTGAAAGTAACTTCTTAATTGCTTTGGATTACAGCATAATTTATACCTTGCATGGGAGGCCCTAGCAATGAGGAGAAATGAGATGGTGAAGCCAGGCATGTTGTATGATCTGACCCATAAAATGGTATGTCACATGACATGGTGATATGTATCTGCATAGAAATCCATAGCAGAGTACTGCTTGAGAGGGTTTGTCTTTGGAGTTCAGCTTTGAATGAAGACCACGTTTAGGAATGTCCAGAGCTCTCAATCAGGGAACACTTTCTCTAAGGAATGTTCACCGCTTACTTAGGGTATTTATATGGTAAAACAGAAAATGTCAAGTCTCTATGTAGATGCCAGAAATACATGTGTACAATGATTATTTTATGGTTGTGACAGGGAGGGGGAGCAGGGCAAGTGCTGGGCTATGTTTGGGTGAGGACCTGATGAAGGATGGGGGCTGATGTCTGCTCCTGGAGATGTTCTTCTGCTGCTTCTGGTAGGGTTTGTAGCAGGAGGACTCAGGTACATCTAGTATCTCATGTTGATATCTAGTAAAAGGAAACATTAAGGTGTTTCACATTATATAGTTGTCTTTTGTACTGGAATCTTTATAAAGTTTCAGAAATATTAGTAGAGGCAGAAGAGACTCGTGTTACTTCAGTGTGGATACAAAAGGGTGAAAACTTTGGGATGACCTGGGATGCTGGATCAAAATATTTCTGCTTAGTTGCACTGTGTAGATAGTCATGAGATTGCAGATTTTGTTTCCTTCCTGAGCAGTGCTGGATTAAAGTTACATAAATAGGCAGCAGAAATTCCCCCTCTTCATCTTAGGTCTGTAACTCACCTGGCGAGTTGTCAGAATCCAGGTGGAAAAATATTGTCAAGGTTCTTTGACCCCCATTTCATATTGGCGTGTCAGTTACAGGTCGGTCTAAAGACTATTTCATTCAGTTTAAGAACCTGGATTATTTTTGTAAAGATGTAAGCACTAAGGAATGACAGGAAAACAACACTGGTGTTATGTATGTTTTATTTCTGAAACTTTTCTGGGTGAAGAGGAGGTTGGCTGGAGACAGACACATCTGTCATCTTAGTTTCTGGTGAGCACACATGAACTTCTTAGCCTAAAGTATGTTTTATCTTGTCTTATTTTATGTTTCTTCTTGGAAGTGGTGTAGGTGTGATAAGCTTTTTTTTTTTAAACTCTTATGCTTCTCAGTAGGCTAGTTCAGCAAAGAAATAACCTTCATTTCTGGCATAACGTAAAACGTCCATCACTCAGTATTACTGTGAGTAATGCCCTCTATGATTTAAAATGCTTTTATGTGGACATTTATCTCGAAGAAAGAGCCAGCATTGACCACTTGCTTACTGCATTGCCCCAGAAACCAAACACCAGCTGAATTTTCTTGTCAGACTCTCACTTCTATTGTTTTATTTTTCAGAGTAATGACTAGCAAGACCTACCTAACACTTTTGGTTGCTTTTGTCTTTCTCCTGACACTGGTATTGGCAATGCTCAGCGGTGTCACTTTGAACAGGGGTGTATCTTCAGAACATTTACATATTCTGGTACTTATTCAAAGGGAGAATAAAGCAGAGCCAGTGTTTGCTTTATGTATGCATATACTAGTCTTGAAATGAGATTGCTCTGGAGATTTTTAAATAGTCTTTCTGACTCTGAGCCAAGTACCTGTGTATCATAGGGGAGATCCCACCATTTAACTCGCATCAAAGCCGTGCAGGGGTAAAATCCTCTAAATGCTGCCGCGGGCTGGCGTTCAACACCGTGGTATTTTCAATACAAGATATAAAGGGCTTAACCAAAAAATAAATAAATCTCAACTTGAAGGTCAAAACAACTGAAATGGAAGTACTTTGAGTCTGATAATCTACAGTGGTATTTTATGAACTGTAGCTTTGTATCCCTGGGTCACAGGTTTTTTTTTTTTTTTCTATCGTTCATCACTGTTATCCTAAATCATTTCCCTCCTATTTTAAAGGGGCTGCTCGCCTGGATTACCTGCAGCTGGAGGATGGGCTATGGGGAGGAATGGGAGAGCGTGCCCACCTCTAGGGAGGGCAGAGATCACAGAGTACCTGTGCACAGAAGTCCGTGGTACCTTATCCTACCACCCAGAGCAGCTGAGTTCATAAAATATGTGAACTTTAGCTTCTGTCAGAGATTTATAATCCTTCAAAACAAAAATGTTTTGTTCTAAGCCAAAATACTTCGGTTAGAAATAATTGCTTTCCTGCTTTTTTTTTTGTAATACTCATCATGCTCTTATTCTATCTTTTTTCTTGCTCCAGCAGTCTGTAATTATTTATGTTTTGAAACAGAAAATTTGTACCAAGATGAGTACAAGTGTACAGCTGTTAATTTTGTCCTTAAATCCAGAGAACACTTACTGAGCTGCAACCTAATTAGCAGTGCCATTGGTGTGAGTGTGGGGCTCAGTGCAAACTGGTTGATCTTCCATTTCGTTTGTTTGCTTGTTAGCACTGTTGCCGAAAGCAGCAGGAAATGATGACAAATACAGATTCCAGCATTCACTTAATGGGGTTTTCAGAAATTATTGACTAGTACGCAGGTGATTTGAATGCTTTGTAGCTGACTTTACTTGATTTTAATATATATGGAGGTACACTTCATATTTCTCTTTGTAAATCACTTTGGATGTGGATAGCAAACTAGAAATAAGGGAGCATCAGCTTGAGCTGGAAATACCCGCAAAGATGCTGCATTAACTGGTACTGTCTTCCAAAGGACTTCTTAAAATGCCATCCAGACAACTGGAGTTGCTGAATTGTCTCCCTGCCCTTGGGATGGTGGCCAACTTGTGACATAGGGGACTGCCCTAGAGATACAGGGCTGTTACATGGTGAGAATTGAACACAGGAGAAGATACTGAACTTTAAGAGTGAAAACCAGAAGCAGCCTCCCTTATGACAACCCTAAAGTCTGACTGGAATTGATGAAAGCAAGGAAATTCTCCCGGCTTTCATGCTGTTCCCAACACACCCTCTTGTAACTTGAAGGAGTTACAAGCTGCTTGAAGACAGAGCTACAGGGACCTTTGTTAATAATGAATTGTCTGTTTTGATTTGAAATATTCCTGCTCTTGTCATCTAAAATCAGCTGTTTAATATTATTTTCAGTATTTGGTTTGTAGTGACTAGTGTGCTCTATTTAATGTATAATTCAAGTATTTTAACATTTTATCAGTTGCTGTGCATTTGTAACATGCTAGTTAACCTCTTAATGCTGTTTTGCTTAATAACATGGCCAGTTGCCTCTTATTTACAATGAAGAAATCCCTTTAATTAGAAATAATCTGAGAGATTCTGGCAAAAAGGAGAACCTTGAGAGTCAATTGTTGGATTAATGTTTATATTTCAGTTTGGAATTTGGATCCTGTTGCACAGGTGTGGAACTCATCAAGCAATACAGAAGGGGTGGCACTGGGAGGGGGACATCTGCTCTGAAGTTGAGGTTGACTGCTGGCTTGGGTGGCTGAAGTTTGGGTGGTTTCACTCCTGTCTGCAGTCAAGTGAATGTCAACTAAATGGCAAATCAACAAGGGATCTGGAGCATCTATTTGCCCTAAAGATGCTTGGTTGACTCATTGGCATTTTGCTTTGCTAATGAAGGACCATAATCCACGTGGAAATCAATGAGTCACTAAGACTATGCTTGGACTCAGTCTGAAGACATAGAAATGCAGATGTTTCATTAAAATACACCATTTTTCCTTCGCTTGGAGATTAGCATGCCAGAGAATAGCTGTGCTGCCCGGCCAGGCTTGTTGAATGGCTCTGGAGCTGGGCTCATCCCACCCATCTCTGGAGAACATTAGAACTTCTCTTGCCTGCCTCTGTCAGAGCTCTCAAAAGACTACTATTTTATTTACTGCTTTTTTTTTTTTACTATAAAGTCAGGCCTGAAGAAATCACACTCACTGGTAGATTTAACAGAAGTATGGCCTAGAAATGGTTTATTTGAAGCTTTAGCCCAGTGGCTAAATTATAAACTATTAAAAAACCCCTTTTGTTAATGTTATCTCCCTTATAATGCAGGACAAAGTGATCCTCTCAGGCTGTGCCCTCGTTTAAGGTATCATCTGGTATTTGTTTCATGAACAATTATGATAAAATGCCTTTTGTCTTTCTCAAATCTTGTCTGTCCCATAAGGCTAACACCTCTGGCCTCTGAAATGATGGCCACCCCTTCTGCTGAGCCCCTAATACTTGGAGAAGACAGCACGAGTGTAAAATGTTTGAGATATCAATTTGTCCATTTAATGAATGCAGAGCAAGATAAATAACACATGTATGCATATGTCACTGGCACTTAGGCATGTGCATGTCAGCGTTGATAAAGTAGTGAACTTCCAGTGTTTTGACTAGATTAGTGCTCATCTCTCCAGCGAAGCAGCAGGGGCTTCGTTTACCAGAGCATCATCAATTTCTGTTAGGACCAGATATATAGATTTATTTTTTTTCTTGATACTTGAAGCAGGTCAGACTTGAGAATTCGTCAAATAAAAGTGTACGTGTGTTTCTTCGGTGTGTGGCACTTCTCAACAGCTTCTTCAGATGAGAAGGTGGGAGTTCCATGAGCTGCAGTAATGCTTTGTGCCTATGGAGGGGGGTTAAGGAAGAGTTACATTTATAAGAATATCACATTTTAAGAATGAAACTGATTCTTGATTTGATCACAAAAGTGTTTCTTAACGTGGTATTTGGGAACATAATTTTCTTCTCTTGGGCAGCCATAGTTCACAGTTGCTTTGGCAGTTACGTTCTATGTAATCTGTCAATTTTTCTCACATGGTGTAGCTGCTGTGAAAGAAATTGGAGCCATTATATGTGTGCTTTGATACAGTTTGTAAAACGCAAGGTGGGAGACAGTAAACCAAACACAGCATGTCAGTAATTTCTTTAAAATCGCTGATGTTCCAGCACTGAGATTCTCTGTCCCAGGGAGCTGTCATCGTGCCTCACGGAGAGGATTGCGTTGTTTAAATGTTTCATTTTCACTCGTTTCCATGTTTTTGGTGGTGCTTATTAAATACACAGAAAGCTCGGCAGCTTCCACCCAGTTTCTTGTTTCTAATGTCTCTGCTGCCTACCTGGTCTGTGATCAGGGGAAACAAAGTCCTCCATGTGAGCGCCGCATCCATAGCGTCAGCTGCAACTGCCTTAATTGGTCTTTGAAATACTCTTCATGTTCAGACCTAGCCCTTACAATATTTAAGAGTAATAGCAAGTGCTTTGTGGCCGGGAGCTGCCTCATTCCATGATCCTGAAGGGATCTCATAGCACAGATTAGCAGTGGGGATTTCTGATTTATGGTGCTTAATATTGGTGGCCAAACACCAGCAGGCGTGGGCTGTCCCCATGTGTGGAGGTAAAGGGGTTACCTGTAAAGTCATTGTAAACTCCTCAGTGTATCTAAAAAAAACACCAACCAACCCCTGACCCTCAGTCTCCGTAATTATTCAATGTAACATGTTGGATGTTGTTGCCACAAAGTATAGAAAATGAAAGAAGTTCTTATTAGAATTTAGCAAGATGCTGAATCGGTCACAATGGCACGGAAAACTCCACAAAATGCCAGGGTATTCCCAAGTGCACCATCTGTCAGCTAGAAAATGTTACATCGCTTTCCCAGAAACTGTTCCCAAAAATGGACTTGGGGCTTTACTATCCTAGCTATGCTTCTTTGAACAAAATATCTCTTATTATTTTCCTAATTGTTAGACTGTAACGTCTCTTCCATCTCTTGGACCTGACATCCAGGCAACTGAAGCTGTGAAACGTGGGAAACTGAGGCACAGGGTATTTCCAGTGCTATTTGGTTGAACATGTGCTTGAAGATGGTCATGTGTAATAATTCCATGTGTTTAGTTATATTCTACTTTCTATTTGAAAGAATTTTTTGAAAATTTTTTTGAAAAAAGTTTTGAAAGTTCATGTTTTGAAAAGAATAGGGTGGAAATTTCACATTTGTCACTTTGTAATTTATGGGGAAACTCTGTGTACACTGGGAATCCCTTTAAAAGCAGTCTTTATTTCTAAGGGTAGTTTTTGTAATAAGAAATTGTCAATTTAAACTTTATTCTTCTAAATTGAAGTATCGTTCTTTAGGGGAAGGATAGTAAAATTTCTCCAAAATCTTTTCTTTTATACAGCTTTTTAATCTCAATTATTTTTTTGGTAAAGCCTTTTCTTCATATAATAATCTGTATTCCAGATGTGTTCTAAAGACTCTTTGTAGTCTTAGCCAAGTAATAGCATCAGGCTTTCTGTAGGGGTGTTTGGGCATAGAATGAAATATACTCATGGAGTTGTTATAAATGGAAGCCAGATTATTCACTATCTTGTCAGTATAAAGTCCTGAGCCCCTCACTTAGTGGATGTGGGCTTCAGCCTTGGTTGGAAGCTCACCATTTCTCCCAGAGCCATCAGGACTTAGAGGCCCTATAGGGAATATATTAGTTGATCTGTCTCCTTTTTCCTACTCTGTCGACATTGATGGGTAGAATATCTCTCAGCATAATGGTTATTTCTTGGTCTCTTTCTAGAAAAAACTTGGTGAACCAAAAATTATTCCTCTGTGGAAGTGTGAAGTGACTTAGCAGAGAAGTATGAGGGAACCTCATGGCCAAATATTTAAAAAAACCCACACTTCTTGGATGGTATTTCAGTATGCCTGCATATATTTTTTTTTTTAAAAATTGATGGAAATTTGGAGAAATAACTATAAATAATATTCTATATTGTAGGAAATACTTGGTTGCATTTTAGATTAGTGGCTAAACATGCTTTACCTTAAAGTATTATCACTTTGTAAGGCTTCCAAATCCAACAACAGCAACTTTTGTAACAACAGAGTGAAAACAAGGCAACTTGAACAAGCCAGCAGGAAGCAGTAAATTCTGTGCATTTATTCAGTGTATGTTTTCACAGACCTGGTGCCAAATTCAGCATCTCTGGTGGCACCTGATGCAATTTCCCTGGAGTTAATGGAATTACACCAGGTCCGAGTCTGACTTCTGGTCTGTCCCCGTGACCTCTTGCTTGTCTTTGCTCTGAAACTTCCATATTGCAGTTTTCAGATGACTCTTCACGTGTCGGGACAGTGGTGTGTGTCTCAGACTTTTACTTCTTGCTGCTGACCTTCACAATGTACTTCTACTGATATTTCTAAGTTTAATGGTACGTTAATTTTATGCAAATTCTATTTTTAATTTACTGTATTATCTGCTAGTATACCATACTCCTCCTGTAGCACCTACTGACATAAATTACACTGAAGCAATTATCAGTAAGAATTCAGCTCTGCGCATACCACTGTGTTTTCAAATTATTAATGCTACTGCTCAGAAGAAATGCACAAATCTGCTGTTAATTGGTCCTTTTTGTAGGATGTTCTGTGCGTGTTTTTTATAAAAAAGGCACTAAACATTCCTACTGACTAGATAAGAGCATTATCTACCTACTTGTTCTGCATGAATTAGAGTTTTTTTCCCCTGTTAAAGTATTATACATACACAAAGAAATGTTGAAATAACTTTGACGGATTTGCAAAGCCAAAAAAAGGTTAGACGTTTTGCCTGTATGATTGCATTTCAGTATACCGTATATTTTTGCAAAATAATAGTCTTTAATCACATAATGTCTACAGACCTGTCACTTTGGATATTTCTCTGGTGTGGGCTTGGGTTGTCTTCAGCAGGTTCCTGCAAGGGTCACCCAAAAGCCCTTCTGTCCTGACTGTGTTTGAAGTCTCTAAACCTTTGTATTTCTTCATCCTGCTGCTGTCACATCTCAAACGGTTGTATTTGCACCTGTTTTTAAGGAACGGAGAGGAAAAAAAATGCCCTAAAATCAAAAGAAAGGGTAAGGCTGAGGTTTGGGCAACGTGTCGGGTCGGTGGATCTTGCTGTGGTTGACCTTCCATGGCTCTGCGTGGGTCAGGAGCTGGGACATGGCTGCACCAAGCGTGGGAGCCTGGGCTTGATGAGCAGAGACCTCATTACTGGTCATGGCAGCTCTTGCAAGAAGAAGCTTGAGTGCTTGTCAAAAAAAGCTGGCATGCACCAGGGAAATCGGTCTTTCCATTTTGATTTCACGAGCACACATCAAATTCTGATTACTCGTGTTTAGGGTCTGATGTTGAAAAAGCCTGCTGTGAAACTAAACCCATGAGCGCTAGCTTGGCCCCAAATCTGGGTATGAAGAGGGAAAACAAGCACAGAAGCAAATAAAGTCTGTCTGAATCAGGCTGCTTGTGATGTCTCATTACGCTGATGAGTTACTCAGCGTGACTAAGGAGATGTGAAGGGCTGTTGCTCCTGTCCAGCGTTCTCTTTAAGCATTTCCCTCAAAATCCATAACCACTCATGGTGAAACCCTCATGGGAGGATGGTGCAAGGAGTCACTGCGCTCCTGTGACTATGCTGGGACCAAATGGCTTGAGGTTTATAAGGTCCTCTCTGGGAAATGCCGCTCTGGTACTTCATTGTGTGCCTTAACATTGCAGAGCGTGGAGAATAATGGAGTAAAATGAGCATTGGGATATGAGCTGCAGCTGTTGAAAGGGAAGTTTAAAGGTCCCAGTATGGAAATTTCATGGTCCCAGTGTGACACGTGTTCCCTACTACTCTCCTGTGCATTAAATTGTTGTTGTGTACTGATTCATCCCAGCTGCTGTGGGTTTGGCTTAGCATTTACATTGAGTTCTCATTAAGTTCCTTGTAGCAGTTATGCTGTTTATACCATAGTGTCCCCAGTTTCTTACGGGCTCCCACATGGAACACTGCAGGTCATGTCCTTGCATCATTGGAGCTTCTTGGACATTGTAGTTTCTAACACAGTATTACTTTCTTGACAAACTATTTAATAGCCATGGGGCTTTCCCTCTGTTTCAATAGGAAACAACAATGATGATCCCTAGCCCTTGGGAGAAAGTCCGTTTTGGCATTTTCACAAAGACTTTCTGCCAAGTTCTGAATAGCTGAAAGTGCCCGGTTAGAGGTAACTCCCTGATTTTGTGCTTGGGCAGAAAGACGTGTGTTTTTAAGGCTGGTCTGGTTAGATTTAAGCTGCTCCAGTGCTACAGATAGAGAAATCTTCTCAATGCATTTTCTGCGGGAGAAAATCCAGGTGCAGGTTGTGCCAGGAGCACTATTTATGGCTCCACTGATTTTTGCAAAAAGCCTTTTTGAAGTTGGTGTCGCTCTCTATACCTTGCCATTGTCTGGGGATAATGTTCACTACTTAATCTTGTGCTAATGCCTGGAATCTTTCAGAAATAAATTGTGGCTTATAATCTGTTACGAGAATTTTAGATTAATATGGCTTGCAGAATAAGAACTTTCATTTCTAGAACATAAGCTGAAACTGTCTGTGTAAGTGGAAAAGTAATTAACTTCAATAATCTTTGTATATTTCTTTTAGTAAAAACAAATCTGCTGCTACAGTCTGTCATCCAGCTTTCAGAGAGTAGTGGTTCTGGTAGCTCAAACATTTACGGTGGATGTTGCAAGTGTCTGAATTTGCTCAGATAGAGGTATCCTGAAGATAGTGGTAGGCGTACTCTCCACTTGGTTCTGCTCTGGAGTCCTTCCTAATTTTGGAGGTATCTCTCTGAAGAATTATATGAATCAAAATGGTTTGACTTTTTTTTTTTTTAATGAAAAACATTGACCATGCAAGGCTCACTTCTCCCCTTTGAATATGGCACTAGGTTTGTTGGTTGATCAAGAAGCATATTCTGACAAACTTTCTTTCTCTGAATGCTGACTTGCAGATTCAGGGAGTGGGGTCCATACAGGGTCAATACCTGCCAGTATCTTTTCCTATTTCTTTTTTTAGTAGTTTTACTTTGGAGGATATCTGCTGCTATGAGAAAATAGGAAAAAAAAATCACATTGGCTGTAGTTGAAGCTATTAACCTCTGGTTAGAAAGACGTTCAGGTGTTCGGACCCTAATAATGGCTCTAAGAAGAGGCAGGTTGTCTGCTGGTGTTGGGGCTGAATGAGCAGGCATGCAGGCATTAAAAGGTGTATTTTTGAGTCAAGGTGATAGTTATAGTCAATGGTAAAGATACTAAAGTAAGGGAATTGCCAAAAAAAGGAAGGGTGGAGTGAATAAGTTCAGTGTAGAATCTACTTGGGGTAACTACAGCACGCTTGAATAAACTTGAGAAAACGCACGGATGTTCTGTGTGCATTTTTTTGAGGTCTATCCAACTACTGAATTTCTCAAGGATACTACGTTTTGTTTGATAATATCATTGTCCCCACATAATGGTCCATATACTTTAGAAAATATGGTCTATTAACTACTTCTTTTATCCCCTTTCTGTAAAGGACAGAAGCAATAGTATGGGGCTGCAGGAATAAAGAAACTGGTAGTGATGAAATGAGATTTTATTTGCAGTTCCCTGATAACGATCTTGTGAAGAGGGACAGATATACTTCTGGTACAACATGTATAATAAAAGCTCTGGGGGAAAAAAAAAGGTATCTATGGAGTTGCAGAAAACCTGACTACAGTACTGAGGATTCCTTGCTGTATTTCTTTTGATAATCACATGGCACACTTGATTCTTGTTTTGATTCACTAAAAACTATATGCGAATATGTAAATGCATTTATAGACTTTTGTGCTTGTATAAATCCTGTGTGTATCTTTCTGTTTGAGAACTCATTTGCTGCATATTCAGACAGCCCTGTTAAAATGCTGGAAGTCCTGGGATGTTCTAAAATATTTTTTTTTCCTTTTAAAATCCAAGTTTAATATATTTGCTGAAATTAATTCATCACAGAAGGAGTTGTTACACATCTTGGGGCCTGCTCGCTCTTATACAGATACAGCTGTGACATGGCTTCCCAGATGGCACAATTATCTTTCTAAAATATTGTGGAAAACTTTCATTTGTCATTTGGATTAGTGCAGTGAGCTTTCCGTAAACACAGGCAGAGAGATCTGCCTATCTGTGTTCTTCGTGGCAGTAATTAGCAGTAATTCACTTGGAATCAGAAAAACATTTTACGGGAATAGGGAACAAGCTGACTTTTCCACTTCCACTTGTGAAAACGCTGTCCCACGTGCGTGTATCTTAAACTTTGATGTATAACCAGAGCTTTATATGATTTGCTTTTTCTTAAGAGTATTTTATATTCTTCTAACTGGAGTGCCAGGGTTCTCCTGTGGTGGGAATGTTTTCAACATGGACTAGACCATGATATTTACAGTAATGTTTTGAATGTTCTATGTAGGATGATAAAAAATGGGGTGCTTATTCATTCTTCTATCAGGAAGGAGGCTCTAGTAAAGAGCATACCTTCTGTGTAAACAGCATCAGGCCTGTTTTTTATATCATACATGAATTTATTGAAATGTTTTTGGCTAATCATACTTGAAGTATAAATGATGTCCCAATTCTAAAACATAATGCTGTTTACGTTTTCTAGGGGAAAAAGAAAAGTGCTGGGGGTAAAGCTGTAGGATTAGAAAAATATTGCTCTTGGATTAGGAAAAGGAAAAAAAAATATGCAGAAGTTTTATTAGACTGAATTTGAGTACGAAAAATAATGCATAATGATGGCATATTGAATTATCTTACTCAGAATGATAATCTGGCTGGTGGTTTTGGGTTTTACCAAAATTTACTTGCTACCTGTGGGGAAGAAAATCAAGCTAGATCTTTGTTACGTGAGAGGGCAGGTAGATACCTGCGGAATTATCATGTTCCCAATTTATAGTCTCTTCGTATCATGCGAAGTGACACCTTAATCAGCAGTTGTGTGACACAGAAGTGTGGGAGAAAATAGGATGTGAATTGACAGATTCTTATTAGAGGCATTCTGCACTGCTGCTGAACAAAACCTGGTTTGCTTTTTGTTATTCCTATGGTTTAAGAGAAAAGCTGCTTCCCTGCAGCCATGAAGGGGATGGTTTTTTGGTTGATAGGTTAACTGTTGGAGAAACCAAATACAAATAAAGCATTTGCAACTAAAAATAAAACCACTTTAGTAGTACCAATTCAGTAGACTGGGGCTCTAGGAAAGGAGTAATATCCTTTAAAGAGGAGAGGGCATTTCTCTGCAGGTATATTCATGCCTTTGGTGCCCAGAGAGGTAGGAGTCCAAGGGCTTTCAAGTACTTCTGAGAGAAGATTATGATGCAAAAACCTCTTGTCCAGACATACACACTTGACATTTTTGCTGAGTGAAATAGAGTTGGTTGAACAAAATAGTACTGACTGGAAGTTATCTAGTCCTTAAATTTGATTTTGATTCTGGCAAGAGATTGAAGGTGCTGAATTAGGTCATCTTTCTATTTGTGTCTAGAAGTGGTGAGCCTGGTAGCAGCTGGGAAAAGAGAAGTCCTGTTTGAATGCTGCAAGCTGTGCTTAAATGTCTGTGATTAGGAATTTTTTTGGCAATGTTTTTAATTAAAAAATTATTTCATTAAAACCTTTTTTTTTTTTCTCCTATGAGCATATATTTTGGTTTTCATTGGGAAAAATATCTTTGAAGTGTATTAAAGAATGGCTGAGGTTGGCGGGGACCTCTAGAGACAGTCTAATCCAATGCTGCTCAGAGCTGGGGCAGCCAGAGCAGGTTGCCAGGGTCTGAATCCAGTTGGCTTTTGAGCATCTCCAAGGATGGAGAAACCACAACCTCCCTGGGCGACCTGTTCAAAGAAAGAAAGTGTTTTATTGTGTTTAAATATACTAAGGAGAAGAGTCTGGCTCTGTCTTTACGTCTCCCCTGGGCCTTCCCTTCAGGCCGAGCAGCCTCTCCTCCTGCAAGAGGTGTTCCAAGTCCCCAGTCATCTTCATGGCCCTTTTTTGGACTCACTCCAGTATGTCTCTGTCTCTCTGGTACCAGGGAGCCCAGAACTGGACATTGGGGATGAGATATCACAGAAATACCCTCCAGGCCATTTTTGTTTTAGGGTTAATTAAAAAACCACTTTGAAGTAGTTTAAAGCATCTGTGGGAATGGCTGTTCTAGAACAGATGACCTTCATTCACTCTCAGAAAGTTTTCCTGGGGGAGGAGGTTGTCCCAAAAAAGACTGGTTTTTGTTTTGGGACCAGAGGGTGCGTTGGCAGGAGTTGGGTTTCCTTTTGGAACTGAGGCTGTGTTTGCATGAAAAGAAATCCATTCCACATACAGGCTTATTATTTATATCTTTATTATAAGAGAGTTGAAAAAAATTGCACACTTCCAAAGGCCTCTGGGGCAAATATGGTGATAGAACTTGTGAGGGCTTATTTTTACTTATCCGCAAGGCCATCATCCTATATTCCTGTAAATTTTTTTGTGATTTTTTTTTTTTTATGGCCATGTACAACTTCGTTCTCCCAGGGAATTGTTGCATCTTAATCAATTGGCAGAACCTGTGGGAGAAAGCAAAATGCTGCATAAGCTCTTTTCTGTGTGACCTGTGCAGTTTTAGCTAAGTTTTAACTAAGGGGGTCAAATAGGCACCTGGGTAGTCAACTCAAGAGCTTGTGCCATGAAACAAACCTCTCTGCTGCAACTGGTGCTCATCGCTCTCAGCTGCATGTTCAGGAACAATAAATACAGGTTTTCATCCCAGTAATGAGTTTTCTGCAGCAGTGTGAAAACTCCAGGGTTTCTTGTTATCAGAAGATAATCATATTCTGGCAGTGGTGCTTATCGTATCCTGTAAATGTCCCAAGGATGTGATTATCTCCTGATATCTCTCTAGCCTGTTAAGCTTTGTTGTTTACTTACAGTGGAGAAAGCATTTGTAGTCTCTCAGGTTGATTTTATTCATTGTGATAATGAAGTGAAGTGACCACTTGCTTGCTGGTATCAGGCAGCCGGATTAAAACCCAAAACGTATTAAACCAGATATTGAAGAAAAATGAATGTATTTAAATGGTCTCTCCAGTATTTCAATAACTTCCAGCAGATAATCTTGACCAGGCAAAGTTAATAGGGATTCTAGAAACAAACACACTCTTTTATGTCCAAAAGACCTTTCCTTCCCATAGAAAATTTGGGTTGGTTCTTTAACACTTATATGACACCACTGGAGTTGAGCAGAGAGAAATTTATTCTCCTCTTGGCTACCACTGTACTCCCAGAGCAGATCTTTCCAGTGTGCTGGACCTGCTGCCTGGGCATCGTTACCAGTCAGGGGTTACTGAGAACTGTAGAGGAAAATGGTTCACGTGTTCAGATTTTATAAAATACTGTGGAGAAGGAGATCTTGAATATAGGTCTTATCCTACTGTTATAATGCAATATTTGGCAGGTCTGGCATTGCTGAGGATCTCATATGTACCACTGTGTACTTGAGGAACTAATTGCATTTCCAGATATCCTTGAGCAAATTTAGGTGTCATTAAGAAGGTTGCAACAAATGACAGTCTCTTCATTACAATGAACAGTATTTATTAAATTATTTTTTTTTTAAGTTTAATGAGTTAAGCATGAACATTGCTGGGTTTTTAGCTTTAAAAAAATCCTTGAAAGCAGATTTCTAATCTGTTTAGAAATACTTTTCTAGGCACTGTATTTTCTGGCACACTTAATTACGTGAGGTCAAATTCTGCTTTCGTATGAACTGAATTTACAGGGAATGAGAACTTAACCTCGCTTTCTATCCCCATTTTTAATTGTATGCTTTCTTACCCTAGTTCTTGATTTTTCTTGTACGGAGCTAAATTTGATTAAATATTTTATCGCTTACTTAACTCTGGGGGAGAACTTGGTTGAAGCCAGGAAGAGATGGTCCCTTAAAATCAAAGAGAAAAGAGTTAAGCTGATTGCTGTGTATTGGCAGAGGTACAGTATGAGCTGCAGTCATGAACACTCTTAAGAGTGAATTAGATGTGTTTTTAGAGGAAAAAGACAGCACAGAATACAAACAGTGATGATGTGGTCAGGTCAATCAGCACGGGCTGCTGATCTCCTGGGAAATAAAGCCTTGCCCTTTTTTTAGTCCAACCTCCAGGAGATTGTAAGGGGTGGTGGCTGAGGTGGATCTGGGGCTTGAGCTGTGGAGCCAACGTGCTCCTGGTGAGTCGTGCAGGAGCCCGGCTTGCTGCCCGATGGTGAGGAGGGTTTGTCCTGGGAACCAGCCTTGAGCCCACCATTGCACAGTGGTGCTGAGGCACCATGCTTGGAAAAATGCAGGAATGCGATGAAAATTGGGGATATGTTGAAGAAGTGGAGGAAGGTGCAAGTTATTTTTCAGAAAAAGATATGAAAAAAGTCCTGAAACTTCTGCAGTAACAAGTAAAAGTAAGCTTCCTTCTTAAGAGTAAGATGCAACGTATATACAAGTATGTATATATACACAGAAATGTATAGAAAGTGGCACTGATGTGTTGATGCAATACATTATGAATATTTTTCAATAACAATAAACATGCTATGCTCCCTAAGGCATGGCAGGCTGATAAACAGTTCATTGTTAGGGGGGTTGTCTGTTAGTGAGGTTGTAGTGCAGAAGTTTTAGATATGTGGCATTCCTATATAGATCTGTTCTGTGCATGGGTATCTATACATAGCACATAGAGGCAACGCAAAGTTTAACCTACAGTAGGTATGAGATGTGTTTGAACAATACAAAAATGATGACATTTCAATCACAGTACTTATCAGTTAAAGAACACCCTTTTGAAGGAGAAAAGTGCAGCAGTAATTTCATTTTACTCATTACTCTAAAAATAATTTTCTTATTCATTTGATAAGAAGCATTCTGTGCACCGTTTAGGAGGAAATTGTGAAGTGTCATATTCTTAAATGTCTTTTTTTTTCCCCCTCCTTTTAATATGAGGTTTGGTGCCCATATCTCCAGAAATAAATGCAGTCACAGCTTTTGTCACTTTATCCAGGAAACAAAGGTTAACTCTTCTCTGCAACATTATTTATATATTTTTTGGTTAATAAGCCTTTTTTTTTTAATGCAGCATCTTAGCTGCTGAGTCGTAGATCTTGGCTACGCAACCGGCCCTTGAGTCTTAGTTGAAGGTCAGCCCACAAGTGGGAGATGTTGTACATGTAACCTGCCTTGTTATCGGTCAGAGAATGTCATTGCTTCCTCTGGGGACCTTCCTGCGGGGACGGGGACTTGCTGCTTGGGAGGCCCTCTGTCCAAGATAACATTATTGTACTTCACGGAGGTGGAAGACAGGTTTATGGGATGTTGCAGGCAAACATATTCATGCGGTGTTTGAAAGGAACCTCCTGTGCTGGTGTTTGAAGGTGTGGAAGGAAAGCACAACCAGATAAATTGAATGGCCCAATTCAAAGAAAAGTGAATTTTAGCTTGAAGATCCCGTGAGACCCCACCAAGTAGGAACTCTTAATGACAGACATGGTGAATATCCATCTGGTTGGAACCTGAAAGGTCAAAGTCAACAGGCTTTGTCATTGATAAAGAAAGACTATGCATTAGTTAATTAACAAGAGTAACCGATGGATGCTCTTTGGAGATAACACTGTTGCTCCTGCTTCCTGAGGGCCAGTTCAGAAACATTTTTCCTTTGATAAAAGATACACCTTAGTGAGATTAGATTCTGCACACATACGAAAGAGGGTGAAAGAGCACTACTACATCTACCTAGGTACTCTGCTTAAAAAAAAAAAATAATCGATAGGTAGAGATGCCTTGTCTTTGGCAGAAAGTGGTTCTTATTACCAAAGATGCTATGGATCAGAAGTTAGCTGCTGCAGGGAGGGCAGATTAAGAAGGTGCTATACTGTCAGATGAGACCTCATGCTTTTAAGCTGCAATTCTATTATTGATTACAACATCTCTGTAATAAATCAGGTACAAGCTTGCATTTAATTTTCAAAGACTGCAAATTCCGTTTGTTCTACAACTTCTGAGTGACATAAATCTTTTAATGAATGTTAAAAAAGGTTGTTTCTCAGATAGTAACCAGTCATTCAGAATTGTCCAAGGAATTCAATTGTATTTAGAATGTATCATGTGTTGGATGAATTAAAATTTCTCAGTTGTCAACATATTGTGATTATTTTTTTTTCTGATTCCTTTTTGTCTTTCCCTGAGATGTAGAAAAAACAATTCAAAGTTTCATTAAGTACTTATTTGTCATAATGGATACCTTATCCCAGCGTTGTTTTATAGACTGTAGTGATTTACAGAACAGTCAGCCTGGATTTCCAAACTGTCCATCAAGAAGAGTTATCTACTAGTATTTGATAGAAGAAAAAAATGCCTGATTTTCTTCCTACCCCAATGTGTACTTTGACTATCTGTTCTGTGTGTTTTTATTGATATTATATTAATAATACCGAATTCATCCTTTCAGATATAGAGCCATCAAAAATAATGTTTCTCCTCTGTCCTTTTCCCTGTGGCTACATAAAACTCGGGGAGGGGAAATGAAAACTTATTTCACAGTGAATTCATCCAGAATATGCACATATTCCACTGATCCTGCATAACAGGCAGCCTGGTGTTTCCATCTAGGGTGTTCAGCTGCAATGTACGGAGGGATCAGCAACTATTTCCAGTGGAAAAGGAGATTACAGATGCATGGGGCAGTGAAGGGAGCTCCCAGCCACTCTTCCTGATGCCATTGTATGGTTAAATGAGAGGAGAGCACATTACAAATGAAGCTAAGTATTAAAATTAGCTGGAGTGAGACATGCATAAACACCCCAAGGGAAGTATAATTACTCTTCCAATTATCGCTTACCCTGAGAAATGACTTGTTACCTTTTTATAGCTGCAAAAAAAATATATATTTTATGTTTTCACTGCTACTTTTCTTCATCTGGCTTTTATTCTTTGCTAGATCGGTGGGTATTATGAGGGTCTTCAGAAATAGCTCATAATATATAACAATGGAGCATTAGATTCCTCTTTCTTGAACAGCTGTTCATGCGAAGCCACATGTCCGTCCTATTTAATTAAATGCTGTCTTTGCCCCTGTAGTGATTGTTTCAACGGGATGTTGTTTGTCACTAAAAAAGTATCATATTTGGAAAGTGTCTGATGATGTGATAGCAGAGCCTTTTTAATGAGTCCCACTTAACAGGGTGAATCAGTTTGGGCTAGGCATGATTAAGTTTGTGATCAAGAGCTTGACTAAGAATTTTATAGTTGATGTTGATTAAGAATATTGGATGATAATTAATGCATAACTCCTGTCTTTTACGTGTCTGGAGAATCAAAATAGCTGAGAGCAGTGCTAGAAAAAAGTGGGATTGCCAGCTTGCTTGAAGCATTTAGCTGCAGCAATTTTATCCAATTCATGAATTTGTTGTGGACAGTTACAAGAACAGTGTCTTCCATTTTTAGCCCGTCTGTTCCTTAATTATGACAGGGACCAGAAATCCCATGAGGATAAGGAGGCTCAAATGTCTTCAGGATTCAGTTTGTTTTGTTGAAATAATATTATAGTGTAATATTTCAAAGGCCTCTTCTGTCCTTAATTTCTAGGATCACAAGGTGATCCCAGAAGGTGTTTTGGGTTCACAAGATATCTCTTGTCATTTCCAGTTTGCACTTGTGGACACATCTGCAGTGTAACTGAAGTTCAGTTGGTTCAGAGCCTTCATTTAATTTGAGAGAGAGGACCTTGCCCGGGATCCATGAGTATGGGGGAAAACAGCCCTTTTTGTTCAGAGGATTTGGATAAGGCATCTTTGGGGGTTTGTTTTTGTCTAATCTTTTTTAATAGAAACATATCTTGCTGCTAACAACATAACGTATTATGTTTACTGGGGAAGACAAACAATAACAGGATGAGACCTGCAATAATACTGAATAGCCAGACTTCAAGTGACTATTTGCCTAAAAAGATAGTCTTAAGATAATATAAATTAAGAATTATCTAAAAAAATAATAAATAATCAGACTTCTTTTGTAAGAGAAGTTCTGGCAGTCTAAAATTTTGTTTTTCAGCTAAATGAAACCAAACCTGAAATTGCTCTTAAACAAGATTCTCCACACTGTTGCAAAACCTTCATAGTTCTTCATTTAGATAAATTAAAAATACAAAGCTCTATTATGTGTTGCACTAAAGAGGAATGAAAACAATATTTTATGCAAATGAAATGTTGACATAATTGAAACAAAATAAGTACAGACATTAATTTTACTCTGTTTTAATTTCATAGAGATCACATTTATCACAAAACTTACATTTGGAAACACTGGAAAGCTCGTCTATCAAATTAAAAATGAACAGCTCTTACATACCACTAAGTAACTTGATTTGGCTTCAACACAAGAGTTTGTATCTGCATAGAGAAGAAAACATATTTTTAAAAGAAGAAGCCTGTAGAACAGATGCATTTTTGAGGAGGGTAGTGAATTGACAGAGGTTTTCTAAAGTACCTTATGAAGTCGTGCCTGCTGTCTTAGTCCATATAGTCTGAATGTCAAATCTGTGGTTTGCTGGGCTGAGTTTGGAAAAAGTATTCCCAAACCTCCTCTAAAATAATATCAAATCCATGCAATGGGATCAAGTGTGTTGTTTCCTCAAAGACAGTGTCATCCAAGGGCTTGTGCTGTGGGAGGACAGTGATAGGGAATACTGTGGTCCTGATCCCATGGGGTCACTACACACGTGCTTACAATTAAATTAGATCTCAGAACTGTTCTTCTGTTGGGTTGGATTTTTTGTTTTTCCTTTGAGCTCACATAAATAGATGGTTTTCCTGGATTTTCCAGAGTGTTTCCCTGCTCAGAGACTCTTCAGGGCTGGGGGTGATGAAAGCTCCATTTGCTGCACCATGTCAGCTCGCTTTTGGGCCAAATGTCATGAGAATTGGGTAAGGAGCGCTCAGAAAGCTCACCCTCTTTCTGAGGAGTGTTATGAAGGCAGAGGAGAGCCCAAATTTGTCACCTTACTATCCAGGAGGGCAACGATAGAGGAAAGAGAGATTAGCAGTGATAGGTGAAAATAAATCCGTGTCCTTGCTGTTCCCTGTGGGCAGCTTGATTGAGTTATTCCTGGCACAGCACTTCGGAGGGGATGGTCTTGCTCTCGCCTTGACCGCAGCCTCCACGGGGGCTGTTGGCACTCCTGGTCTGCGGCATTGCCTTCTCCCTGCGGCTTATCTGCTAGATGTCACCAGAGTGTGTGAATTCATCTGGTGTTTTGAATACATAAACAACACGTGAGACAAATCCAAAGATGAGTTTCCTGAGCTTGACTTTGGCTTTGGGCAGCACAGGTGTCCTTAGCGTGACTCATGTTTTGGTCTGAGACAAAGTAAAAATGAAAGTGCCCCTGGGTTCTCCACTGGTGAGGTTAAGTCCCCGTGGGACCTTTGATATTGCAGATGAAATCTCTTTTTTCTTAAATCTTTGTCTCTCAAATTTCCTATTTTGTTTCTCTTGTAACGACTGTACAGTTGCCATAGTAATGTATAGAAAGTGAGAATCATATGTGTACATCACAAGGGCACCTGGTGGAACATATGATCTTTGCCCTTACTTTGGCACATTTGTGCATAAAAAGTTCACATGTAAAGCCTTTTAAAGATGAGGACTACAAAAAATGTGCAATTTGTTCAAGTTCAAATTTTTTAAGACTTCAGCATATTCATGAGTATTTGGAAACATGAAGTGTTAGAAGTATAAGATTTGAGCTTCATGTATCCTAATCAACAGATGTGTATTCCCCCTCCCCTTATTTTCCTTTCTCCCTTTAGACTTATGAATTAGTTTCCCCCTTCAGCAGATTGTTTTTCTTTATTTCTCCTACTTAGATACTGTAAAAAGTAATTAAGATAATCTTATCAAAAGAACATGAAACAGAAATTTAACTGATTAAATTTCAGACCAATTAGTCATACAGAAGCCTTTGTGTAGACCTTCTGTGGATTCTGCACTGCTTGTACTTTCCATTTCCTATTTTACAACGGCATGAAGTTAGGAAATTACATTCCATGGAGATGGTAATTAACTTTAGTAATTAAAATACCACCTTCGTAGCAGATAACCAGTCAGCTTCAGGTCAATGACAATTTTTGATGCGACACATTTAATCTTACAGAAGATTGAAATGTAAGAAGTTACATCAGTAATTTTTGGGGGGAGGCTTGCTGAGTCTCTTCATGGTAAAATGTCATACAACTTCAGCAAGATGGTGGAACAGTGGAGAGAGGGATTGGAATTTCTGTCCAGGACTTAAACTAAAATACAATATTATATATCTATTTAATATTATCAAATTCTCTTGCTCTATATATGCATCAGACATAGTCTACAGATTATTATTTGCTCTATATGAAAAAGAGAAAATGTGGTATTTCCCTGTTTCACCAAGGTGGAGCTAGATATTCTTGAGACATTAAAGGTGATGTGAGGATGAAAAGCAGCTAGCAAATGGCAGCTCCACTATAGAGAATGTAACCACGTGAAAAAGCAGGAAAAGTAAAGTTTTTCCATTGTCAGAAGGGATATTCTTTGGCCACAAATTGACAGTTTGCCTTGAGAAAGTAGAACTTTGTTTAAAAAAAAATATAAAAAATGCAATCGCATGTGACTAAAATAGTTTTGCAGACGTGTCATTTGGACAGTGACTTGAGGAATGCTATTTTATTGGGGGTTTTATTGCAAATATAGAAGATTAATTGGCACCTGATTCTGTTTTCCATATGTAGATCAAACCAAAACCAGAACCAAAAAGTTCATGTTCCAATACCACAGATATTGCAGGCCAGAAGAAACAGTTGTTGTTGATCTGGAACGGTACATGGGAAAGTGGTAGGAAAAAATCCAAGTAAATTAAAATGGCAAAAAGATATGAAAAACCTTTCAACACAAGAACATAGAAGCTTTTTTGTCAGCAAGCACAGAGAAATGGTGGGGCAGGAATGAAGGGTCTGTTGAATAGTAATACTGAAATGGGTCTATAGCTATTTGGAAGTCAAACTAAAACTTTTTCTATAAAAAAAAACCACGTATTTTTCACAGATGTCATTATTTTCTACAGATGTCATTGCTCACTCTCTAACTTTAGAGTCTCCTTTGAAATAAAGAGAAGATTAGTAATAAGATGAAAGTTGACTTTAACTAAAAAGAAATTAGACCTTAAAAGGAGATTAGTAATTACAGCTATCTTCAAATAAGATGCACACAAGCCTTGAGGAAGTAGAAGATTATCAGTGTTTGTAATAACTGAGCCCAAGGTATGTGTACAATGTGTTCAAAGCCCTGAAAGCCAAGGATCAGAAGAGCAGGTGGTAGGATGCAGCTACTGAATAATCCTCTTAACCTCATCAATACTCAACCAGGGCAAAAAATGAGAGTGGGAGGGGGGAAAAGCCTGTATTGCTAATGGCAATGAAACAAAAAGGAGATCAAAGCCGCCGGAGAGGCGCTGCTGAAAGTTAACTGTGCCCAGCACTAACAACTTTGTTACAGAAATTTACTCTGTGGTTCTCTGAAATCTCTTGATCAGTGCAGAATAATAAATGAATGGATTATTAAATATTTTAAGGAACAAAATATTTAGACCGTGGTTCAAAGCGTTTTTATCTGTACAAAATCATCAGAGACTTGACGTTCAGAATATGGTGTGTCGTCTGGAGAGCAGCTGAGCTTAACTCCATCACTACTCAATGCATGTCATAGGCACCGAGGAAAAAGATGGAAAATAGTTCCTTTCTTTGGAAAGAAACTGGTTTTAGTCTCTTGTGGAACACTGTCACTATCAGAATGACCCTTTGGGGCAGTTGGGAAGGAGCAGCTGGATGATGCATGGCATCCTGGTGATCTGTGCTCTCATCCTGCTGGGTGTCCTGGCTGGACATGCCACTAGTGTCCTCTGAAGGCAGGAGATCCTCATCCTGATGCTGGATCATGCAACACAGGTCCAGGCCAGCCAGGGAAATACATATTTTTAAGCTAACTTTATAAATTATAGGACACTGCTGATATGTGCCAGCTTCTTTCTTCCAAGCCCAAATTGCTTTTTTCTAATCTTTACTAACAAAGTATTTCAGCTCAAGGGAAAAAATACCTTTTTCTAACTTGATTGGAGGACATGTCTCAATGATATAAATTCCCATCTGCTTTTTATCTCCCTTCAAAAGCTTCTGACCTGCTTAAATGGGACACTTTAAAACTTTTTACTGATTATTTATTTATTTATTTATTTATTTAACCTTGGGTTCCTCCTGTGAGGAGCCCTCTCTGGAAGTGGGGTTATCTGCACCCAGGTTTCTGGGGAAAGAAGCTTCTGTTTGAAGCACTGCCTGGTCTGGAAAAAGGCGCTGGGCTTCAAAGGCAACTACTTGATTTATGTTCAGAGCTGAGATTTTTTTTTTCCACCTTCGCTGACGCCCCTGAGGAAAACCTGGCCATCTCTGGAGTGGGTGTAATCCCAAGCTAGGAAATTTACCTTTTAATTTACCTTTTCTCCTTTTAATGCTCTTTTTTGTTTTTTTTTTTTGGATGAATGGCAAGGGATTGCATGGACAGTGCCTGAAGAGAAGAGGAAAGGTTCTTTCATACCACTTCTCTCCCAAGTTGCTCCTCTGCACAAAGTTAGCTGTTACAAATAATAGGAAAAGAAATTGCAATTAGTGACATAATGAATAAGGGACTTGACTAGTGCTTATTACCCAGACAAGGCTCAAGGTAAATTACATTGCCCAAGACAAGTAGAAAAGTTAGCCTGAATACAACTCATTGTGACAAAATCAAGAGGTTTTAGAAAATTATTAAACCTTTCTGAAAGTGGAAGTTCAGGGTTGTCACGGTGAATATTAATGTCTCCCATAAAAGCCGGTTTTGTTCATGAAAGTCCAAGATCATACAATCGGCAGAAATTCAAAATTAATCTTTATTGTATGATAAAAGGACCCAGACGAGATAAAAGAAAAAGATTTATCTGAAGGGAAAAGTCAACCAGGGAAGGAATGCTATCATATAAAAATATCCGAACACCTATGATTCCTTCTGAAACTGGCTGTGTGGAATGTAAGGTGTTACTTACCATGACTTTTTAAAATTTGAATAGGAAATCCAGGGAATCCTTAACAAGATGAGATGGTTTTCTCCTTTGTCTTTGTACGTGGCTGTAACCCGTGTGTAGAGAGTCCTGGAGCACAAGTCTTGTGAGGAGCAGCTGAGGGAGCTGGGGGTGTTCAGCCTGG
>JAOXJM010000003.1:13680549-13703032 GCA_026413425.1 Tringa solitaria
ATCAAACCGTGAAGATTCTGTGATTTTTGTGAAATATCCATCCACCTTGGTGGTTGTTCTCCATTTCAGGCCAAGTCTGGTTTGGTTGCTATATTTGTTGGTTTTATTCCAAATTCTGCAGCCCTCCAGTACACAGTCACTTGAGTAAGACTGTCTATTATTTATTATTATGCTGGTTGCAAGGTTTGTGCACTGGTCGTGTGGAGGAAGAGGTGGAGAGAGGGAGATGACAAGGCTGAGCATTGAGACACGAGCTCTGTTTATCCTCTGGTGTGTGACGTCCACATACTGTGAAACAGCATCGTGAACCGGCAGAATAAATTCCCTTGTATCAAATTTGCTTCTGCATCCTAGCAAGGATAAGCTCAGCATCAATAAAATTAAATTCCTCTGAGACAGAATCTGCAAGTTACTTGTGTGGATGTGTGAGTCTTCCACGTGGGACATTTCACAAATCAACGCGCACAAACCGTGAGGAACAATCTATATGAACTGTCTGCACAGGAAGAGACATCCCATAATCTGTACGCTCACGCTAAATACTAGAAGTTGTCTTGAGATTTCTATTTAATTTAAGATTTCTTCTTAATTTCATGGTCTGTGGCGAACAAACGTGAGCTGTGCCTCTTCTGACACAGGGATGCCACTTCATCTTCGATCCCGTCAACCGTTTGCTCATCTCGTGCCTTGCTGTAGTTCCTGCTCTATGTCACACTTGGGCCGATGTGTACGGAAGGTCCAAACCACCCCCAGGCCACCACACGGTCAGAAGGGATGAAACTCATCCCAGGGCTGGCTGGACTGACCCCAGCAGAGCTGTGGGATGGATGGAATCGGCCCCGGCTCCGCGTTTCAAAGCTTTCAGAGTTGTCTGAGCAAACAGGAATGTGAATGAATCATACTTTAGGTATTTACATTTCTCAAATGCCTGAGAAGCTTTTTAAAGGTCAACCTAATTAAGACAAAGTTTGTTTGTACCGATATAAAGTAGTTACTATTATTGGAAATTCATTCCAATGCAATATATGGCATTTTACTTACAGTTTAAATTTTAGTTTTGTATGCTTAATTTGGAAAGAGCAGAAATGATCTTTTGGTTCCATAATGTCTTACTTAAAATGACATTTTAATCAATAATGATTTTTTTTTTACTACAATTAAAAAAAGATTCATTCTTCTTGATGCAAAATCATTAATCAAATTTTTTGCATAAGAAGGGTTGTTTTTTTTTTTTATTGGAAATAAAATTGCCTAGACTCCTAACAGCCACATTATTTAGTGTGTCTCTTTTCGATTGCCATCTTATGGGAACAAAAGCCTTTTTTCTATAATTTAAGGATGTATTTAAATTCTGTTTGAAAGAAAAATTTCATGATGTGTTGCCCTTAAAGGCTATAAAAATCGAGATCTATTTGTGCATCTCGATAAGAATATCAAAGTGAGAAGTAAATCAGTTTTTCTTTTAGTTTCTTTTCATATTTGAATAGTTCTGCCTGCTGCCCTTGTGTCTCCTTCAGACAAGCCTGTTGTCCCAAACTTTGCCCAGCTGTGGGAAGTTTAGACCTTACAGTCCTTATTGTCCTAAACTTTATCACCTTAAAAAGATATTAAATTGAGGGGAGGGGGCAGGGAGGGCATAATTAGTATTGTTCCACCAACTGCTTTCTTTTTAATGGGTATCTCGTTATCTGAAAGCTTGGAGCCAAGTCCAAAGCATTCCTGTTGAGGACTGAACAGCGTCCAAGCAGAGACTTCTCTCCAAATCAAAACTTGTGTCGCTGGCAGCAGGTCTTTCTCTTGACCTGACTTTTCTTTCTAGTAGTCTTTAACACTGTTTTCCTATTGTGAAACTATAGAAATTTTATGTATTTACCTGAATTCTGTAAAGTCATAAAATGAGATCACACTTTATAAAACAGAAGAAAAAAAACCTCCTTTATGTGACTAAGTGTCTTGGAGATATTAAATACTTTGGGTTTGCTCCAGATGTTCATATAGCTCATAGTTCTGTTGAAGAGGAGCAGTTTGTCCTACGTAGCCAGAACTTTCCTCTTCCATAATGTTGCCAGCCTTCTCTGCCAGCCTCTTCATGTATCACATGATACTGATCCCAAAACATCTTAATAACTGTGCAATAATTAAGCTCTTAATTCAGTATATTTTAAAGAATATACCTAAATGTAACGATAGTCTGACCTACGAAAAGGAAGATATTAAAGAAACATCCACGTATCTGTAGCTGAGAATTAAAAACTATGAACATCAAGAAAAAGGCAGTCTTGAAGTTTGGAAAAAAACAGAAAAGAAGGGCCATATCTTTTCCTCTGTTTCTTACTGCATCTGACTCCAGAAGATTCGAAGGACTCATACGCCTGGTTTGGAACTTGGTAGACCAGAGCAGCATAAAGAGAAAGAAATTTTTCTCAGAGAGTGCATTTTTGTCAATCATAAGAAAAGAAATGAAGATGTTCTCGCTTAAATATGCAGGGGAAAAAATGTAATGTTTTAGCAGCATCATAAAAAAATAATTACTGTATCAAAGTCAGGCATAATTATCACAGGTGTGAATGGAAATACACAGCATTATGTTGTCTCAGACGTTAAGTATTTTAAGTATTTACAATTGAAAAAAACCCCAACCCACTCGAGCCTTTTCCCAGTTGCAGTGATGCTCTAGACAGTGCTGTTGCCAGGACTGCTGCTTTTCCAGGCTTTGCTGTTTTCTGTGTGGTGAAATATCTTGCTCTGGTGTTGTCCCACAGAGCTGCTGCCTTCCTTGTGGCCTTCCCCCGCGTGAGGTGCCGACAGGGGCCCGATGCATCACCCAAGTGATGAAAACAGCAGAAGTAGCAGCAGAACGCTTGAATTCCACATGGGCTCTGTCCAAGGGTGTCACACAAAGCAGATAACGATTTCTCCTGATAGCCCTGCCATCCGATAGGCACCAAATGGATTGGGTCCCGCGCTATCTGAGCATGGGGGACATAAATACCAGGCTGTGCCGTAATGCAGGGGACGCTAATGGGATGCTGAGCAGTGCCTGCTCCTCTCGGCTGTGCTCAGTCTCCGTGTCGCCCGTGCCATCCCCACGGGGTTTTCCTCCTCGGATGGGTGGTGTGAGCCCAGGAAAGGTCAGGCTGGTGTCCTCGCTGCTCGTGCTGACTCCGACTCCTCCTCTGGTTGTTCTGTAAGAGAAAGCAGGGTGAGGGTTTAGCACGCGTGTGGATTGCATCAAACAAAAACATTTTTCATGTGGAAATATAGATTTTTTTGGGTGGGTTTTTTGAGATTAAAACTTCATCTCGTGCATGAATAGTATATCAATAGCTGTTAACAAGACCCCTTGTTTAACATCCAATCCACATCTTGGAGGAACTCTGTCACAGCTGGACTTGTTTCTCATTTCTCTTCATTTATGTCGTAAGCTCTTGGTCAGGGACTGTCTGCTGTGCTTCACGCAGTGCTGTGGATGGGTGGTCTCGGCTGAGGCCTCTCGGTGCTACCAACAACTCAAAACTCACCCCCAGGAGCCAACTACCATCATATGCATCTTGGAGATGAGAGCTGAAACCATCCCTCCGTGCTGAATGAACGTGCAGCTTGGCTTAAACCTGGTGACTGTGAATGGTGCGTAATCAGATACATAAAATAGGTCATAAATAATCATAGGGAAACCCCAGCATGCATTTTCTTTGTTAGTTTCTGTAGCTTCTGAAAGAAAATAAGTGCTGTGTAGATTGTAGTGCAAGAGTAAAATAGCTATTGAAAGGCTCTTTGTAGCTGCTAACTTGTTTGTTGCTAATTTACTCCTGGTCTGTACAGCCAGACAGGATGAAAGTGTGTGCGAGGAAATCTAATTTCTCTGTCTGAGAGAGGGACCTAGAGGTATGTGGGGGGGTATAGCCCGAACACTTGCATCCACAACAGCATTTTTTTTCTTCTACTTGCTACTAAAAAGCTTTATCCCATTTTTGATATTTATTTTATCCCATTTCTTGCCGTAGAACCTGAAAAATCCCTACTCAACACTCCAGTTTCCCTGTCCCAGGGGAAATCTGGGGAGCAGACCGGGATGCTCTGATGGCTCGGGGAAGGCAGAGGGGGGCTGCCTTGTTTAGGTTCTGATACGTTCTTCAAATGTGAAGAAGTCACAAAAGATGATGTTAATTACCTAAATAAACTTCACGAGAAACATGGGTTGAAGACCCTCACTCCTGGAAAGAAGTGTCAGAAGAGTCTGTAATAATCTTTTGTCAGTGATTTCAGTTTTCTGATGAAAAGATGTGCCATAAGGAAAGCATTGCTTCCTTGCAATGGGGGCCCTGGTTTCCAAAACGCTGCAGTGGGGAAGATGACAGGAATTGCTTTAGAGTTGTTCTGGTAATAACGACTGTAGATTGAATTACAATAAGGTCAATCTCTTAAACGTTTCACTTTAAAAATAAAAAAAAAAATAAATTAAAAAGATCCACTTTTCTATTTGGACATACGTTTTAGCTCTGTGGCATGGCATTTATGTGGAAAATGATAGAAGGTAAGACATGGAGTGCTGTTTAGTGGAAACATTGTAGATTATAAATAGATTAGATTCATCTGATGGAGGAAATATTCAGTACACGTTTCAAACTGGATGTGGCTTTTTGCCAGGCTGCCTAATGCGCTCTTAGTGATATTGGGGTCAGCCGACGGACAGCCCTACCTAGATTTTTAGGGTTAATGCTGGAGAAGTTACTGTAGGCTACTTTTTAGACTTTTATCAAAGAAAAGATTGGAAGTAGGCAGCAATTTTAAACAGTTGTTTCCCATGTAAAAATTTCTGAGTTTAGGAAGAAAAGGTAAAACAGCAGAGCAGTGTCTCTGACCTACCCTGTAGATTTGGCAGATGTGCCCCTTGTCTAAAATAAGTAAACTTTGAGTCTGAGATTTTCTTCACTTATTCTTGTACCGTCAAATCTAACTTGCACATCGATGGGAAGTTACGAATGACCACTTATGTACTCCAAACATCCTTCAGCTTTTTCAACACAGCAAATGTGTTAGACTAATTTAAAAAGTATTTAGTTACAAGACAGCATGCTTGATTTCCTCCACCCCTGGGCCTGCTCGCCTGGTCTTGTGAGGACTCACTCCTTTGGCTCTGGAGGGGGGAAATGATTTTCCCAGTGTTATGAGTAGATGTGTGTATTCTTAAGGGCACCAGAGATAGTGTCCTGTTGTGCACTGGTATAAGACCATGGTGTATGTAGAGGATAATGGGCTGTGTGGGGTCCCTTCTGTCTTCTCCCAGCGTTTCCTGCGGGGTGATGGTTTCAGAGCTAGAAAGCTACAGCAGCAGTTTAAAACTGAGGGAAAAGGCAAACCCCAAGTTTAATTGGCTTTGGGAATCTGTGTTTTCAAATGTAAGTCCATGGTTGTTTTGTGTGTTCTCCATTTTGACTTTGCTTTCACCTTCTAACTGAAAATGAATAATATTGCCCTTTTTTACTGTGTTGATGTATTTAGCCAATACAAAAGACAATTCTATTGTTAGTGTAGGATTTTCAATAATATAAGGAAGCTTAAATAATTATTCTTATTAAAATAATCAGAATTTTTCATAACACTTCCAGAAACTGTAAAGCTCTATTTCCAGATGTTTCTAATAGCATTTTAAGCTGCAGTTGTAATGGTGATGTAGTTGATGGCAATGCCTTTAAGCTAACTAGCTTATTTTAGATTACTAGCTTACATACGTTGTATATGTATATCTAGGATGTATTTTTTCATGCTGAGAGCTGAACTCATTTCTACTGCTGACTTTTAGGACTTTGGGATAAATGTAAATATATAGATGGATAACAGAAGAGATATTCAGAGGTGCTTCAGCACAACGTAGGGTACTGACAGTGATTGCTGGGCTGCTCAAGTGCTCCTTGGAAGCTTGCTGGGGCCCTAAATGGCTTTGGGAAATGTGGTCTTAGCTATTGAGATGTTTACAGTGTACACACAGCTCTTCTGTCTGGCCTAGAAATCTCAGCTTTGGAAGTGGAAGTGCTGGGAATGTGTGTACTCTTACGTTAATCGCGGGTTAAGAAATTTTGCACAGTACAAGTTGCAGGGTATTTGTACAAGGCTGATCAAATTGAATGCTTATCAGAGCCTCTTAAAAACAGACATCTGCATCTTTCATCACAGTAAGTGGAGCTAAGTAGAGTTGCAAAGCTTCTAATTACTGGTACGTGAGAACTGAGAAGCAAGGCTGCCCTCTGCACACGCTAGATACAGCTCGCATCGAGGAGTGGATGTTATTAAATCTGTAGGGGAAAAAGAAAAAACCACCCAACAAGGCATAAACAAAACTGTTGGTGAAAAGAAATAGTCTTTGATAAAAGTCTGCATCTGAATTCACCTTGAATTAGATTCTTTGAGGGTAAAATCACTATTTCTCAGAAGAGGTTTTTCTGTGATGTTTCTGCTTTACGAAAAGATGTAATACCTCTCTGAGGTATCCCCTGCCATTTTTCTCTGTTAGCCACGATGGCTCTCCAATTACATTGCACTTTGAGCCTTTCCAGGAGACAAAAACAAGGTTTCAGATTCCTCAGGAATTAACGTAAACTGAACTGATTTTAAAAGTGAATTGTGGTAGATTAATGCTAACCCCCCACCTCTCTGTAGCTGCCTTACATCATGATCGGATCAGTCATTATTGGCCAAACACTGTCAGAATTTAATTTAAAAGCTTAGTTCAAGTTCAGGAAAGTGCCCCAGGGTCCTGAGTATTTCTCTGTGCTGAACATCATTGATTCCTCTTAGACTTAGTAGCAAATCAAATTATTTTATATCAAAATAATAGACTTAATAAATAACTCAAGTTCTTTGAATGAACTGCTCAGCAATGAGTTTGCATTTTGTGGAGTTTTTTAAATACGGAAGCATTCCTCTGTACATCCACTTTTTCTTCTGCTCATTCCCAATTCCAGCCTCTGATGCTCAAGGGAGGAGAGGAAGGGGTTATGTCTATTTTGCTGTTAAAATCATAAATAATATGGGTTGAGGGTAATCTGGAGGTCATCTACACCACCCTCCTGTTCCAAGGAGGCTTAGTTAGGTCAAGTTACTCGAGGACTTTTCAGTTTGAGTTTTGAACATCTTCAAGGACTCCACAACTTCTGTGGACAGTATTACTGTCCAATACTACTGTTGGCAGTATTTTGCCATCCATTGGCAGGGGAAATATTCTCCAAAATATTAACCAATCTAGCAGCAGTAATTAGCCAGACTTGGAGAAGATGCCCCCATATTCAAAACAGCGTTCTTGTGCTCTCATCTTTAGTGTAAAATCAAGTAAATTAATGCTAAAGTTATCACATCCAGCAACTGTTTACTGTTTTGGGTAGATACTTAGAGTTGTTTTCCAAAAGGTTGGCAAAGGATTTGTTTTGGGGCACTTTGGATCAGTTTGTTTTCCAGCAGAACAACCTGTAGCAGTACCTTTTAGCTCCTGCTGCTCCTGTTTGCATTTAAGCATATTTGTGGATGTAAATACTTCTGTGCAGTGTGGATAAACATGATGGGCAGCTCCAAAATTCCACATTTGCAGCTTAAATAGCTTCATATCGTTATATATTTGAACTCAGAATAAGTAAGATGTAAATAGTGGTAATGTAAAACTGTTAGATTATAGTGCACGATATGGAATTAAAATTTCAAAGTGACTTAGGCTCTTAGGAAGCTAAACCTCAATTTAAGACCTAATTATTTCAACAATTAGGAAAATTTTGCCCTTACACATTTTTCCAAAAAACAAAGCAAGAAGTTTCTTTCTTCTTGGCACCAATTTATTTTTTTTTTTAGTTTGTTCTTAAAAAGATTAAACAGTCTACCTGCATTAATTAGGTTTTCTGAGATTTTTATTTGCGATATGCAAACCAAAGGCTGAGCAAATAGCCAGGAATTCAGCAGCCCATGTGAATATGAACAATGAGGCATCTTTTAGAAATTAGAAGTTTTTTCATAGCGCTGCCAAATGTTGTACTCCATTTGAATCCCTTCCATGAGGCAACTTCCAAGAAATGTTGTTTCCATTGAAGACGTATGATTGTTTGAGAGTATTTTGCAGCTCAAAAACATGTGCTAATCAGAAATGTTAATGACTGTTATCCGGCCTTAAACTCTTTATTAAAAAACAGACGTTTCTTGCAGGCTTTTTGTAGCTTGGCCAGAATGAAGGCGGCAAATTTAGCTTTTTAAGAGTTTTTAAGAGCTTTTAATGTTAGCTTGTGTCTTGTAACAAGAGCGGGCATCGCGGCACCAGTGCAGTGGTTGTGTTGTGTATCTGCATCTCAGATAAACCAGCAAATAACTGGAGGCTGAGTGTGCTGAGGGGGATAAAACTGTGAAGCTGAGGGCAGGAGAGGGTATACCCGCATTTAGCGCAATCTTCTTAACCAAGCTGTATGTGTTGGTAGGGTCTGCAGTAGCTGTACAGAGGTAGGAGTTTCTCAAACCATTAAATGACAATGATTTGTCTTTTAATTCATCATCATAATAAGAGCTTTAAAAAAAAAAGCTTCAAAATCTCCTGTTTTGCAATGCTGAAATACTGATTTGACTGAGATCAGCATGGCTATTCTAAGCAGATGCTGTGTTGGGTGCTTTCAACATGAGCCTGTATCTCTACTAAAAAAGGTCTCCTTGTTCTCCCAAGGTCCAGGACAGCATTTTCTCGGTGCTGGTGTCTCAGGATGAAATGTTGGAAAACAAAAGGTCAATAAAAAGCTGCATTGGACTAGGAATTTTTAGATGTATTTTTAGACTCTTTTTGTGCTTTGTTTTTGTTTATCATGGTCTGTGTCTTTATCCAGAACACTTTTAGGCACTTCTGAAAATTTCAGCTAAGGCATGCTTGGTAGAAAGAGAAATAGATCATTTTATGAATAATCTTTTTTTCTTTTTTTTTGGGGGGGGGAGAAATAACAAAAATGATTCCTTTGCTGATCTTTGTCTTTAGGTGGATCTTGTTTTGTACATGGATCAATAAAAATGTGTCTTTAACAATGAGAGGACAGATACAGGGGGCAGAAAAATTAGTCCATTCATCAAGGACAACATGAAAGAAGGATTATTATTGTGAAGATGTTACAAATATTAATGTGTTGTGTTGCACTCCCATGACACTAAAAGTCCCATTAGTTATAAATATTTCCAGTTCTAAATATCTACAATTTTAGTAGCTGCAAAATCTATTTTTTGTAATAAAATTAATGGTTGCTCAGAAATTTTGTACACGTGCTTGTCTCAAAAGAAGCATTGTTATATCCTGCTCCATCCATCCTTTCTGAGCATGGGATAGCAATTTAATTTTAAACCTGAAGTGTTAAGTTTTAATTTTTTTCCTTTGCTCAGTCTCCTACTTAGTCATACATAAATCAGAGGAATATGAAAGAACTAGTAAAAATGGCTGTATCCTTCTAGAGCTGTAATTTGGCTCCATGAATTATTAATTATTAGACCAGTATAGCAACAGCTTTTTCAGAAGTCAGTATAAATGTAAAAGGCTCACCTTATCAGCCAGGATCTAAGCAGTGGCAGTAATGTAATTCTTACCATTTAGCACTTTGTGGTACGTTGAAAAGGAATAGGATAGTAGACCATTTAAACTTTCTGAAATATAACACAAAGTAAGGAAGTGCTTTTTTTTTTTTGCCTTTTTTTTTTTTTTTCCCCCTCTCCTGCCTCTGAAATAATTTCAAAGACATGAATACACATGGATTTCTCAGGGGTTTGGACTGGTGGAGATGTTGAAGCTGTTCCATTTGTGAAGCATCACTGCGAGGGAAACCAGCAGCTCAAAGAGCTCACTTGAAGAGGAAAGGCTTTAGCTGCTTGCATTGGTTAGAAGAAAAGAAAGAATCCATGGAAGCTTGAAATTAAGCTAAAATGGATGAAAGATAGCATTTATCAACTGTAAAGGCATCTGGTATTGTAAGTAAAATTTTCCTTACTAAGTAATGTAGCTCTTTAGTTTATTACTGCAGTAGGAACTAAGTCTGGTGCTAATTTTCTTGAAGCCATAGCGATAGCAGTGCGAGGGGACCCTTCTGTTGTCCTTGGATTTAAGTGGTCTGGCAAAAAAAAAAAAGGTATTTTTGTTTTTCGTCTTAAATGACTTTTGTGTTTAAAAAGAACCTTTAGGACAATATCAAAACTTTGTCCTTCTCAGATATGATCTGTCTTTGGCAGTTTCAAAGTTGAGTGCAGTAGCTGATTAATTGAAACACATCTTGCAAAATTTAAGTGCACGTAATGGAAAATTGAAATACTTCAGCACTTTTCTAATTCTGAAATTTCATTTTAACATTTTTAGTGCTTTAGGAATACTGTTCTCCATAAGTTATTAAACTAAGGAGTCTCTCCTGCAATATATCATAATCTATTTTTAAAATTAACTTATAAACAAATTAGGAGAGGGTATTAAGAAAATGATTAGGTCTCTTTTTGTATTGAGGTTTTTAATAATCATTATATTACAAAATTTATGCAAAGCAATATTTCAGGGAGAAATCCTAATGACATTCTAATGTGAATTTTACCTGAGATTATTTCACAGTCCTGTGAAACGATCTAGTTGCTGTCACTCGGTTCTGATTTACAAAAGCCGTTTTGCTCCCGTCTGTTGGTGCAGACAGTCTGGGCAGGGGTAGTTAAGACCAGTTCATCAGCACCAAAGTGTGTGTGCAGCACTGCTTACAGAAAAGTAATTAGCCTGCACAAATTCAGAAGAAGTATTTAAGTCCCTACCCCGGTTCATTTTTAGTGGCGACGCTGAAGAATTTGGTAGGCAACACTGCAAAAGAAAGTTGGAAATCTTTCTTAAACTTTCTTACTTCTTTTTGTTGTAGATCTTACCTTAATTTTGGCTACAGTATATATGCAAAACACAAATTGTCTACGGGAAATTATTAATTAACCATATTTCTCACCTGTGTCTTTTAAGCTAAATACACTGATATATCAGCATATTTAATAACTCGGTCTAGGGAAGGATTTGTACGGTGTGGGTTCACATGGGGTGCTGATCTGTTACAGCTTTCCCACCCCCATTTCCTAGTCGTGATCATTAGTGTGTTTTTTAAAGCTATTTCTTAAAACTTGTGGGGAGGTCTGGACCAGAGGCTGTGGTGGGAATCACACCATTTGTGGGGAGCCCAGGGTCACCCCTGCGGCCGTCTGTGGGTGCTGTGCCACGGGTAAGGTGTGATTTGAGGAGGAGGAGGGGAGGCAGAGGAGTTTGTTTCATTTGGTATGGGAGGTAGAAGGTCTTCCTTTATTATTAACTGCACGATCATGCTCTGATGATGCTTAACACATGAAAGTAATCACAGAACCTTCTCCATCTCTGGCCAGCGGAGAGCGGGAGTGCATTAATTACACAGTCCTTCCAGGTGAGCTGTGCTTGTTTGCAGCACATTACCCAACTTAATGTGACAAAGACCATTAAGAATTATGTTTCTGATGCGTTTAAGCTATTTTCACGATGTTCATTTCGGCTGCGGTAGCATAGATTTGTGCAAAACGGGACAGGAGAACCCAGGGAGATGGAGAGGGAGGAGCTGGTGCCCAAGGGCTGGCGTTATGGTGGATCCTGAGCCCGGGACCACCAGCGCAGGCACCCACGGTGGCCCGGGCACTCGCCAGAACTGGAGTGTCTTGCAAGAAATTGGAAAAGTCCTTTGGTGGGGGAAGGAGAAAGATGGGGAGGAGATTAAAGATTGTACGTCTAAATCTTGGAAGCGGTGGTGCACACACCAAATAAACCCGGTGCGGCAAAACCTCCCAGAAATGTGCCAAAAGGTTGTGAGAGGGCAATTGAAGGCTGCCGGGGGCTGCCTGTGGCTCTGTGGGAGCCCCCGCTGAGAGCACATCAAGGTGTGTGTCCGCAAGCCCTTTGCAAAGCGTTAGCTCCCCGCAGACTGCTCAGCCAGTAGATAGCACTAAGGTTTATGGGCTTCCAAATGGACGAAAACAGATTTGGATGGCTTTTGCTCATCGCTGCTTTTGGGGGTGAGAGGTGGTTTGTGTTTTTTTTTCCCCCTCGGAAGAGCTGTGAATATAAAATCTGTTCAGACACGTCTCGCATCCCATGGCAGCTGCTGGGCTGTAAAAGAGGAGAACTGGTGAGGTCTGTGCCGTGCATGGCTTGGCTTTTCTAGGGTCAGGGTGCTGGGTGGTCACCTGCCATTTCTATTGCCTTATTGTTCCCAAAATGAATCCCTTGGAGAACTGTGAGAGAGTGGAAAAGGCTAATGTGGCTTACAGCCTTCCACACGTACATCGGTGGTCCAGCTCTGAGGTTGTCTATGCCGTGTTTGAAGACACCATCACACAGCTGATGGCTGTACCCAAGCTTGCATTAGCAGAGCTGGCTTGATTTCTACCAAAACAAAGCCACCACGATGTTGTCTTTGTCACGGGCTGAGAGCTGCTGTGGCCCTGGGTATGGCTGTGTGTGGCACAGACATCTCAGCTGCTAGTCCTGCTTAGCCTGGCTGGGCTGTGATGCTAATTATGTCTTTGATGGATGTGCCCTGAAAGCTTTCTTTACAGATCCTTGAAACTTGGCCTTGAGTTTCCCCTTTGAAGCTGCTGGCCCCAATTCGCTGGAAAAGATGATGCCAGATCTCAGGTATTGCCCTGACCATGGGTGTCCGCAGCAGCATCCATGTTCTTCTCATGGAGCGGAGGAGTTCAGCAGGAACAGTGTGAAGCCTCGTTAAATCAGTGCACGTTGTAATTGAGTAAAGGCTGGTGATTTTTCACGGGGATTTTCAGCTTTGTCAGATCTACTGTTTGGCTGAGTAACAGTTTTTGCAACTTTCGTGTAAAATCTGACATCTGAAGTGTTTTGTGGCTGCCTCCAGGAGGCTGGGGTGGAGGAGGCAAGGAGGGGGGACCAGCTCTCCTCGCTGGGAGTCACCTCCAGGGCGCAGGGCTGGTCCAAGGAACACTTTGGTAAAGCCACGTTGAAGTGGTGTGAGGGCATCACTCCCCTAAAAAGCAGCTCAGAGAGGTTTAATTCAGTGCGAGGTCACATACCCATACACATTTGCCTTAAGAAGTGTTTTGAAATGGTCTCATTTTTCACAGAGGGGATTGGCGTATGGCTTTGTGTTCAGTGCGAGCTCCTAGTGAGCATCCCTGGGAGATCCCAACGCTGTTTCTTGAGCTGGGAGCAGCCTCAGGCCAGGGTGGTGGCAACCAGTGCCCACCATATCCCAGTGGTGGTTTGCCTGCATTTGGAGAAGAGGGAACCACCCAGCCTGAAAACACGGACCCACAAGCTTAGAAGGCTGAAACAGAATTAATTTTTTGCAAGGCAAATTATGACGCATCGAAATGCATCTCCCAATAATTGTGCTTGGATGACTTTTAAGTCTCACACATTAAACCTATTAGGAAAGTCTTGGTCAGGTTTCTGCAGTGTGGTTTTGCACAGGGAAAGTCTTGTTCTGTGTTTGGAGAAACACAAGGATATACTTAAGGTGGCAGAAAACATGACAAAATGCTTATTGCTGGGAATGGAAGCACATCAGAAAATATATGGCTGTTATCCAGCCTCAAGTTTCTCCATTTAAATGCAAACAAAACAGGAAAATGAAATGCAATTTTTTGTTTAATCAACTTTCATGAGTCTTCTGGGAAGCCCAGAAGTATCTGAAAGGAGCCTCTGGGACCTGTTGGGTTTAAATATGAATTTTGAAGTCCGCTCGGTAATAGATGGTGTGCTGCCTTTGGTTTAAAAATTAAACTTTGCCAGTGACATCTGGGCCTAACTGGATGCTGGCTGGCAAGGGGGACGGCTAGTCAAATTAATTGCTCATTTTGGAGGTGGATTAACCCTTTCTTTTGCTAACAGTTTCTAACATATAACAGTGCTCTGCCCACTGCATTCTACAGATAGCAAGTTAAAATAACAAACTTATCCATTATAATTATTAAAATAAAAAGACTAAGTGTGGGTAGAAGAGATGAGAAAAAATACACACCAGACTGCAGGATGCTGGAAAGAACCATGCTGGAATTGTGCAACTGAGGGAAAATAGTCCCTAGTTATTCTGCCCATATAACCATTTATTTGCGGGAGGAGAAATAGTAATTATTGAAGTATGGCGTTGAATATCATAACAACAAGCACCTGATCTATAGAGACATTGCAGGTATAAAAAAAAATATAAAAAGTTTGTGTATTTTAATTAAAAATCAGTGTAAGACCGGAGGAGTGCAAAAGGTATAATGAACTGGAGTTTTTTTAAAATCTCTGGTATTAGAATGGGCTGGGACATTTCTGCATTGATGTCCTCAGCGTTACGTTTCTCTTGAGACCAATTACAAAGGTTCACAAGGTTGTTTTTATTTTCCTTGCTCTTGATGCCTTTTTAATGAGGCCTCCTAGTAAACAGCAAGCATTATGCTTTCCTGTTGTATTCCTGTCTGCCGCCTTTAAACATTTATTACTAATACATGTGGGAAATGATTTATAAATTAAATATTAGGAAAATGTACTTTTAAAAAACAGAAGTAGTTAGGGGCTATATTTTATAATTGTCATTGGGGGAGTGGGAGAGGAAGTCATGCCAATATTTTGCTAATGGAAGTGCAGTGAAAGGGACTGTTAAAGCATCATTGTGGTTTGATGTAATAAATAGAGCTAATAGATGCATTGGAGTTTTCAGTGCATGTATCTGGGCCTGTGGCTTGGTGTAATAAAATCTGAATGCAAAAAATTAAAATAAAATCTGGATCTTCCAGATTCAAGTGATACTTGCAAAATATTCTCTAATCACCAGCACCAGCTAATCAAGCCTAATAGTGCAATTATTTTTGGAGCTGAAGTGTGAGAGCCCTGTATGGAGTCACTCCGTCACGCTAAACGCTCTCATGATGGGACACTGCCTGCTCCAATATTGCTCTCGCTGCCTTAGAGACAGCGAAGTCAAGTACAAATATTATAATTGTTTAAGAGACGTTGTACCTTGTTACTGTGTTTTATTTACTGGCTGCTTGGTTAATGTACAGGCAAATGCTGCTTGTATTAAAGCATGACTGGATTTGCTGTAGCCAAGGATGTTTTCACCTGGGTTTGGAGAACCTGATTTGCTTTTTCATGTTTTGGAGCCAGATTCACAGTACAGTTTGGGGTGAGCAGTCCTGAGTGGCATGCTCTGACATGCTCTGGGTAGTCCTGCCTTGGCGGGGGAGTTGGACTAGATGATCTCCATGGTCCCTTCCAACTCCGTAAATTCAGTGAAATTCAGTGAAAATTCAGTGAAATGCAAATCAAGTTGAGGTCTTTTTTCACAGCAGTCTCTGCATTTGGCTGCCCAACAGTAGGTGGCCGTGAGTGGTCTCTGGTGGTACCCGCTGGCTGCATCTCAGCTGATGTCCTCTTGTTGTCCTGCTGGCATACTTAGCACATCTCGTTCCACATCTGTGGTAGCTTTTGTTGGGGGGAAATAGATGAATACATTGACAAAACTCACCTATAGGGGTGTGTGTATATATTTATGTATCCAGTAATTGTTCTGGTAAAAGCAACGCATTTTTGTATTTCAGGGAGTTCTTGCCAGCACAGTGAATTTGTGTTTGTATGCCCCTGTTACAGTGGAGAGCTTGGAGGGGTCCTGGTCCTCTGCTGACTTTTGCTCTGGTGACTTGCAGCAGTGTTGGGAGCTGAGCACAAGGGGGCTATTGTTCAAAGAGAGTCATTTTAATCACATGTTTTGATTTCTCTGGGTCTGGAAGCAGTTGTGGGTACTGCTAAGGACAGGGATGTGAAAAGGGCTTACTTGGTGTGTTCCCCAACCTGTCTCAAGCAGCTCTTTGCTTCTCTTCTTGGTATTTGCATCTGTGATTACAACCACTTCTGTGTACTGCAAATTCAGCTTCTCACTCCTCCATCCTTGGAGTTTCTGTTGAAAGTGGCCAAAGCTCTCATCCCTTGGCTGCTCGGAAGTAACTCAGCTGAGAGTTTGCTTTCTCTCAGATATATCACCCCTCCAAAAACCTTTCTCAGAGGGAAGATGTTGGAGGAGAGGAACAGTCCTTCGCTGCTGTACTGGAAGGTGTTTAATTCTCAGTGATTCTCTTCTAAAACGCAAATAGTCCAAGAATGTGAAATAATACTTTGATCATTTTCATCTTTTATTTTTTTTTTTAAGTAGCTGATTTGGTTCTCGTATGAAAGCAATCAGCTCGGATAGCTAATCAAGCTGCATAATGATGAAAAGGTCAGCATAAAATAGCGAAGCACCGTGACTCACCGCAGAGACTGGGCTCAGCTTTCAGAGGAGTGCAGGCCATTGGCAGAACATAAACTCATTTTTACTTTTCGAAAAGAAACTAGGTTGCCATCTTTTTTCCTGTCCTTTTCGCTGTAAAGTCGTGTTGTCACCCGCAGATGTTGTCCTGAGAAAAATAAGAGTGAGGAGCTGCCATCTCTGGTAAGGACAAATTACGCTGAGAACATAGAGGTCCCCTAATTATATTGGAGTAATAGCGGACTTGAGGCTGGGAGGGGAACATGCTCAACAGCAGCTATCCATTCTCCAGACAAGGACAGCAGCAGCCTCGCCAGAATGCCAAACCCAGTCTCTCAAGTTGGATTGCACGAGCAGGGAGTGTGGTATCGCTTTCATTCAACCTCACCGTGTCAGGCAGTGAAAACGGAAACCGATCCGAAATTAATCCTTTTTCGATGGCTTTCAGGTGATAACCCTCTATGCTTATCCTCTCGAACCAAATTTGGAAGACCTTTTGTTCTGTTGCATCTCCTCTCGTCTCCTACCCTGCCGTGTCCAAGCTGGCGTGTGGTGCAGGTTAAAGCAAGGATTTGGGCCGGTGAAGTTGGTGCCATTATAAAAAGTTTAAACTTTAGTGTAACGAGAAGTGACTCAGTTGAAATGGAATTTTCCCAAGCTCTCTGGAGACGTGGGGCTGGCGTGGCAGCGTACGTAGTCAGGTTGCTACAAGGACTCGTGGTGGCATTTATTTGAGAAGGCAAATCATTTATTTTTCGGTTCTGCTGCATGGGATTTATTTTTAGTGTAACTAATCAAATGAGTATAGAACTAGAATAGCATTGGTGAATCAAACAAACCTTTTCATGAGTAGAAGTAGCTTGATTTATTAAGTGGAATTGTAATCCAACATGAAGCATTTGATTACCCTCATACTCACTAATCCTTTTTTTATGAGATCAATTTGCCCCGAAGATCTGTACGTGGTATTTTTTTGGCTGCCTTTTTCCTTAAGACCTCAAAGTGGTATAAATGATGAGCTCCAGCTGTTTCTCATTGTGTGGTTTGGTGTCTGACACACAAGGTACTGGATTTTAAGCTTCTCAGACTTTTCCCCAGTAAGTATTATTTAATAGCTATTGCTGCCTGAACATTGATTTTAATTTTACCAAAATAAGTCCATTAAAATGTTTACACGTTGTTATTTATTACCAGCTGTTTTGTTGTTGTTGGAGATGGTGGTTTTTATTTATTTCTGGGTTGAGCATAATTAATTTCATATGCTTATCTGGAGACTTTCTTGTCAGTTATTCATAGCCTGACTACTTTGTCTGCAGTCTTCAAACCATTTACTATGGTGATGTGAAATATTTCAGTGTGTTTTTGCATGAAGATTTAGAATAATGAAACTGTCTCTTGGTATTTATAGCAGTCTGCTGCAGCGGGAGGCGGTTTTCACCTTTTATCCTCGGCAGCACTGGTGGTGGAGGGAAGATGGGCTTTACCTTGGGGAAGCAGTTCCAGCTCAGATCTGGTCTAGTTCAGCTCGTTTGTGTGTGTTTAAAAATCATGGCATTGACCAGCTGAGCAGAATATCTCAGGTCCCCAACTAATTGCGTTGTGACTTTGTGGGTTTGGATATGGAAAATTTGTTTTCTGCACGTGTGGGAAATACGCCTAATATTTTACGTACCTCCACGTTGTCCTTCTGCACCGAGAAATGCATAAGGAGTTTGGGGAGATCTGTGAAGTTCTCATAATTTCCTGGATGTTCCCCATGGTAGGGACAAACTCCAAATGAACTGAGATCAAATGGTCTGGGGTTTAGGTCTGGTTTCACCCAGGACTTGGGTGCTGTGCCCGTGTGATGGACACAGTTCCTCAGCTCTCTTGCCGTAGCCCCTGCCTCCCTGTCCTCCAGCTCCACCTCCTGCCCCTGAACCCATCTCCTTTTGATCTCAGCAATACTCTTTTCATTAGTGGAGTTAGTGGCAAGAGCGTGGTGGCACCTGGTGACTTTTAAGACAGTATTAAAAAACATTTCCAAAAATAAAGCCTGAATTAGGAACAATCACATTTCCAGAGGTAATTAAAACAACTGCTCAGATCTATTTAAAGGAGAGAAAAAATGCATGTTACCTCTTCATCTACTCAAAAATAAATAGCACAAATTGAGACTTCTGTGTGATTCATACTGCTTATTTACAGGATCACAGATTCATTAGAAAATAACTATGAAATCAGAGAAAACCATAGTTTCTGTGTATAAATTGCAAACAAAATGAGATTATGTTAAGATGGGGCTTTGAGTCAGTCAATACTTAAATTATCTTAGATTTGGTAAAAATTTTGCAACTGATTCTTGCTGCAAGATGCCTACAACTCTTAAAAATTTGATTCCTTTAAACCCAGTTGTTACACGGCTTTCCAGTGTTGAGTGAAGTGATTGTCAGATTTTTAGCCCTTCTTTTAATTAAATAGACATCATTAACATTTAGGGTGGTCTTGTAAATTAACATGAGAGTTGCACAAGGTGTGTATCTTGTGTATAGTATTTTAACCCTTAAGAAGGAATCTATACCTAGTGAATATGGGTATCTACTGTGACCCTCAGCACGAGTGAGAAGATGCTTCCCCACCGTATCAGTGCTCCTGAGGTTGGTTTATGAAGGTCCTTTAATGTTCTGCTCAAAACAACATACAACTCACTGAGCATCAGCAAAAGAGTTTGTGCTTCTTGGTTGTTACGTGTGATTACAGTTTACAGTCGAGCGTGCAGTAATTATGCAGTTTAATCAGTTTCTGCACAGGTATCAACCACTTAAAATATTTCTGAGTTTATCAAAAACATTGGATATCCCTCTTCAAGGATTTTAAAAAGAGCAAAAAAGAAATACCAGACGATTAAATATTTTTTCTTATTTTTCTTTTTTTGCCAGTATTCATAATATAGCAAGAAAATGCAGAAATAAAATGTAAAACAAGGAAATAAATTTTATTTCTTTTAAAGCCTAGGACTGAACATAGAGCTATTCAGCATCTGCATCTGGCAGATTTCATCCTTTCTTTCCAAACCAGGTGTCTTTCTTGGTGGGAGAGAGAACTGGTGCTGTGGAAGGAGGGACGGACATCTGTCTGTCTGTCTGTATGTCTCACTGCATTCTCAGGGCTGCCAAACTTCCATAAAAGAGTAAAATCTCCATGGAGGAGTCTAATTTCCCAAGATTCAAGCCCAAAGGGGTTTGGCCAGCTTTATATGAGCTCCAGCTGAGCCCCCAGGGTTTGTCCATCACAAGTAATTACCATCTGTGGTTGCTGATGAAGATAATGAGGTGGGTGATACAGCAAAGGGTGTCCTCCTGCCTGGGCACAGCTGGCAGGGAATGCCAGTTCTCACAAAGGCACAAAGTTCTCACAAAAAGAAATTTTGGGACTAAAATGGACAGAGAGACTTCAAAAGGGCTGAAAATGGCAAATCAAACCTTTTCCATTGCGGTGCTTTCACTACAGAGAGGGGGGGAGATTTGCTTTGCTCTACTGTTTCCCAAAATATACCCAAAGCAAAATCAAACTGTTAAATTACAGTTGTTTCCCTCTGCTTTGGAGATTTCTTCACAGATCCAAAACATTGGTGGTTTTCTGTGTGTTTGTTTGGTTTTCTGCAATTGGAAGCTGTTGCCAGATTTCCTGGCAATTTGGGTTGGTTTGTCATGCTGTGGGAAGAAATTTGTTGGTACGTGTTTTGATTTGCTTTCGCTCATTCCCTTTTCCTAAAAAGAAACTTCAAAATGTGATATTTGGAGCCAATGTAAAAGAAATTTGAGTTCTTCTAACCCATTGTGCAAACTGCTCGGATTTTCCTATCTGACCTTGCTTGTACTTCTGATATCATAAAGGAGAAAAATGATACCTGAGACAACTTGTCATCTAAAAATCTACCTCAATGGTAGATTTAAAAAAAATACCTAAAAGCTTTAAAATATTTTGTTAGAGAACTGGAGTGCCAGCGATCATTGGGGGAAGCAGCCCTCCAAAAAAATGTCTCTCTCTGTGGCCTCATGCTGCTGGCTGGGTCCAAACATCAACCCTAATTCTTGCGTTGGTCCTTCTGTCATGGAGAAGGGCTACCATGTATGTATGTCCGTAATAATTAGATTAATTACGTCCCAGAAAGCATATCCTGGCCTGCATGCTGTGAATTTCTTGGAATTGATGGGATTTTAGCAGGGGATGAACAGGACTTGGGTTTTACCACCTGCCCTGATGGCTGGGTGACACCTCGGCTGGTACAGGTGGCCCCATGGGCTTCCCGTGGGATGCTCTCCCACCAAAGCAACGCTCTTTATATGCTTACTTTGAGGAAATACAATAATCACATAAATGTGATTTTATAGAATATTAAAAATGAACTTGTATGGTAATAAACTCCAATGTATGCACTAAGCAATAGTTTTAGCTCACATAAATACTACCACTTGGAAGAATTTTCTTTCTGGCATTTCTTCTATAACTATGTTTCTAAGCCTTCTTACTGAGAAGGTTATTCTGGTAATTTTTTTTTTTTTTTCTGCAAATAAACTATTTTTCAAAAACACATCCTTCCTAAGGGCAGCCAAGTGTCAAATCCAGAGTTAGGGGTGGTGTCAGCTGCGTGTGGAAACACATGCTCCATTTATTCTTTACAGCTGTGAGAGCTGAGCTGTGCAAGCATCAAGCGCCGGTTGTGTACCTGTCACTTTGGAGCTTTTAATGAACATTGATCATCTTCACCCAGACATTGACTTGAATAAGGTGGATGTGAAGTAATTTTTAAAAGCAGTGTGAACTTTTCTTTCTTTTTTTTTCTTTTTTTTTTATTTTCCCCATGGTACTTTAAAGTTTTTAGGATGAACCTGAAAAGACCATTATCTGTTAATTCCCATCTCTGAAAATTTATTACTCAGGATTCGCACATCTGCTTTGATCATCTTGTGAAGGTTCATTTAAAATTTGGAGTATAATTTCTTAGTATACTATATATTTATTTATATATTTTTTTTTGAAATTTTAAATTAGTTCCCAAATCCCTATTCTGTGTAGTTTAAAGTTGTCTTTAAAGAGTCCCTTCTGTTATCTTTGGGAAAACAAATTTCTCTCTGCCTCTTCATGCAGCACTTAGTTATGAATTTGGGGAAATAACCTTCATCTCTTTGCTTGCTTGAGTGGATGATCTGGCCTCCCAGATTCCTTCTCCTTCTCGGGACTGTTCTAGGTGACATTAAATGCGAAAGGTACAAGTGTTGCACTGCCAAAATCGTACTAAGACTCATGGATCTGTAGGGTTTGTGCCCTGAAGCACTGGGAGCTCAGGGCAGACAGATGGGGACCCACTTAACAATAAACCAGGCAACTGCATCCTCCTTTGAGAGCGATTGTCCCCTATGTAGGGCACAGTTTGCTGCATGTATCCTACAAGACACACAAAGTGAAGCCACGGTGTGATGATGGAGCTAAAAAAGATCTTTTGGGAAACCCATAATCAACAAATAATTCACAGGAATCCCACAGAAATCTGTTATGTGGTTGGAAAATGCCACGCTCATTTTAAGTTCTCTTTCATTAAATATCCATTTCTGCGTGAGCAGTTTCAGTGAAAGTACCTAAAATAGATGTGGATACTCTGGGAAATATTGTGGTAGCTTAAATTCCTTACTGTATTTTAGTTGTACAAAAGAAACATGCATCAATAAAACTTTGCTAAACAAATTCTGTGCAAGGTTTGTAGCTCAAAGAAGCTACGCTTTTGTAGAAGGAGGAAAAACATTTAATATGTTGATTTTAATACAAGCTAGTTAGTTTAAATCGAGGACTCAAGTGAAGTCTGTAACCAAATAAATTGATCTGCAGGCTCTGCATTTGTGGTGACCATAGTAAAAAAGAAATAAATCCATAGGTCACTACTGCAAGAATAAACCTAACGTTATTAGCTTAGGAGTCACTCTTAAATGTTGTTTACATAATGATCTTGTAAGGTGCTGAGCTTTCACAATTGAATTGTGTATCTGAAGGTAGAAAGCTCATAATATATAGGTGGTTTCACTTCTTCAGGGACCAAGTTCAATGCAATAAACTTTTAAGCTTTTTGTTCCCTCGTTTTCAAATTAATTTAACAATAACGTCTTGAATTTGAGTTAGCTTGGAATTTGTGGAAGGCAGGGAATGTCGAA
>JAOXJM010000003.1:13722065-13751281 GCA_026413425.1 Tringa solitaria
CACACCAAACAAGTTCTTCCTGAGATCTCATCTGAATTTACCCAGTGTTGGGCAGCCAATGCTGCTTTGACATTTAGTCTGAAGTGACTTTTTTAGTAAGAGACATTCAGATAAACCTGATGGGCAGGACTGATTGGCCCAGGCGAAAGGTCCCTGCAATTATCTCTGAGTATTTTGTCTCCACTGTTATTTAATACTACTTTCTCATAACTATCATCCGATAGCCATATGCATTTCCTCTTCCTAACCTAATTAGGGATTTTGTGTCCAGTGTTGATTCAGGGTTGGGCTGGTGCCCGGGGCCAGACCAGGGCATTCTGTGCCCTGGGAGCTCTGCTGGGCACCGAGGCACAACCTGCTGCTTTGCTTCTGGAGTCTTTCATCTCGCATGTCTTTCTGCATTCCTCTATTCTGTGCTTTTCCTCCTGTTACCAAGCAACTTTTTCAGTTTGCTTTCGTTTGGGTTTTTGGTTTGCTTGCCTTTTTTAGAGGGGAAAAAAAAAAAGTATTTTCCTACTTTTTCTACTATTTTCCTACTTTCCTTCTATATTATCTTTCTTCCCATCTTCCTGTTACCACTAATGGGCACCTTTCTGCCATACCCATTTATTTTTTCTGACTGCTTTTATTTCTACTCAACTCAGTCTGAAGAATAGAATAGATCTCTTAAAAATAATTTCTTTACCTAAAAGTAAGTTAAGTAAGCTGAAGTGTCACCTAGATCATAGAACTTAATGTTAACTTCTATGATAATTACATTGCATTTGACTTACCTAAACAGTTGTACTTGGCTCTTCTGTTACTTCCTTTTTCAGAAATTAATGCAAGCTTTTCATGTTGTTTCTCTGGGTTTATTTTGCAAAATTCCTTTTCTGTGGTAGGCTTTTTTTATTTCTTCTCATCAACCTTTTTATATCCGGAGACATTGCGCTCGGCTTTATTAATTGCAGTCTTGTCACCTTGATTTAAATAATTGTCATCTCTTTCCCACATCTAAAGCTTCGTCTTTATATTTTCTTTATATTATCTTAGTGATTGCAATGCTACAATCACAGTTCAATAATTATCTTTTTTTTAAAGTGGTGCCTATTTTCATTTACAGAAAACTGCTCAAATTAGTTCTTTGTATTTCTCTCCGAACTTACCCCTGATGGTCTGCAGAGATCTGTGATATCTAAGCCTCACATTTTCTGTGATCATCTTGTATCTGTTTCAGATTTTTTTTCCTCCTGGAGAAAAAACATTGGTTGACATTGGTTGTTTTTCATACTGTAGTTTCAGATATTATTGCTGTATTTCTAAGTCAATCAAATTATCTTCAGACTAGTCCTAAAATTCCTGGAGTACTTCAGCATATTAAAAAATAACAAAAAACCCCCCTCCAATCCCATTTATTAAAGAATTTGCAGCAGTTGAGACATGAAGGTATGTCCTGTTCTCCATCAGTATTGGACAATCTCCCTCTCTAGCAGGCTCTCTGGGTAGATTTTAGATGCAGTTTGTTGGCAGAAGTTATAGCTTTCATTAGAACTACTGAAATTGAGAAAAAGAAAGAAAGAAAGAAAGGGTGGGGGGGGAAGACAGGCTTTTTTTTCATTATTCTTCTTTAGGTTTTAAAACAGCAGCAGCGTTCAAGAGAAGTGCAGGTTGGGAGGAGAGTTCAGGTTGCTGAAGGCAGTGAGTCCTTCAAACTCCTGAGCTGCAGTTGACAAGACAGTCAACTGTCTTGACAGTTAAGGCATTTTTAGTCCTATTAGGATCAAGGGCGAGAGTTTAGAGGCGTGGAAGCTGTTTTGCAAAGAATACTCTTCCACTACTAAGCTGGGTGTCTGTCCTTTATTGGGTCTGTGCAAGCCCACTCCTGTCCATGCTACTCGGTCTCACCCCTGTGATTTTCTGAGGGCATTTGGTGTGCTCTGTTCTTAAACATACACGTGTAGGATCCACAGGTTGTGGTGAGAAATTTAATGAGTAAGAACAGGAGCTGAAGTTGTGTTCTCGCCATGCTTGCCCACTCGTTATTTAACGTTAAAACCTTCCTCTTTGCCTCAGCCCACGTCTGACCTACTGTGGGGAGAGCTGGGCTGTTCCAGACTGAGAGCTGTTGGGTTGTAAGATGTTTAACTTCAAGGGAATTAACTTTCAAGTAACGGAATTCAGTACTTACACTTCAGTGCCCAGAGCACGTGATTCTGGTGCTTGGTGAGATCTTCCAGGGAAGCCGTACCAGCGCTGCCTGCGAACGTCCCACGCAGAGCCCTTCACTGGCCGTATCTCCCCAGCGTACATCAACCCCCCAAGTTGTCTCCAAGGTTACTTTTTAACCTGATAACCAGTGTTTTCTGGGTGGGATCTCTTACCTCAAACCATAATTTATATATTTCATTTACGTTTGATACTCTGGTAATATCCCTCTTTCCTTCCTATAGATGATACTATCAATTCTATCAAGTTAGATTGAATCGTTGCAAATTTTCTCCATCATAGGCATAAATTAACGGCTAAATTTTCTTAATGTAATGGATTGGAAACAGGAAATCAGCCATAATCTATTTATATGATGTAATCTATTCAGTGCTTTTACTTGGTTATTCTTTTTTTTTTATTTCACTTTTTAGATACACAAGTAGTAGTTGGTGGTGGACCTGGAATTACTGTCCCAAGATTGTCAGTCATGGTCACCAACTCCATTGCCTGAAATGTTTTCATTAATGATGTTTCAGCTTTTTCTGCATCTTTGAATTCTTCTTTTAGATATACAGTGCCGAATTACAAGATCTTTACATACTGCAGCAACAAGAGACTAGGAGACGTATTGCGCTCAGTCCCTTGACCAGTGCTGTGTGACCACAGGGTTGTGTTTCAGTGGGAGATGTGTTGGTCCCTCAGTTTATGCCAGGTTCAACTGCAGTGTCCAGAATCTCCAGATCAGGGAAGGCTGGAGGGTGAGGTTCAGCCTCCTCTCCTCTGAACCCTCAAGCCAGGGTCACCACCAAGCCAGGCAGGTGACAGAAGTGACACAGTTCTCTGTTTGGCCTTGAATGATCTGGTTTCTTAGTGTTGTCTGACATTCAGACATGCAATAAAACTATTATAAATGATTTGCAGTGTACTATTAGTACGTGCTAAGTGTGGTTAATGTAGCATCAGTTCTGCTTGCTTTTGTAACTAATTGCTGCATTAACAGGCCCAGTGATTGTAGAAACCGTGGTTAGAGAAGTAGCAGTGGACAGGAAAAGATCTAGAGAAGCAGTGTTTTATGAAGCTTTCTCAGCCTTCATAAGGGGTTAATTCTTATTGTCTTTTGCATAACCATAGATCACTGCTAATTCTTAGCTACCACTAACATTTATATTAAAACTCTGCAGCAACTGGGGGGTTTTTCAAGTCTCTGAGCAGTCATTTGACAACCTGAGAAGTGGAAAATGAGCTCTGGTGGGGCTGGGAAGTAGGTGGTGTCTAAGGGTAAGTGTATTTGGGGGGGGGGGAAAAAAAAGCTGTGAAAATTCACAGCACAAGCAGCTTGGAGATACCTGAAATATGCTATGTTTAAGCCTTCTACTCATATAGACAAGCTGCTGATCCTGGGGTAGCACAGGGGTTTTCAAATCCAGAGTCAAGAGGCTTAGGTCTGGGTCTGAGAACTGAGCAATTCAAAGCCAAGCAGGTTAAGGTCAACCTAAGCCTACAACATGAATATAGCTTCTTTTCATCTCCAAATAATGTTTCTAGCATCTGGTAGATAGCCTGGCTTTCTGTCGTCAGGCTTAAAGCACCAGTGCTTCCACAGGAAATCAGCTTTAAGGTGAAGAGGAGAATTTCTGCTTTTCCGCAGACAGTTGTAGGCAAAGTGAACGAAGCTCAAAAATCTTTTATGTATCGTTGGCTGTAAACAAAATGTCCAGGCTACGACAATTGAAAAATAGCTATATTGTATTTTATATCAAAATGGTCTTCTAAGAAAGGTCTGTAAGTGGTACAGTGTGTGATTTCATGCTTTATTGTTCCTCAATCTGTTCAGTTTACAGGGGAAAAGTTATTTTTCATTCTCCTAGCTGCTAGCTTTGCCAACGCTACGTGAGCTCTGAAGCTCAAGCTGTGATCTTTCTGGCTTCTACATTTCCATCAGTAATAAAGAATCCGCAGGACAAATTCTTCTCTTAGTTACACCTGTGAAACCCCATGATCTTCCAGGATTTCACAGGCAAAAGCGAGCAGGGAATAGCAGCCCCTTTGAAAAATCAAATGGACAAGAACCATCAAAGAAGAGCTGCAAGCTGGAAAAAGCATCCATTTAGAGTTGTAAAGGGGAAAACATAATTAAGAAAACATGACAATGGAGAAAGTTTTCCGAGAGTGAGATTTACAGAACCATAGGATGTCATCTCAAGGAGGTGGTGACAGGTCTGTTGCTTGGATATTTTCAGTGAAAGGGTGGAAAGAAGATATAATTCATCATAGCTGGAGATAATTCAGGCATTTGGGGAACAGTGAATTGAAAAATGGTCATAGATTTACTGTATTTTAAAGTCTACTAGGATTTTTTTTAAGTAGGATGACTCTTTCTTCCCCTTTCTTTGCTATTTTCTTCCCAGAATACGATATCCCAAAATTCCCGTGGCTCATCAGAAGTGCAGTATGATAAGAAATGCTAAGCTAATTATTGCCATCTATCCCATTCCGGTCATTCAATATAACTTCTCTAATGTGTCTTCTCCAGCTCTAACTGCTTCAAAATACCTTGTGTTTGGTTTATATACCTTTTGCATAGGTTTTTTTCTCTATACTCCTGCCCCGTCCTCATATGGCTCCTGTCATTACAGCTGCGTGGAGGGTCTCCAGTGCCTTCAGACACTTTAGGATTAAGAGCAGTAGATGAACCTCCCTACAAGAGACTGTTGACCTGCTGATCCTCTGTATTTGCTTTCGTACGGCCACTTAGCACAGTGTAAAGCTTCTACAAAATACCCTCATGTAGTTGGTAACATTTTCATCTACCCTGAACGTGTTCCTTCATTATAAGTCTTGACGTACGACAATGCAAATTAGCGCTGAGATTAGTTCCATGTGTGTGTCTCCATTGTAACCAATGGAAAACTTGGATGGGTCCTGGAAAAATACTCATAAATTGAAATAATGAGATGTTGTTTCTTCTTTTTTTTTTTTAAACTACATAAGAAATAAAATTTTTGAAGCCACTTGTTGCCACACAGTTGAGCTGAGACACATGCATCAGGCTGTCGTGCCTGGGAAACAGACGCGCTTCCGATTAGTTCGGTGCCAAGTCTCTGCTCTGGGTGACTCAAGGCTATTGCGCAGAAAGTCCAGCAATGTATTTTATTAGCAGAATGATATTTTAAAAGCGCCACCTTTTAGCCGATGGAAAGAAGAACTCAGAAACGAGAGAGATGTGCGAACCAGTATGAGGGATTTTTGCACGGTTACATCCCTGTGGGTGAAAGGAGGACTCGTATTTTCACATCTGCTAATTTGACTTATTTTATGAGACCGAGTAACACAAGATGCAGTGACAATGTCTCTGCGGGAATTCATGGCTCCCTAGCACATAAGGCTGAAAAGAATATAGGAGGCAGTTTTTGGCAGCGAGCAGAGGAGGAATTTTCAAGCAAAGACTGGCTGTAGAGGTAGGACAGGTTAGGTTTATCTTTTGAAAACAATGTCGTCTCCTTTTATCCCACTTTGGTCCCTAGAGAGTGAACCCGAAGTAGAGAGGGTCAGCTCACGGTATGCAATTTTGGAGGCCCCCTTGGTTCAGCAGACCTTTCAGTTTCGTCTTGTCTCTCCTCATCCGTGTACTTTGCCAATTAAAAGACCTGAAGCAATTAAACTGTCTATAATTATCCATGATATCACGTTGGCTTTCTGGGCATTAGCCAAACAGCACATTTAACAATCACTTACACTTCAAATACCGTAATCAGCAATTATCTAAAATGCATAGTCTTAACAATTAGCAATTCAAGGTCTTGTTTGCTTGAAAAAGTGAGCAAAAGTAATTCCATAGCGTAGCGGCTTCCCTTTCATACACAATTACAGCGTATGTGGGAGGCAGCATAAATCCTAACTTTGATATTAGTGCATTAACATCAGCTTCAGTTGAAGTGGCTTTTAGGAATGATGGAAACAACCAACTGTCACAATATTGTATAAATTGAGTGTGGGCACCATCTCTGGTAATAGATAGTTTGGAATTCATAGATATAAAGGCGCAATAAATAATACAAAAGGGACAAACCATTCGTCTTAGCCTTGCCATACTGAGACTTGCTGACTTGCATTAGCTTTTCTTTGGCACACAGCTTTGTCTTTTTACAAATTATTTTTCTGTTACAAAATGAAACAGTTGCAGATTGAAAAAAAAATACACTTTTTGTTTTGGGGAAACAATGAACCAGTTACCTTAACAGTTCAATATTTTCTGATAATCTTACAAATGTTATTTGTTCAAGTCTTAATGGAAGAAAAGTACGGGTAGCGTTAAAAGAATGAGCTTTACCAAGCATCGCTATTCTGTCTTTGATGACTGTGATCCATTTGGTAAGTCATCAAAGATGTAAGAGAGAATAAATCTACCCTTTCATGTCTGTCATCTTTATATAGTCTAAAATAACATATAGAGTAATTTTCCTTCTTTTTCTAAACCTAAGTGGTTTTTTTGTGAATCTTCCAGTATTATTTTTCACTCATACAGTATATACTTTTAGTTGATAGCTCTTCATGGGAGAGCTTGCTGAAGCTGAGTAATTAAAGTTATTCTTGACTTCCCTTATTTACTTGAAACAGCTGAATCATAAAAGAAGGAGCATTGTACTTTGAATGTTTTCCTGTATACGTTGCTTCTGGCAAGTAATTCCTTAATGGCATATACAATAACAACAAAGTATGTTCTGGAAAGGAATCTGGCACTTGAATTGTGTTCTTTATGCAGCATCCTTGCCATCAAGTGACAGGTGGTAGATGTATACCTTCAAGGAGCAAGTGCTGCTTTATCATAGTATTGTCCAAAAACCTTCTGTCTCCTTTTGCTTTCTAAATCTTACCTATATCTAATATTGCCATTAAAAGATTGTTTGTTCTCTCTCTCCTGTGACCACCTCATCCTCTTTTTTTGGATGCTCTACCACGTCACCTTCTCACCTTTTACAGGATGGGCCAGGATGCAGTGAGCCATCACCTCCAAGAGACAGTGCAGTAATTCCCTGGGGTGGGACATATGAAAAATATGGGTGAATAAATTAAAAAAAAAAAAAAGCCACCATAACAACCCACACTTATTTTCTAAGGATTTTCTGCATAAAAGCTGTTGTTCCTGAATGCATGCTCTTGGGTCTGAAGGGCAGCAGCGTGTTTTGCTCCCCGGGTTAATGGTGCATGTAGGTCAGAGCTGTCCTGGGCATCTCAGAACAGGGATGCTCCCTCCCAATGCAGTACTATTTCTGGTTAGAAAGTGGTGTAAGAAGTCATGGACGGTGGGCAGGATGGGTTTTTTTCAGGGGGTATATACATGTCGGGCAGTGCAGGGTGTGCCTGGTGTCCCCAGGTGGGTCTGGATGAGGGGGGCATCTGCCCCCCAGCTGCCTCCTCTCCTCTTGGTTGAAGGGGCTTCGCTTCTGTCCAAGGGGTGAAGGAGATGGTCGCTGCAAAGCTTTTTCTCTCTACGCAGTGGCCTAGATCTTCTGTGCAAAACAGTTTTCTGTGAGCCCAGATTGGTAGGCGTGGGATGTTACGGCATTTAAAAAAGGCTGAGAAACAGAACCACAGCTCCTGACACTTGGCGCAGCTTAATCACAGGGGCAGTTTTTCCTCACCTGGGTTCCTCAATTATCTGAGTTTAAATTTTATCGTTATGGAAAACAGATAACTAGCCAAGATTATAGGCACCTTCACACAAATTACAGGGACAAAAAGGAGAGGGCTCCACCTTTAGGACAAAGGAATTACCTTTCCTTTGTGAAAAGGGTTGTGGGAGTGAGCACGTCCAGGGAGAAATGATGCCAGAAGCATCGAGGGGGCTTCCAACCCCTGCAGCACCTGGGAGAGGCGTCCAGGGCTTTGTTGTGCTTGTGTTAAAATTAAGTAGCTCCTTTCTGGTGTTCAGTCTCCCTAAGTGCCTCCAGGATGCTCCAACAGCGGAAAGAGCCATTGCTTTATACACTCTTACAAAATAAGGAATTTAGAACGTTGTTAGGCGAGATTGCTGTGGTTTGTTTACCAGGCTTCAGCGCTTTCTATTGAATCACTTAATGTAGTTTTTTATTCCCCCTCTGATAGTGTTCTCTTGCACAGGATCCATCAGGTCCTGGGTTGGTTTTTTTTTTGTCTGTCTTCTACCTGTGGAAGGATTTAATAATGAATACATGCTTTCTTTTCTGTAATGTTGTGTTTACTTTATTGTGATGTATTCTACTTTAAGGAAATCATTGAGACATCGTGCAATTTAAAGTTACAAGTCTTCCTGTCTTTGATAGTCCGTCTCCAAGGGAATACATCCCAACAGGGATAAACAGAACTGGAAGGAATTGTGTTTACTAATTACCACCACCATTTAGAAACAAATACGAGTCACAGGGCACCACAGTGAATCCAACCCAAAGAACAATAAAAAATGAATCTATAGAATTGCAAAGGAAATGAAGACTAAATAGAACTTATTTTCATTTTATTACTGAATAAATACTTCAGAATATTTTCATTTGCTTCACTTTTTGTTTGCTCGTGGGGTCTGCTTGTTAAGATGACTGGGATGTATGAGAACTCCTTAATTAACCTGTTTTTGTGGGTATCTCGCAGTTTCTATGAAATATGTACGCTGACAGCTATGTAAGAATAGTAAAAATAGAAATGATAGATTTGTAAGCACTGGTCAATTAAAAAATGTTCAAGAAATGCAGTTTTTGAATTATTGGACCAGGCTTCTCTGCAAATTGGAGTTCAGTTCAGTTAATTGAATTCACTGGATCTATGGCAATTTACATAAAGTTATAATAAAAGCATGGTTATCTTATCAAAAGCTGCAGTTTCAGAATATTATATTAAAAATGGAATAATAAAATTTTTATTTTATAATAGCAGAATGCAGAAATATTTAATTGACACATAAACAAAATTGAGACGTGTATTCTGCTCTCAATTACAAAGAAGTCAGCGTGCAGTAATACAGTGGTGTGGATGCCGTACGGAAGGTAGATGTCGGGTCCATTTGTCTATCGGTTTTGACGAGCTTCGTCCCAGTCCTTTCCTGTATTTCTAGTGAATGGCTTTGATTTACTCCCATATACATTGCATAAAGCAAATAATTGCCTTTGTTGGAGCCCTGGGAAGCGGGTTCCTTGAACCAGCGATGGTCCCCGTTCCCGCAGCGGTTGTGCCGGGTCTGGGGTCCGTGCCCGTGGGGATGAGAGGACTGTGGGCAGTCTCTGGGTATTTCCTTCAGCAATTCTGCATCCCGACTTTTCCTTAACTACTCCTGGCCGTCTGTTTGATGTACGTGTTTATGTACGTCCACAAGTGTGTAAATGGAGTTATTACAGTGTTTTGTTCCCGGGGCTGCGTTGAGAAGGCTCAAGTGCAGTCTCTAGTGATTCAAAAGGACCGTGGGGAAAGAATCTGTTTACTTAAATGTGGCAATTAAATATGTGTTATGTTGACCTTATGAACCAGTGGATTTGACGCTTAAATAAAATATGCATAACGCAGTAAACTGGCAGTATATGTAGGAGGAAGATACATCTATACAGCTGCCCTCACTGCAATAAAAATCCTGAAAACCTGTAATGATGTATGAAGGTATTTTCTATCAGTGTCTTTGAAGGGGGAGACTTTGGGAAGAGCCTGCTCCCCAAAGAGTAAACCCGCAAAGGAAGCAGAGGTTAATGCGGGGGGCAGCGGGGTGATGCTTCGGAGGGTGCAGCCCCGCGTGGCACAGGCTCGGCAGCCCACCCGGCACAGCCTGCAGAGTCCGGATTAATTACGGGGATTTCTATAATCATCTTTCAGCGGTGAGAGCGGGATTATCGCCCGCCCTGAAACCTGCGAGCCAGTATATGTTTTGTTTTGCCGTTTTCTCTTCCCTCCTGAACCCGCGCCAGGCTGAGAGCTGTAGGAGAAGGGAGGAGGGTGGCTCTCCCAGGGGTGCTGGGGAGGGCTGGGTGCTGCCGGGATGCGGATGCTGATGGCAGAGGTCCCGGGGGATGGTGCGGCGCTGGGAAGGACCAGTTCTCCTCGGCGGCTGCCCTGCCAACGGCTTCTGGCGTTTCATCCTGCTCCTCTTCGCTGAATCAAGCTGGTGAGAGAGAATCGTCTGCTCAGAGCTTGGCTTTTTCTTTTACAGGCATGTAATTGATTCATTTAAACAAACTGGCTGTCCTTTAGACCAAACGCTTTCTGCAAAAGTTAAAGATCTTGCCGCGTAGGATAGCGCTGCATCGTCTCGGAGCCAAGCATCAATAAAGCTCTTTAAGAGCAAGCATGATCAGTTCAGCCAGGTACGGCAGGGACAAAAGTAGGACAAATTATTTGGCATAAGTAGAATTTTTCAAGCTGTTGCATTCTCTGCTAGAATATAGAAATTACTTGTTGACAGAGCAGCTGGTCGCTGGCGCTATCGGGATGGAGGGGTGGGAAAGGGCAGCGTCGTCTGACTTTCGCTAGGCTTTAAAACTTCTGGGGGTTGTTTGTGGCTTTGTTGATAGAATGTCAGTAATCTTGATTTTGTTTCATTTAAATGCTGAGAAGTGAGTTAAAAGAAGCATATGCTTTGCCTTTTCACTTAGATTTCTTGGAGTATTAGGAAAAAACTATTATGAAAGCTGAATTAGGGTTGCATGATAAACGGATGACATTTTTTGCCTTTATTCTTACAAGTACTTCCAGGTGCCTGGATAGCCCCATCACTAAGCTCTGAGCAACTTCAATCACTTAGAAAGATGCATTAAGCTAATGCTGCGCTTACAGAAAGAGTTGTCGTTGCACTTTCGCCGTCCCCATCAATGGTGGGAGAGCTGGACCGTTCCCCTCCACCCACTTGATGGGTTCCCTGATGCTTACTTCAGCCTCCTGAACCCCGTCTGGCCAAGAGCACCAGTCGATACCTCAAAGACTCCCCTTGCTTTTGGGTACCGATGTGGTTTTTTGCAAGGCCGTGTGCTTTCCAAGCGGTGGTCGTGACATTTAAGGCTGATAACACCCGTGTATCCAGGTGTATGGATTTTGGGGGGCATCGCGTGATGTTAGTAAATGTCACTCGGCAGTTTCATTTGCTTTTGCAACACGGCGGTTCAAATGCTCTCTCTTTGGACTTTGTTCTTCTCTGGCTAGAGCTCAAAGCCCAGGAGTGTTCTGAAGCCACACTGAATTTGGTCGCATTTGAGGGCCAGAGTAGTTGCACGGGTCGCGTGAAATTCTGCGATGCAGAAGGTACATAAAAAAGAACAGATTGATTTTTTTTTTTTTTTTTTCTGAATAGGCAATAAGTCTCAAAGCAGAGAAGACCCCCAGGCTGTGAAGTATGGAAGTGTCTCACTAGCAAGGACAGGGTACACCCTCATTAGATTTGGCCAAGGAGATCAGCAGTATCTGGTTACTGATGTGCTACGGATATTCCTGGAGCCAAGGAGTCCAAGGGGTAGGATAAGGAAAACATAACGTACAGTAAGAAGAGATGGTGAAATATCAGTGCGGTATTAGGTATAAACCCGAGGGAATTGGCACCCTCCCCTGCAAAGGGACGCCGGGGTGGGATTATGAAGCTTTCTGCTTTCACAGAAAACACTAAATCGGAATTAAGCGTGTGTGGCTGGGTATGTTTCAGGTTGTTGTTTTCAGCACTTTTTTCTTAATTGAAAGAAGAATTTGCCCTCATTTCAGAGTAAAAGGCATCCCCAATGAGCACCAGTTGTGAAAGGGCTGATGTGAATATTATGATGATAATTTATTTTCTTAGGAATGTTGTAATTTCAGCATTTCTATAATGATTATAAGCAGATGCAGGAAAGAATGGGGTATGCTTCAGCATGCATCACATTAGTAAAAGCCAGTGTACTTGGTAATGTGTCAGGCCTTTGTAAATATATACATTTTCCTTTAAAAGTATAAATAAATAAACCCCCACTGAGGTTGTGCTTTTGCAAGACCAAAGCTTCTACATGAAGAGTTGTTTTGTCTTGTTGCTGAAAATTGACCCTATTGCCAAACTTTCCCAGCACAATTAAGCAAAACTTTACCCCTGCAGTGTGAATTCTCTAAATATTATTTTTATGCCTGTCACTTCCCTCACATTTACTTGAAACAGAGAAACCAAGTTAATTTTGATGCCGAAATTGAGCTATGGGGTAGTCTGCTCCGTTTCTGGTTTGCGTTAAAGAACAAAAATCCTGAGCACTAGTAGCCTACTGGTGTTATTTATGGAGGAAAAATTTGAAAAAATGTTTGAAAACCTTGACAAATAAAGCAGTTGCAATCCCCTTGCGAGACACAGCCGAGCTTTCTTGGAAGCAGAAGTTGAATTATTAGAAAATACTCCCCACGCTGTGCGTGTAGTGGCCAACAACGCACTTGTTCTAGCGTTCTCAGCAAACCACGGTGTTCCTCTGCCTTTGAAAGCCCAGGGTCTGTCTTGGATCTTCTGTTGCTTAAAAACGTGCAAGAGGAAAAGACAGAGAATTTGGGGAGAAATGCAGTGAGAGCCACAGGGTTTAGCGATGGCAGCACATCTGCTGTTGGCACGGCCGAGCAAAGGAGTGATTTGACTGATCTCAAAGGATATATCAGGTTAGGAATAGTATGGAAACGTGCGGTTGGGTAAGCCCGTGGCTCCTGCCCAAAGCTGGGAAGAGCAATTCCAGGCTTGAGGTGCAGTCAGTGCTCCAGCATTTATTACCTGAGGCTCTCGGATGGTCCTTGGGTGGCTGGTGGTGCATCTCTCAGGGCACCGTCGGTGCCGTTCCCTGTGCTGGGCTCCTCCTTTACAGGCCTGGCCACCGAAAAGGAGAGAGATTTGGACAGGAGCACCCAGCAGGTAGAATAAAATGTGAAATGATCTGCTTTACATGCAAAAGTAGGCTGTAAAAATTATTTAATGAAAGGTTTCTTTAAAGCTTGCATGAAGTAATCCCTGGTATTCTTAAACTACGGAGGAACATAACAGAAAACAGTACTTTCTATATGCTTTAAATGCTTTATTGCACATAATTTAAATCCCTTTATTGCTATGAATGATAGATACCATTTCGGCTTTTCCCTGCTTTAGTTTTGGTAATGTCATTTCTGATTAAACTTATATGGTATAGCATACTGAACCATGAAATAGTTAAATTTTTAATGAGCTCAATGAAAATGGTATTGCTTTTGGGTTTCAAAGTATCAATGTCCTAGCTGAACAAGTGAGACCTAATTAAAAGAAAGCACTGATGCACAATCTGCCCTTTTTTTACTGCATTCTTTCCCTCTTAGAAATATATATCCCTTGTAAAGCAAAGTCTACTTCCAGCTACCCGGGCTCTGTTATGCAGAGTATAGCGATGACAGGGATCTTTGATTTCTTTAAGCTGTTAATTCCTGAGCTGCGATTTTATGTATTGACTTCAGCAACATCATACGTTTGGCTTTGAACCAATGAATCACAAGATTTTTGAATGTTCAGCTCAATGCTGCTTAGTTAATAGTTCCAATGGTGCAGCAGACAGTTTTATTGTACGGTAGGAGGCACGTTATAAATCACAGGTAAGACCTGCCTGTATTTATTGCACAGAAAGCCTTTGTCAGAGGTCTGTTTTGCTACAATTAAAAGGTACATATTCTCTTGGAACCTATAAAGTAGTTTTGCTTATGAAGCAAAGGGCTGCACCAGTATCCAGCCTGGTTTTGAGTAAGGAAACCCAGTGATTTAATGTTAGAGGAAAGCATCAGAAGGATACCAAAGAAATAAAGTCTATCTTATGGAAGGACATAAAACGCAGCCGTGTAGATTTTAAAGGAGATGGCAGAATTTACAGAAGCTGACTATCCCAGGCAGTTGGCAAATGGACTAAAGAAGACAAATTTAAGACTTGCCAGAAGGAAACCTTATATCAGGGGATAGAAATTCAAGTGCTCTGCAAAGAAAATGTAAATAAGGCGACAGACGTCTAAGAGGACCGTGGTCAAACGAAAGAGCAGAGAAACAGCTTCATGCTGAGGAGGGAGGATGTGTTGTATGTGGAAAAATATCAAGTATAAGACCACGGGGAGGAATTTGGGAACAGCTGTCACCATGCACTGGTAAGTTACTGCATAAACGATTATGAAACTTGAATAGTTTATAGTGAGAAGGGATCTTTAAGAGGGAATTGCCTTTAGCTAATTTTTGATGCATAAGCATGTTAAATAAAATAATTTTGCATAAGCTAAAAAATTTAATGAGAAGCAGACCCCATAGTTTTGTAGTAAGTGGTAGCACTCGCCCTGGGAGGTATAGTAGGATTTGGCTGTTGAAACATGGGATTTTTTGCTCTTTTCTGTGCAGGCATTTGCTTGGCAGATGTCAGTGAGAGGAAATTGTGTACACAAAGTACACTATCAAGTTATCCCCATGAGTCTGGGGGAACTGTAGAGTCCTCCTAATGGACAAGGACGTTTTTGTGCGCTTTGGTGACTACACAGATAGAGGGGAACGTGTTTAGAGAGACCTTTTTTTGTCCCTTACCCTGCGCTTTAGTCTCCCGGCTGGAGAACCAGAGCTCACTAAGGATTCTCAGAGTTGCAGGCAGTAAAATGCCTTCGGCTGCTGAATGCAAGATTCATGCTAAGCAAGGCTACTAATTAGCCGTGGTAATGCTAATTCCGTTCCCTTTCAGCTCCTCTGGAAGTTCAGCTGTGTTAAAGCCTTGAGTTGTTTGTCTTAGCTCTTGATGTGTTTATTGCAGAGGGAGCTGCAAAGCCCAAGAGATGCCGGGCAGGCACCTTCTTTGCCTTAATCCCTGGAGGGAATCTACTCTCTTGTTGTTTTAACCTTTTTCAAAAGGAAACACCTGGTCTGTCAAGCTTATAGAGCACCAAAAAACCTGAAAACAAAACACTATATATTATAGCTACAATCATACAAGCAAGGGGAAAATCAAATCGGTATTAAAAGTAACAGACCTGTATGAGATACAACTCAACAAATATATTTGAGTGGATGTGTCGTGTCGCCTTTGCGATAACATGGTATAGAATTACTTTGGTTCTGTGCAGTTTCCATCTGTATGGATTATTGTGTGAAGTGTGTGATGAAACTAAAGTACCAACCTAGATTTTCATCAGGAAGGTAGACTGAAGACTATCCCATATTGCCATCTTGTGAATCGTCCACAGGGCAGAATCGGTGTCCTACTAGATAGAACGAACAGAGCTTCCTGAATTCTTTGCTCAAGGAAAAGCAGAGCAGCTGCAGTTGATATCGGGTTGTCCCACAACTGTTTGGGAGTGTTCGTCCACCGGTGGAGAGAAATGACATTGGGGGGAGGGCAGCGGGGTAGTCGCTGAGTTGTGCAAAATCAGCAACGTTGCCCTGCACTAGTGCTGGAAATATTGCAGGGAGCTCCCATTTGTGCAAGGTGTTGCCTTTAGGAAGAGCGTAACACAAAATGAAAGTCAAGCCATAAAGCACTCTCTATTAGACTACGCGAATATTTTTTAATATATGTTTATAGATATATAAAAGTTTTTATATATTTATACATAAATTTGAATTGTTGTGAACTGTGGAGTTTAGGCAGCACTGATTTCAAGAGCATATTGTAGGTGTAGTGTGTCTATTTAAACAAGCAGTTTCATTTATCTTCTTATCTTTACAACACATCTTTCTGATTTATGCAAAAAGTTTCTCTTCCTAGTTAAGATGACAGGGGACATGGCTTAATGAATTGTCATGATACTTTCATGATGCTGAGTTCATTTTTATAGCCCTTCAACAACAAGTTCAACATTTGGTCCGGTCTTCCTCAAAATGAAGGACTGGTTTCTAAAAAAATTATTTGGATTTTTTTTTTTTCCAAATTGAACTTAGAAAATTAACAAATTTGTGTTAAAGAGCAAAAGGCTCCACACCGTGTTAGCTCTCCTGTGGAAAGGCTTTAGGCACAGGTCTGAGGTTTTATGCAGCTGAAGGTCGGTTAATGGGCACCAGCTTCTTTTGTAATTTACATCCTGGTTCACCTCTCACTGATTTGATAAATAATTCTGGAAGTATCTCTAACTTTTGCAAGTGGGGCATGAGAACCTAATGAGGTTAGATGGCTGGTGAACTTCCCGGCGTATAAATTATGGATTTGAGGATTTTTGATGAAGTTGTGTATCTTTAGCTGCCTCCGTGTGCATGTACTCACCATCTGCTCTCAGGAGAGGGATGAGAGAAGGTCATTAAACCATAATGGTATTTACTGGAGTGGAAGCATTGGAGACAGCCGGGTGACCACATCCCAGACTGAAGAAAGAGGAAATAATTTAAACTCTCTTCAGAGGCTGGAAAGTGTAAACACCACGTGAAGCAGCAGATAATAGGGGGATGCTGCAGCTCACAAACACAACCTGGGGGGAGGAAAATAGCCAGGAGCCCACAGGAATAAGGAAAATTGGGGTGACACTGTAAAAGTCATTTCTCATTGTGAGTCCTTCCAGCTTCCTCTGGATGAGTAAGAAACACAGCCAGGCTGCTGTTCCCCAGGGGAGGCATCAACAGTTGGTTTGTGAAAGCTGGGGTTCCAGCCTATACTATTTTATAATGAAAATACACTATCTGGCTCTTAGTAGCCTAAAATCTCCTGATTATACTAAGTATCTTTCTCCTAGTATTGACTGGAGGTAGCATTTGAAAGTTAAAGACCCATACGCATGGGTTAACAAGGTTTTTGCATTTTCCAGACACACTAACAGTGATGCAGCCTTTTAAATGTCAATTGATTTAGAATGTCTTTCAGCCTTACGTCAATATTAGGGTTTAGTGTATCTCTCCCACAAGAAATCTCCAGAGTGAGCTCTGTGCTTGATGTTAGAGCACAGCTTACTTTCAGCATATTATTCCCTTAAATGACAGTTCTTTCCACATATTGCCTGGGATGTTAAGTGTGCTGAGCTATGGGTAAGCATAATTATACTTTTATTTTTCATTACAAAATGACACGTGTAACATTACTATCTTAGCAGCAACATAGGACTTCAGGAAACATCTGGCTATGAAGGCTTTTTGCTCTACTTCTCCTCTGGCCAAAAACCTGTCTTTCACACCCGTGCATGTCAAATTACAATGGTTCTGTCCCCAGGTTGACATTAGTGACTCTGGATGATCATCATGATAGACTTTCAATGGGCTGCTACTTGTCCATCCTCTCAAAAATCAATCTTTTGAGAAGTATATCGAGGTAAATTCTCCAAATGACTATGGATTAAATTTGGCCCGGCTTAACTACTGGTTTTTATTAGCTGTGGCCAGTCTTGGAGAAGCATGAAATATCCATCCTGGGTAGGGACGGGTGACAGCATTATACTCAGCTTCAAGTCTGAGTGGCTTGCAAGAAGGTCTTTTGCCACAGGCAGATTGGGTGAGCAAGAACTAAGAGAAAACAGGAAGAAAAAGTAATTTAAGGAGCTCTTTGTTTCTCAAAAGAGGTGACAGGCCAGTGAAACACACTGAAGAAGTAAATGCAGTTGTGCAGGCTGTGTGAGGGATGTGTTGCAGAGCTGCAGAAGTTCTCTGATAAATTGTCTTTAACATGTAAGTTTGACCACTTCTCCTGTGCTCTGCTCACTAATCCATCACTTCTACTGCTGTCTCCCATCCATGTCCCAAGCCTGTGAACAGCTGGAAACATCTTTTCTTTTATTATACTAGAAATAAAAAAATCCTTTTCCTCCAAATACACCCCTCATATTTCTTAAAAGTGAATCAACAGGATGAAAAGTAAATAAACCAACTGTCTTAGTTGGAGAGACAGAAAAAATATTTGGTCTTAAGATCCTGTCGCATTTGAAGTATAATTTCTCATATTCCATCATGGATAAAGACATAAATTTCATTAATTAAGTTTTTTCATCAGTTTGTTGTTATGCACACCTGAGTATAGGTCCTCAGTTTCCCAGGACCTCAGATTTAATGTGCTGCGTGTGTTACAGAAGTTCAGTAGCATGTAAACATTATATATTAGCTCTTTTCTTTCACCAAAGTTTTGTACAGTTTAGTTCGGCAATTAAAATAGTTGGAGGCTGAATTTGAGAGATGCAATAAGTAGATTTCCCATTTGTATTTCATCTGTTCAGCTAAAAACGTTGGCTTGTGAGGGGCTGATGTGCGGTTGCTCAGGAGGAATCAGAACAGCGTGGAAGGTCTGGGAAAGACATTCATTCCTCCCCAGTATCACAGGATGAAAGAGAAGGGATTCGGTGGTTTTTCAGAGTTCTCCAAGCAAAGGTATTTTCAGTGTTAGAACTTAAAGAAGGGTGATTGTTAAAACCAGACAATATTTGCTTGGTCTGGCCACCCAAACCCTTTGGTGTGGAGAACATGGAGCTGAGTGAAGGAGGGCCAGAGGAGATGGTGGCAGGAGAGCCTCATATCCATGCAGATAAAAATCCTTATTTTGAGTTGCTTTGAATTATCCTTGGCTTCCAATTCATGTACTGTGTGTCAGCTGAAGCTTTGTGCTAGTGCTGGTGAAAGCATTGGCAGTGAGACATCTCGGAGACAAGTCCTTGACAGTGGGACCTGCTTCACTCTCTGGACTCAAACGCTCCTGTGCTCCAAGGACGTGCTTGGTCTGCAAGACTTTCCCATCAGTGCTTGAGCAGTGCTGATAAAGCAGGGCTTGGGAAAAAGCTTGTGGAGCACAGAGATTTTGGGGAGGCTCTGCTGGTTGAGCTACATGCTCTACATGAGTTGCGTGTCGGTTGAGTGTTGAGTATAACCATCTGCAAAGAAAAGCAAAACTTCACTGAGCTCTTTAGACTCCACTTTTCAGTTGTGTTGTGCAAAGTTTGGTTTGTTTTGTTTTAAATCTAGAAAATATTTAGCCGATTGAACCATCCTTCCTTTTCTTTGCCTGTGGGTGCACCTCCCACTCCTCGGGTTTCCAGGAGACACCTTCCTAATCAAGTTTGTCACGAACAGATGTGCTCCCGTTTCAGAAAATGAAATTGGCAGAATCGACTTTCTGTCTATGAGCTTTGAGAGCACGTTTGAGGCAGGAAATGGGTCAATACTCAAAATATTAGAGTGAAATAATTTGAGGATGTGATTATTTTTTTTTCAGGGGTGTGTGTATCTTTTGGTGCAGAAGAAAGTTGTTTGCCTGTCGATTAGCTCTGCCCCGTGTTGCTATTCTGCCTGTACGAGGTGACAACCTTTATTCTTTAAAGCCTGTCAATTTTGTGAGTATTTTCTACTTTGTATGTGGCAAAGCTAATCAATATGATAATTTGAATTCCCAGTCAAGGGTGAAATTCTTATAATTTACCATATTTAAGTTCATTCCATAGAAATGTTGGCCAAAGGAAAACACCAGAGATAAGTGTTGCGATACCTTGTGTGACTCATAACCCAGCTTGTCCCAGCTACAGTGTGATTTGTCCCTGCAAGGACAGTGTATTTCATCAGGGAACTTGGCTCGCTAGGGTTATTAATTAGCACATGTTAGTGGTGCCAAAGGATGAGTTTAGGGGATGGGTCTGGCTCTTTTATTTTATAAGAGCACAACAGCTACCGTCTGTCTTGTCAACCAGTACATGGTGGGTGAGAAGTTGGACATGAGCTGTCAACGTGCTCTGGCAGCCAAGAAAGCCAAACCCATCCTGGGCTACATCCCCAGCAGCATGGCCAGTAGGGCAAGGTGGGGGGATTCTGCCCCTCTGCTCCGCTCTGGGGAGACCTCCCCCCCAGTGCTGCCTCCAGCTCTTGGGCCACCGACATAAGGAACACGGACCTGTTGGAGAGGATCCAGAGGAGGCCACGGAGATGCTGGGAGGACTGGAGCCCCTCTGCTGGGAGGACAGGCTGAGAGAGTTGGGGGGGTTCAGCCTGGAGAAGAGAAGGCTCCAGGGAGACCTTAGAGACCCTTCCAGTCCCTCGAGGGGCTCCAGGAAAGCTGAGGAGGGCCACTGCAAGTTATTAAGAATTACTAATTGTAGCCCTATGCACTAGAAGTCAGGAATTATGTTAGAGATGTGCATCTATTTCCCTTGGTTGGGGATGTGACAGATCAGCCAGTCCCGTCTCTCTTTGTGGAGGCTGAAACCCCCAGCGCGTGGAGGTCAGCCCACCAGCCCCAGGTGCTTCTCAGCCAAGGCATTGCTTATCACGGGCTGCAAAACATCTGCAGCGTCACTTCCAGGCAAAAGAAAATTTTCCCAGTGAAGTTTTTGCAATAAATTTTAAATATAAACCAGGATTCATGGAAGTTGCCTGAATTTTTAAGTACATTTAAATCATCCCTTGAATGTTTTTTTCATAGTTCCTCTGAACTTCATAGTTAGCTGAGTGAACGTTTCTCTGAAGGAAAATATAGAAACAACCAATGGTCACGTCTTCATCATTATAAAAACCAGCAGTTTCACTTCTGAGTTGAAAAGTTCACAGAACTCTGTAGAATTATTTGATCTTTGTATGGAGTTTAATACTCTTACAAACCTAAAAATCTGAGGGCTGCTGGGCTCGAGAACCTCTGCAGAAGTGAGCAGACAGAAGGAACAGACAGATAAACTATGGGACACTTAAAACTAGTAACTTTGTAGACTGAAATTAAGTATTTTTGTTTTTCCAAACTCGGAACAATTGAGTCTTGTGATTAGCAGTCAATAGCAGTGCCTGCTGTGCCTTTACTGTGATTTTCTTTTTCATGCACAGTGATTTAACAAAAAAAAGGGGGGGGGAGAAATAGGATTTTTCCTGCTGTGTCTGTAACTATCAGCTTTGTTGCTTTGCCTTCTGTCTGGTATTTTCAGGGGAGCCACAGCTTCCTTGGCTCCTCCTTCCACTGCAGAGGCTGAAATCAGCATTTGTGCATGGCTTATAGCATCTCGCTTGAGAAGAGCCCGAGCTGTATCGCGGCTTATCTCCTGCTGCCCAGCCTCTGCCTCGTGTAATGCCACTCAGCGAGTTCTCTTACAAGCATCACTTTGATTGAAATATTTATCCTTCTCCTGGCTTATCTCTAACTTCTAGCTCACTTTGGGTATTTCACAGAGTTCCCCTTGATAACGTGGTAGCCGTAAAATACTGGAGAATTTAATGGCTGTGCCTTTAGCTGCTGCTTTAATTAAAATAAAATGAAATAGGGGCTCCGTGTTAAATGTTGGCAAAAGTTTATAATGTTTATAGTTCTTTTTCAATGGGCATCCTATACGTAGAACTGATTTAACTGATAAATTCTATGATGCAGGTATATATCACATTACAATCTTTCTTCCATCCCGTGCCATTTCTATTATTTCCGCTGTCGTCTTATCCAAAGCCCACTGGAGCTAATAGGCTTCTATTAGCATCAATGATCTGTAAGTCAGGTCGTAAAATGGGCTATTTCTGCTCACTGGTTATAGCTACTAGTCATTGTTTTAACTGTCTTAACAGAAGATAAATTAACATACTACTGTTGTAACTTAAACTGTAGAATTCAAGTTTTACGACATGCAATAAATTCTTATCTAGCTATTCGAAAGGTCCCCTTAATTATATGGCAAGGGAGAACCCTAATATAATCTGAGTCTGTCCTCCTTGTTCTCAGCTGGAGTCTCAAACCACCCCTCGGGTGGCTGCTTTTGGAGAGTCTCCTACTTGTTGTGTTTTGTCCTTGGTGCCTGGTTTCTCCTCTGCTCCCAGGTTTCTCTCCTACCAGACCATGCTCTGCCTTGTGTCCTTCTTTCTTGCCTGCCAGCAGGGTTGTCCTTGGGAGAGTTTCCTCCCCAAGACCCCTGGGACCCACCATGGTGGGTGCCTTCTCCCCTCCTGGGAAGGACTGCTCACCTCTGAGCCTTGCTGGGTCCATGCAGGACTCTCTGAGGTCTAACGCCCAACTGCCGAGGACACAACTAAAGCCATGGGTTAGGACTGCTCTCCATCATGTGCAGGAAAACCAAAAAAGATCCACCTGCTGTTAAATAACCTGACTTCTGATCCTGTTTTCAGTCCTGGCTTTATGGTAACGATTTAGAAAAGGCTAAACAGGAACAGCAGTAGAGCTGTTGGGAATCCGTGTCCTCCTTTGGAGTGATTATGGGAAATGACGAAGATGACAATTTCAGCATGACCAGATTCCTGAAGTGGATGGTATTTTCACTCAGACATGCTTTTCATCCTTTTCTCACACTTAATTTTCTAATTTCATACACTCTGTTTCCTGGTTTTGGACTCTACTTTTATTTTCAACTCAAGATGTTACAAATTTTTAAAAAGAAGTTGTCTCAGAAATGCCCAGAAATTGCTAAGAAGTTTTGCCAAATATTGAATGTATTAAATTTGAGTTGACAGCTCCATCTTTGCAAAATGCGAAGTGGAAAATATTGACTACGGCGGGAAATGAGTTGGCACATAAAGATAAGATGCAGATGAAGGTTGAAAAGTTGACAATTAGCACTCCAGGAGATACTAAAATGGGGTTTAATAGGCAGTAAAAAGGACTCTTTTGATGCAGTACTGGAACGCATGGCTTAGATGTGATCCAGTAGATGGCTGGGCCTGTCTGCAAGCTGGCAAGAGATGGAGAAGGGGATGAATTCGGTGTGAACTCATTCTATTTCTTCATGATGGCCCCATCCATACAAGGTGGGAGAAGAACTGGCTGTTCAGGGAATGGCTTAGAAAAGGGAAAGGCTTGGAAATCTACACACTAGTGATGGCTTTGGTGTCATCCAGACCCTGGCTCCTTTCCTTTCTTCCTGTGCCCTCTCCCTGGGCAATGGGCAGAGGAGCTTCAGGTGGCTCCTCCTGGGCCACTGCCGTGGCTTGGGAAGGGGGAACAGCTTCCAGGAGGCATCAGGACCATACTCTGCTCTGAACCACCATCATCCCTAGGTCTTCTGCTCGCAGGAGTGGAGGGTTTGCAGAGCCCTAAGTCGGGGATAACAGGAACACACGTTTCTGTTCGCGCCTTTTGAAGCTGTTATACGTAAATCAATGCTGCAGTCAAGTTTGCAAACCTTATTTCCTTTCATCTGTTTCCTACGACAAGAAAACCGAGGGCTTAATGTGAGATCTCAATAAATCCTCCTGCTACCATCCAGCCATTCCTGAAATGCCAGGCGGCTCAGATCACTTGACAGAGTTATCCACCGCAGAGAGGGTTCTTCTTTTGTCTGGCCGTGGGGTTGCTTCCTCCAACAATTGATATTCCAAATTTAAAACAAAAATGTGTGTGGTGCCCCCCCACCCCCTTTTTTTTTTAGTTTTGTATGTATCTCTGCCAGCTGCTCGGCACTTACCAGCTTGACAGCCTCTGGCAATGACGGAGTATACAGCCAGGGTGATATTATTTTTTTTTATTTTTTATTTCCTAGCAGGAGCCAATGCTCAGTGCAAGGATGCCTTTAAACAAATACACTACTTGTATGAAAAATGGCCGAGGCAGAAAAAGGCAGTAATATCGCATAATCTGCATAGTCAATATAGGCAAATGCAAGCGTGTTTTCAGCCCTCTAATAGGGTATCGTAAACATGCGGGGCTTTCTGGTGTTCAGCTGAAGAATAGCTCCCATAAATCACACACAGTGCAATTTCTTTGTTTTCATTCTGAAGTTTATTTCCTTTTATGTTTAGTAATTAAATCAGAGCAAAAAGGACTGCGTTATGGAGCGTACCAAATAACAGCAGTGATTACGCGGAGGTGTCACAGGAGTCACTCTGTTCTCCTCTGCACGTTGTTGGTCTGCCGGCCACGCTTCGTGTCGCCGAGATATCCAGGAACTCCTGTCCTCCCCCAACTTCCTAGCAAGTCACTTAGGCTTCAGCCCCACATTTTAAATCATATTCTGTAGAAACTTATGTTCCCGGCAGGAGGTATCTCCAAGGAGCTCCCAGGTGCCAAGCTGTGCGTGACTGGGGCCAGTCTGTCTTCAGTGATGCCCAGGGACAGGACAAGAGGTAACGGGCACAAACTTAAACATAGGAAGTTCCACCTAAAAATGAGGAGGAACTTTACTTTGAGGGTGGCAGAGCCCTGGAACAGGCTGCCCAGAGAGGTGGTGGAGTCTCTGGAGACATTCAAAACACACCTGGATACATTCCTATGTGACCTGCTCTGGGTGAAGGGAGTTGGAGGAGATGATTTGCAGAGGTCCCTTCCAACCCCGTATCATTCTGTGATTCTGTGATCAGGACTCCCAGCTGGGGGTGTCCCCAGCCCCTCTCTTTGCAGTCTGGGGCAAGGGGCTGGTGGGGCTCTCACTGGCCATAACCTCCAGGCACATCAGGCAGGCACCCGCTGCTGTCCCCATGGCACTTGTTTTCAGTGGCAGCCATCTACAATTTTGAGAAGGCTTTGAAATTGCTAACGAGGTTCCAATGTACTAGGAGACTAGTATGTTTTCTGTTACAGCCTATTTATTCCCTAGATTCTAACTCAGAATAACCCCAAATTACATCATTGCCTGAACGGCAGCGCTCACTTCTGTTTGTACACCAAGCCTTAAAGAGTTTGCGTGTCCACCAGAGCTGCTATCAGACATGGAGCCAGCATGGCAAAGAGATCCCTCCAGCCTCAGGTGGTCTTCCTTTGGCCACGTGGTTGGCTGATTTTGGAGCATTTAATCTCACAGGGGGAGGGAAAAATTGTTTTCAGTTCAGACTGAAGATCTCCACCATTCCAATCAACTGATTTCACAGCTAAAATAACACGTTCTGTAAATCCATGGTCAAGGCAAGACCTCCCTTTATCTGCTTCCCTTTCAGTTTTGTGAAACTACCACTTTTAGGTGTAAAACCAGACTATTTGTTAGCAAAATATCACAAACAGGATCTTGACTCGGCTGTCTTTAGTTCAGATTTGCAAAGGAGAGGGTGACATCATGGCTATTTCTGCAGTCAGAAGAACCCCACAGGATGCGCAAGAGGCAGGCTGTGCCTTCACTTGATCTCCCATGTGCGCTCCTGGCCTCGCTGCTGGAAATAGTCCACTGACAGCAGGAGGAAAAGCAGGTTGGGAGTCTCTAATTTCTCATATTTTGCTGTGTTGTCTCGTTGCGTGGGTTCCTTGGTTTCACATGAGCAGCTGAGCCGTTTGGCTCTGCGCTATAAACTGTGCCACCGCCGACTCGGTGTGGTGAGAAGCGGAGCACCCGAAGCAGGTTGAAGGCAAGAGCCCCGATGTCACCTTCAAAAACACTTAATACTCATTGGAATTTAATATTGGGATGTTGTAGGCACGTTGGAGAAGTGACTGAAGGTGCCTGTGTTCAGGAGGCCACGCAGTCGGGGCTTTCCCTCTCGAGGACATGGTTTCCTGGGAAGACAACCCGCAGAGCAGGGAACCGCCTTCTGACACCTCGCATCAAACTTCTGTCCGGGCTCATTTGTCATTTAAACCATCCCGAGATGTTTTTTTTGTCTCTTACAGATCAATTGGGAGCCAGAGGGAAGGGTAGGGCAGTCACATTGTGTTTTAAATGTGCATATAGAGATTCACAGTAAATACGATGTAATTAAGAGTGCTGCTAAGAGGTACACAACACAGAGTTAATATTGCTGTGATCTCCTAATGAGCTTGTGGTGCAGGACATCTTCAGCTCCAGCTTGACCCTGTGAAACAGGTTCAAAGGTCTAAGCCTGTGAGCTCAGCTATGCAATGGTTCCTCATCTTTATGTAAAATGTGCAAAGTTGTATATACATATTTTTTTTCTTTCTTATATGCATGGGTCTGGTCTTTCTTACCTTAAATTCTGCTAGGAATAAAACTTCGAGAGGGAAAATGTCTTCCCTGAGTTCAAGAATAACCAGCTATTCCCTGGGTATTGTGTCCTCTGAGAGCCAGGTCCGGGAGTTTAAGTTCATTACTTGATTCTACTTACTGCCAGCAATTAAAAAAAACAACCCCAAAAACCAGACTTTGTACGTAGTTGATTTGTCTTGCTACTTGAATGAAGTAATTATGCAATGCTAAACATAGCCATACAAAAGGCAGGACCATTAAAAATAAATATGTTTTACTTTAAGAGTGAGAAATGAGATACGTTTATGACAAAATAAGGTTAGTGGAGTTTTGAGAACTTTATGTAAGTTTTCCCAGCCTGAAGTTAAAATCTATTTTTACTGTATTATACAACAACAGGAGTAACAAGAAGCTGTGAGGAATGTTTTCTGCAACTAATTTTTCACAGTTCAAGAATTTTGAGGGGTTTTATTAAGAATTGGGTATCCTAGGCGAGCAGTGGGTCACGGGGGGTGGGCTCTGGGACCCACCTGCGTAGCTCAGCGGTTAGATCAGCTTTGGTTTTGTTTTGAATATTTGATAAATAACTTGCTTTGATTGTTTGCATAAGTCTCCTGGGACATTGCTGTGCCCAGACCATGTGAAACTTTCAAACTGACTATATGTACTGCAAGGGTTATCAGCTGGAAATGGTATTTCAGAAAATATTTGGCAGTGCCACCTTAGGCCACTAAAATTGCTACAGGATACGATCACCAAAGTATAGGTTTTGCTTTTTAACTCATTCAGGCACATGAAACTTTTAGCTTTTATTTACCCAGCCTATGGACTATGTTGATTTTTTCGAAAGATCCCCTATGAGCTAGAATTTAGGCCAGCAAATGCCGAGAGAGAAATCCACCCTCTTTACTTCTGCTCCCAACTGCTGGGGGAAGCCTGTTTTTGTCAGTAAAAAAAAATAAATTTATGGCTTACTGGATGCCATTAGTTTGAAAAATCAGGGAGGATTTCTTTTTGTCTAAGAGGAGTAAAATGTCTATGGCATCCCAGCAGAAATAAAGTGCTGAGCTCCTAACCTTGTGTTTGGAGAAGTCAGAGGGTGAAAGCAGTTCCCTTCAAACGCTCCAATTCCAGGCAACCTTTTAAAATAAACTTTGAGAGGGAAAACAAAACACTAAATCGTGTGTTGGCGATCTCAAAGTGGTTGGTGTGTTTTGGTTTTTTTCCTTCCCTAGATGATTTTTGAGTTTAACAAAACAGTTAAAAATATCTCTAGGTCCAAGCATCTCAATTATCTGGATTTGAAACCTTCTGCCGGTAATAGGTGATGAGGGAATTGTTGTTTTCGTAGCCTGCCTTCCCAGGAATAGGCCGGGCGTGAGACTGGCTTCTTATCAGCTTTTCAAAGTTAATAAACTGGCTTGTTGTTTTTCGTTCCGAAGTTCCGTTTTATACCCTTAAGAAACATTCAATTAGTGGCACTGAAGGAAGGCAGAACGCTGGGCAAAGCGCATCTCATAACTGCCTTGTGTGTCCTACGTGCTCCGTTCCCCCTGGGGAACTCCTAGGGAGAAAGCTCTCCTTTCGGTTCTGAAATAAAATGGATTATTTTGCAAGCTCCAGAAGTGAAAAGTAAAATGTCATTAAGATGCTGATTCTAGAGATATCATGGAAATATCTTCAATATTTTTGCATCATTTTATCTCTCCCGTACAAGATAACGCTCTCTGATGATGTGCGTTTTGGGAACGGACCCATTCAAAAGTGAATGATAACTTTGAATGTTACTCATCTGTCTTTGCTCAGAGAGTGAAACTGCCTTGATTCATTATCTGGAAGCCATAACCTGGGGATAAAAACAACTTCATTGTTGGGCAGAGTCCCCTGAGCCTTGTTTCTTTGGTGCAGTGTTCTGTCAAACGGAGACAGTAATAAATTAACCCTTATTTCTTTTGGAAATTTATGATTAGAAGTGAGATGGAGCTTAATACCCCACTTTGGCTGACGGTTTAATTTTGCATCCTGGAGTTTCCCAGTGCGTCTGTATTCTCTGGTGGGAAGAGAGACCTGGTTTGGAGACCAGGATGGGCTGGCTTTGCTACAGAGATGGTAGTGTCCTGCCTGGAGCCAGGTTTGGTTGTGTGCTCTGCTCTGCATTCAGGTCTCACTGACAGTCTTTGCTATCAGGAAAAAAAAAAAAAATTTAAAATTGAACATGTTCAGTTCACAGACCATTTCCGCTGATGGTGGGTCAGTGATACGGCTAAGGGAGAAGAGGCTGGACCTACTGAATACCAACTCAAATATCTTTTGCTCTTCAAGTTAGTTTTGCTCTCCCTAAAGCTGCTATTTTATGCAGAGTTCATCGTTCATTGTTTGGATATATGGGATAGCCATTCACTTTCGTCTTACAAAATACTGCGTTGAAAATTTTACTCTGCATGAAGTTGGGAATTGTTTTTAAATTGTAAGTGTTAAGGTAACTAGTAAATTTGAAGGTTCTAGACAACCTTCAGTAAAAAACTCTCTAAAAGATAGCAAATTCTAACTTCTGGAAAATGCCAAGCCACGAAGTTTCACTGCTTGCAGGTTTTTATGATAATAATGTTACTCCTGGTTTGAGCAAAGTGCTGAGTTTGTGGTAGGATGGACTTTTCCTGTGTTGAGAAATGCTGGCTGTTACCTGATAGAGGTGCTGCCTTGGGCAAGTATTCCTTGATACATCCCTTCTGTGGAAAAGGCAGAACAATACATAGTGACCCCTAATTAACAGCAGTAGCCTTAATTTAGACTTGCCTTTAGTCACCCAGATCCCCCTACCCAGAGATGATTTATGACCACAAATTATTCAGGTTTTACAGGGCAAAGACGGTTTCCTGGGAGCAAGAGACAAAGGGTAAGGGTTGTAACAGGGTGATGTGTGGTAGTCAGTGGCTAGTAATTAAAAGGCTTTAATTACTGTCATTTTTTTCTTCAGTGGAAAACTGTGCTCTGATTGACTGGTTCAGAGGGTGAAGGGACGTGTTACGCAGCTGGGAATATGCAATGTCTGAGAGGGATTGCTGCTTCCCTGGAATTGGTTTTGTGGGTGGTGAAGCTGTGCGGGGAATCCTGCCACGTGGTAAAACAGTAAAAGTGTGGGTCTGTTATTAACTCACTATTTTCATACAATCTACAGTCTTTAATCAGGCTTTAAGATGTGGCATTGGGTTCTGCATGAAGATAAAGTAGGTATATTGCTTTTAAAAGTTTCTAACCACAGATTCATAGAATGGTTAGAGTTGGAAGGGACCTTAAAGCCCCCCCAGTGCCACCCCCTGCCCTGGGCAGGGACA
>JAOXJM010000003.1:13776736-13791180 GCA_026413425.1 Tringa solitaria
GCCCATTCCAATGCCTGATAACCCTTTCAGTAAAGAAATGTTTCCTAATATCTAAATCTGTGGGTTCAAGATGACGCTGCCTTCCCCACGGATAACGGGGAACCTCGTCTGAGTTGGATTGGACACAACGAAATAAGGATGCCTCGGAAAACAGAGTGGGAGCTGGAAGGTGCTCTGTCCCTGGGGCAGCGGTCGCAGCTCTGCCGGGCGTCCCCAGCAGGGATTTCGCTCCAGGAGGTGACCAGGGGTGTTTAGTCACCGTTTCACTTGAATTCTCAGTCTCAGAAGCAGCGACTTTCCTCACCAATAGCAGTAGTGAACCAGGCAGCGCCTCCCATGTTTCACCAGGTCACAGCTGGTTTTATTGTTTTAAGTTAGTGTGAGTTCACGTTAACTTCCAAGGAGTTTTTCATATGAAAGCTCCTGTCCCCTTGACCATTCGTGGCCGTTGGGCTAATTTCTTTTAATGTCTCAATATTTGGAAGTATACATCCGGTTCAGATTTCATATGGGTCAAATTTAGTTTTATATAATAGTAACACCTTGCTTTTGATAAGGTGGTCTTAATATTTCCTTGCTGTGCCAGTGTAAACATCATATTTCCTTTCGCATTCTTTGGAGCGCATTTTTAATACTGTTTGCTTTGGGTTATTGTAGACGCCCAATTTGGGAATTGAAGAACCAGAATTAGGTAACAAAATTGAATATAGTCAGTGAAAATGGGTGATTGGGTTCCTTTATCAGAGATGGCGCACTGGGCACTAATTACAGTGTCAGCTATTCTGTATCTTAATCAATTCCAGTGATCTCATTTATAATTTTTACTCTTACTGACAAGTAGTTGTTCAAAGAAGTAAATTGACTATCTGTGTAATTTGCTCCTTGGACACAAAAGGCTCAAAATTAACAGGCTTTTTTTTTTTTTTTTCCTTTCCCTGGAGAAATCTCCCTCACTGCAGCTGGTGTTCTGCTAATTATTCCTTTGTCCCTTTTTTTTTTTATTTTCTAAAGGTGACAGAGAAACCTGAAAGGGATGGATATGTGTGTGGTGCAGGCAGGGGCTGCCTTGTCCCTGGTAGACCCCAGCCTCAGAGTCAGCGCCGCTGGGTTTCTGCCATCAGGCGAGAAATATACATGTGCACCAGCACAGAAAAGTCAGGATTTGTGACCAGAATCACCTGGTGTTTCCAAGATCAGCCTGTTCTGGCTGCTGCTGTCAGGGGGAGAACGGAGACGGTGTTCTGGTTTGTGTTTGAAAACTAATAATGGAATTTCATAAATCGGAGGACGAAGCGGGGTGCCCGTTGAAAAGGTACTTCTTGACAAGATCGTCAAAATACCTTGTTTTAATGCTGACAGTGAGTACCTTTGAGATACAGCCTTTCCACGTTGTTGTGCTACAGGTGGTTTTTAAAACAATCAATTTATAAAGAACGTTTTTTTTTTTTTCTTTTTCATGTTGTTAAAGCAAATTGGTATGTAATTAGATTTATATACTGAATAATCTTATTTGCATATCCAATTATTTCTTCCTGTTTTAATTTGTTAGGGTTGGATTCACATTAGTAGTGAAAAATAACACTTACTTTATCAAGGATTCAAATTTTCTTTTACCATAATTTGTTCACGATGTTGCATTAAAATTTGATCCTGAGCGTCCTCTGCCTTTTAGGGGCTGTTAAATAACATGGAAATAAGCAATCAAAAGAAAACGAACCTGTGCTATAAAAAAAAAAAAAAAAAAAAGGGCCTATTTAAGCTGACCAAATTCAGTGTGAATTTAGGCTTTTAAAGCATCTTGCTTAGGGTCTGTAGATGCCCAGAGGCTGTGTAGAATTTTCACTGCAGATTATTGGTGGACTTTGTGAGCATTGGGAGGATTGACTGGGTTCCACTGATTTTGTCAAAGTTGTGGTTGAAGTAGGAGCACTTCTAGACATCTGGTTGTCATTTTGACTGTCCTGACTTCTCACATCTGTATTCAGAAATGCAGAAGACGAGCAAAAAAAAAAAAAAAAAACCCAAAACGGGAGGGACCTGTTTTACAAAGTGTTAAGACACCCTAAATTCCACATATTTCAATGTGACAGGGAGCTGTTTAGCACCAGTGAAAACGATGCCACTTTGGTAGGTACCAGAGCATACAGTTTTTGCAGACGTAGTCCGAGAAAATTTCAGTTTTTGCTCTGAAACAGGAAATAGTTTGGCACAATCCCTTACGAAAGTCTTTGTGAAGGGCTTCCCGTCAATGGCTTTGCTTCTCCTTCATGTTTTCAAACTTCAGGTTCCCATTTCAGAGCTGCTGAAGCTGAACGGGGAGCTCTTGGGCTGGTTTTTTAGTTTGTTATTTTTTTTCCTCTTATATTTATTTATTTTTAACTTTTATTTTTTTAATTTAAATGTGCTGAAGGCAGTTTGTTCCCAGCATCTTAGAGAGATATAGATCATAGTTCTGCTTTCCATTCACCCTTACAGCTTATTTTGATTTTGGGAGCAGAGATCTGTGGGCCGTGGGGGGAAGAACAAAGGGATTGGTGAGTCATTATAAAAGTATAGAACAGATACATTGTACCCTGAAATTAAAGTGATATTTCAGTATAGTGAAAGTGCAGGTGTGTAACGGAGCCTGGGACCTCTCTGGCAGCTGAGAGCCTGTTGACCCAGAGCAGGAGCATCAGTCGGAGCCGTGTCATTATGGTCTGACGGGTAAAAAGGAACGTGAACCATTGTCTGCCACGGTGAGGAAAGCACCATTAAAGATTTAATGGTGTATTCATTCAATATCACTTGAAGCATGCAGGGAATGTGGCATGTAGCACACGCAGAATCTTCACAGTGTGGTTTGACCTCAAATCCTTTAGTTCAGAGGTGATTTCAGTGCAGAGCTGGGGCACGGTGTGATGGCTTCACCCAATGCTTACGATGCAGTGATTGCCCACGAACTCGAGAACTACCACGGGGAGGAATGTAAGAGCTCTCTCCAGTAGGCTGGAGATGTCATGCTGCAGGTGGATGCACAGACTCTGACTTCCACACGGGATGAGAAAACTTCACCCGAACGTTACCTCTATACACAAGTGTGCTTGTGTTTTGCTTTTTGTTTGGTTTGGTTTTTTTTTCCTGTTTTTTCTTTTTAAATTTCAAAGTGGCCCTTGGGTTCTTAAGAGATTTTTGGATGTGTTCCTGTGGGGACTGGAAGGAGCCTTCTATCCCTTGACATCAGTTGACGTACAATAAGCTGCCTGTTTTTAACCTTTTCTAATGGCGAGCTTGCTACCCACCTGAGCGTCCTTCACGTCGCAGTGACATTGATGGCAGAGGTGTCTGCTGTTCTTATAAAATTAGGGGTCTTGATTTCAGTTTTATACTCAACTACTTTATTGTACTTTTGCCTAAACGTATCTCTGCTTTTATTTAATTCCAACATTTTGAGCAGCTTGTTCTGCAAAATGTTAACTGTCTGTAGGAAATCACTGCCATTGGATACACAACATAGAATCACAAAATTGTTTGGGTTGGAAAGGACCTTGAAGACCATCTAGTTCCAACCTGCCCTGGGCAGGGACACCTCCCACCAGCCCAGGTTGCTCCAAGCCCCCTCCAACCTGGCCTTGAACCCCTCCAGGGATGGAACATCCACAGCTTTTCTGGGCAACCTGGGCCAGGCTCTCACCACCCTCACAGTGAAGAATTTCTTCTTAATATCTAATCAAAATCTCCCCTCTTCCAGTTTGAAGCCATTACCCCTTGTCCTATCACCATGTTCCCAAAAAAACATCGCTTTATTCTTTTCTGTGTAAGTAACAGGACTTGGAGTTGTGGACTTTTGTTACTACTATTGGATGGTTAATGAAAGGAACACTTGATTACAAGGAAGAAAAAAATCATTGCAAATAGTTGCAAAGCCTGAAAATTCATAAGACTTCCTTCTCTCCATTTGGCATCAGTAGACAACTGGGCTGCAAGTCCAGGGTTCACTGAAATCAGAGAAGAAGTGCCCTATAGGTACAGTGGGTAGATTGTACTGGGACTGAATGGTTACTTCAAGAGGCTTTAGCAGACATTGTGTCAGTGGAAGGGAGATGGGTCCATGAAGCTGCTTCAAAGTGAGCAGGGGACATTGTGAACTAAGGGGTTAAGAATTGAAAATAGAAAACAACAACGTATTTCAATGATTTAATAAATGAGGAAAATATAATTATGTTGCAGTGATTTTGAAATACGTCCTGAGGTAAATTGCATTGGATCCTAATTAGCAAATATTGGTTATTAGCTAAATCCAATGCCAGGGAAAAAAATTAAATAGGTACAAGTGGTTGCTTGCATCTCCAAACACTGCATTTGTTGTGCCATTTTGTACTATTTCTGCCTGAAAGGTGCAGATCCACGGTATCCTGCCTGCAGGTCGCGGGAAACACCTCGGCTGTGTCGCAGCCAGACAGTACAAAATACAAATAAGGTGACAATTGGTGGCAAAACAATTTCTGTGTGCTAGTTTTATCTCATGAGGAACAACTACACCCCTCTACTTTGTAATAAAAATAAATAGTCTAACGGGGCCGGTGCACCTGGTAGCTTCGGCTCTAGCTGTAAGCTATGAATAGATAATGTATTCCCTCTCTTGTTCCTTTTAATCTCTCCAGCTCCCGACTTTGTAAACTCTACTTGACCAAGCTACAAACAGCTTTTAGTTTCTAAGGGCAGGAAAAGACAATACACATCCCTGCGTGCCAGAAAACTAAGTGAAAATGACCTCTAACTCTAAGGCACTTATTGAAAACCTATTTTAAATTGAATACACAAGCCAAGATAATACAGGCTGTTTGATAAGAAACATTAGAGAAATCCATAACACGAGGCTTTTTATTATAGGTTTATTACATCAATCTCTCCAGTGGGTAATGGAACTTGTAAATATACTCTTATGTAGGAGTCTCCTTGCGGGCTTTTTATTCATGCTGAAGTAAGCACAGCAAACTTATTTGCTGTCAGGGTACATCGAATTTAAGATTAGTATTTATTTTGGTTCTAAAGAGGTTTTGCTGTTGTGAATTGGAAGTTGGCGGAAGAGCTGTATGAGAGGAGGTGGGAGCTGCAGGGGGCAGGAGTAAATGAGATTTCCGTGCGGGATGGGGGTGTCCGTGCACACCGAGGGGTGGGGGTCCTGCCCTTCGCTGCTCCCCTGGCTGGGCCACCTCCTTCGGGAGGAAAGCATTGGCTTGCTTAAGAAGCAGCTTGCTGGTTTCCCACTGAATAAACCCAGCGAGATGAAAAATCATCAGGGAAATATTTCCTGCATTACCACGCAGCGTACTTTTCAGCGTACGCGTTTGTTCTTTAGTTTTAAAATACTTCTGATCCTTTTCTAGCGATAAGCAAAGTCATGCGCTGCAGCCATGAGCCAGTGGTTGCTTTTGTTTACGCGGCAGAACTTGAGGGTAATTTGTACTGAAGAAAGAGTTAAGGAAAAGTTTACGTAGAACTTCAAAAGACAAAAAAAAAGTTAAAATTGTAGCAACACTAACAAAAAAACCACAACTTGGAAGCTTTTAAGTCTGTTCATTGAAGGATATAGTAATTAATTGGTAGTTGGTTAAATATAGGAAAGACTCTCCTTAATTAGAGGATGTTAATTGCAAAGACCAGAAACCTGTTGAGGTGTCAGTGAAGTCAGCATTTAACACATGACTTTCACAGCTTGACTGTTGCCGTTAATTCCTGTTCTAATTATAGGAGTATATTTTCATTCATACATTACTGTGCAAAAGGTGGTGTAACCAGGCTGCAAATGGCTGCGATTGTATATAAAATCCCTTTTTTCTTATGCTTTAATTGCATAGCTCAAGGTACATTCTTTGCGTTGGAAAGCTTGATTCAAATCGCATGACCTTCCATCAACACGTTAACTGCAACTGAAATCCATTGTATTTTTCTAATGGATGATGGAGATGGAAAGAAATGCAGTGGAGAACTGGAGACCAGTTCCTGGGCAAAGGCTTCACCAGCTCCTGGTGACTGGGATGGGGACAGTGTTTGAAGCCCCTGGGTGCTGTTGGCTGGGCAGGCGGTGGGTGATGGGTACGCCATGGACTCGGGTTGTAAGTGATGGGCAAACTTCTCCAGGTGGTGGGATATCCAGTTCTGTCTGTAAAGAGCTGTGCCATGGAACAGTGTAGTAGGACAGGATGTATTTTGTGTTGGTGCAGAATACAACAAGACCAGGTTTGAGTGATGTGTTGTATCTCCAGCGTTGTCAAAGATCTTTGTACTGCACGAGACAGATTGTGGCTGAAGGATGAGGGATGTGTATGTTTAAGGTCTGAGGGTAATAAATGTGCCTGTCCTACGAAACCTCTTCTGTGTCAAACCCACGTGAGAGAAACCCTCCCCTTCATCCTCCTGGCCGGGAGCTTTCTTCCATAGTCCCTACTGCAGGGTAACGCTGCGCTAGCGTGCATCAGCAGGTAGCGTAGCGCTATTCTGGTTATATATTCTCCCATGTATTAATTATGTATCATCATTTCCATCTCTTGCATATTTTAAAAGGCAGCAGTTTTAGGAAAAAAAAAAAAAAAGACATTCGTTCTTGTGTCTTTGAACTATTTTGGGGCTTTTACAAACTTCCCCGGCAGCCGCGGCGCTGAGAGAAACTTCCTCCCTGGCTTTGATTTCTGGCTGCTCACAGCACAACGCCCTGACGTGGCAGCAAACCGCCGCCGAAGCCATCCGTAAAGGATTCTTCTCCGTTTAATTACTTTGTCTGCATATTCTTACGGAGTGTGGGAGTGTTAAAACCAAAGCTCTCCGTTCCAGGTAAAAGCCTGCTTAGAGAAATTCTTATTTGTCTTTGAGGCATCTAAAAAAACAATCTGGAGGTTCTTCGTCGTGCTGTTCTCAATCCAGTGTTAATCCCTAAAACAGAGCAAGGCGTTATTTTTTTAATAGTAATGAAAAAATTGCTGAAGCAGTGCACATTATTTCGATTACCCATTAAGCCTTCTCTTCACTAGAATGAAATTACATGATTTTCGTTAATTTTCTTCCTTTTAACTTCTGACTTGTAATTTATCAAAAGAAAAAGAGAAAAAAAACCCCAGCTATCCTGGAGCTGGTTGTCTCCCAGTGGCCAAAGCGCTGCAGATGGTCACAGCATTCAGATGAGTAATGCAAATAAGCTCCTAATTTGGCATCTTCCTGATATTTTGGGCTATTTATAGTAAAATACAGCAAAGGAAAACATTTATTAGTTTGTATTGGAGTTCTGATCTATGGCTTTTATAAAGGCTTCAGCGACTTGCTGGTTTGGCATAAGGGGACGTTAGGTAGTGACATTTATTTCACTGGATCACAGCAACACAGTAAAGGATAATTCCATGTTGAGCAATAAAATAAATTGGTTTTTAATTCTAAAGTAATAAGCCTAGGTCAGATGACTTTCTCTTGAAAAAAAAAAAGTACACATCATCTCCCTTCCATTCGACTTCTGACTGGGTCTCTTTATTGATACTGGATTGGGTTTTTACCTCCGTGATCATTTTATTGCCCTGCGCTTCTTCAGAGCTCTTCCTCACGTCCTCTCTCTTAACAGCAAAACAAGAACCTCCTCGGGGGGAGGAGGGAGGGAGCAGCTCGCTGGATTTCATCTCTGGAGATGCAATTATTTTGTGTTTATCCTCAGTGCCTGGGAGTGACAGGAGGCAGGCAGCTCTTGGAGCAGGAGCGCAGAGGACAGACAGCGTAAACCCCCCTGTGTGCCCCTTGCACCCCTTCTCCCTGCTGACCACAGTGCCACCCTGGTGGGCCTGGCAGATGGTTTTATTGTCACAGTGACACTGGGTTCCAAATCATTTATAGAAAGTAGTATTTGCACCAGAATCACAGAAATATAGGGGTTGGAAGGGACCTCTGGAGCTCATCTCATCCAGCCCCCCTGCCAGAGCAGGGTCACCCAGAGCAGGTTGGACAGGAATGTGTCTAGATGGGCTTGAATGCCTCCAGAGAAGGAGACTCCACACTTTCTCTGGGTTCCAGGGCTCTGCCACCCTCAAAGTAAAGAATTTTTTCCTCATGATGAGACTGAATTTCCTCGGTTCCAGTTTGTGCCTGTTGCCCCTTGTCCTGTCACCAGGCACCACTGAGAAGAGTCTGGCCCCATCTTTTTGCCACCTGCCCTTTAGATATTGCTGAGCATCGATGAGATCCCATCTCGGTCTGCTCTTCTCCAGGTGAACAGCCCCAGGGCTCTCAGCCTTTCCTCAGCAGAGAGATGCTCCAGAGCATCTTCGTAGCCTCCGCTGGGCTCTCTCCAGCAGTTCCTTGTCCTTGAACTGGGGAACCCAGAGCTGGACCCAGTGCTCCACAGTACACCAGGTCAACCTCCAATCTGAAGCGCTTGTTCACCAGTGACTATATTTCACATAACGCTTGTGTTTGAAGTAGCTTCCTCCGGGTGAAGAGCCAGAAGGCTCCGTGAGCAAAGAAAACTGAAGTTTTACTCTTGGGATAGGCTGTGTTGTTTGGTAATTGCTGCTTTTTGACGTCCTTATATTGCATGGAGGTCTTTTTCTGGGAGAAGTTCTCTCCTATTGTAAGAAACACCTTAAAAAGGAGCTTCTCATCCCGAAGCTGCAGTGGGTGGTGGAGCTCTAAATGGACCATTCCAGATGAACTCTGTCTCTGGGTCCTCCCCACCATGCTGCTGCTGAAATGGGAGCGAGGAATGTTTGCAGGCTTGACCTGCACCAGGTAGAAAAAAAGGTTTTACTCGGAAATGCCATCTATCTGAGCAGGTTTTGAGGGTGCTAAATTGCAGTGTAAGAAGTCATAAAAGTCAGGGCTTTGACAGCTATTACTGATGTCTTTTCCCTGCTGAATTCCTTAAAGGTCATAACATTTTTAAAAAATTAAAGGAATGTATGCTGTTCATAGGCAGATTGTACAAATTGTCCTCGTGGTTGCTCTTTCGATGTTTTACTGATTGAACTCCAGAAACTTTATTTAAGCCACCCATCAGTTCAGCATTCAGCGGTGTTAACGTAATGCTGGCTTCGTGTGGGATTTTGTGTTTGTGTGGATGACCCAGGAGAATAAATGGGGATAAATGGGGGCTTTTAGAGAAAGAACTGAGGAGTTTCCATGGGTGCTGCAGGTCCCTGTGCTGGGGGTGGCCGTGCGGAACAGGAGATGCTGCTGGTGGCAGGAGCATCCTGGCAGCTCCCCTGCACCTCATCGCTTCTCTGCACAGGGAATTGCCTGCTGGAGAGCAGGAATGCTTTTTGTTCCTGCTCTGCTGAAAGTTACAGAAACATTTTAAAAAAAAAAAAAATTAGAAAAATTTTAGGAAGCTCCTCAAATGCCCTGGAATTGGTGCAATTCCACCGACTTCAGTGAAGGTACGGAAATATGCACCAGCTGAGGTGCCAGCCCAGTGTCCCGACAGCAGACTTTCAAATGCCTTAAATCCATTTATGTAACGTAACCAGCTGGAGATTATAGCACTGGATCCTGTTTAGAGGATTAAATATTTTTTTGGCTTTAGTAGCAGTGGGAAGAGCTGGGGAGGTTTTCCCATCCCCGGCCAGGAGCCCGCTCAGCATCCTGACGCTGTGCAGCGTGATGCCTGGCACCTCTCAAGAGGCCACGTAGGACTGCAAGAAAGGCTTTGATTTACCTCTTTGTATAACTTAAAAAGAGAGGTTATTATCTTTTCCTAAATAAATTTGTTCTATTTAATCCCTCTATACCCAGGATGCTGTCAGGCTTGCGTTCAAGGCAAGCAGAGACCGTTACAAGCTGATGCTGTCAATTTGGCACCAAAAAATATAAATATATAACATTATAAACATGAGGTTTCCCCCCCTCACCATTTTTTCAGTTACACAGTAATTTGTTGCATTGAAATATTGTCTGGTTTTCTTAAGGCAAGGGCTGAACTTGCTAGAAATAGTAACAAAAATGTGTATTTGTAATGAGGCAGATAGTTAAAAGGTGCCCGTGCCAGTAGTCTCTGATAGAAGGGACACAAAACCTGTGCTCGCTTTTTTTCCCCACGGCACCGAATATGAAGTGTTTTCACGTGGGGCCACGTGTGAAGCATCATATTGGATTTGTAACAGGTACGTGCTGTAGGGAGCTACGGGTATCCCAAGTGGAAGAGTTTGGGGAGGGGTGTGAGAGGCTCCACCACCACCAACGGGCAGGTGTGGTGGTCCCTGCAGCCTTCCCAGGGCTTGAAAAGGACCAGTGTTGTCCTTTGTAGCGATGGGTGTGTGTATATCTTGGGAGAAACTGTACTGATCTCCTGTGTGCTCTTTTCTTTTTCTTTCTCTTGAAATTCAGTTAGAAAAATGGCAAATCCTAAGCCTTTTTTGCAGGGATGTGTTTACAGTTTAATTCAGCCTTTTCTTTTTCTTTTTTTTTTTTCTCTCCTTTTCAAAATAGCCCTCATTAAAAAAAATCTTTCTGAAAAACAGCTGCTTTTTTTCTGAAGTTTGTGTGCTTTTAAAAGATTGAAAGGAGTTGAATAAACAACTCGGCTGCCTTGATTTAGATGGACACTACCTTTATTCTTCAGGTTTTTCTTAAAAACAGACTTGCTAGGTCAGAATTATTTTTTGAAGACATTTAAACTGAGTGCTTGTAATGCAATCTAGACTATTCAAGATGAAAAGAAAATAGCTCTTCTGCAGAATCACAGACAAATGTAGAGGAAACGGAGACAGAGGGAGCATTTTAGAAGTCGTCCAAGAGAGAGAGGTACCTTGTTCTTCCTCGTTCCATGATGGGCAAACCCATGGCTGTGTTGGCACGGTCTCTGCTTTTGTATCCTCATCTCTGTATAATTGATTGCCAATTAAAAGCTGGACACCTTGACTACCTCTGAGTAGCGCCCTCAGATGACTGACACTGGGAGACGACGCAACTCTAGCAGGTGGAGATGCTGAAATTTCGTGTCCCCCATGTTCTGTGACAGCATTGTCCCAGGAATATGGCAACGTTCAGCTATTAACGAAGCCCAACGGATGAGGAGAAACGTGAGTATTGTGTACGGAGTTAACAAATAGCTGGTTTACCCTCTGCTTTAGGAGTTTTCTGCCTGGCAGTAAGTCCCGCACGCCGGCTGAAGGCATGGTCTCCACCTGGGAGAGCATTCCCGATATTCCCATCATTACTCAGCAGCCCAGCCTGCTCGGAGCATTAGCAAGGGCTTGTTCCGACAGCTCTCGGCGCTGCTGCTTTTAATACTGTGCGACTAAATGTCAAAGTCATCCCTGATGTATTCTCTTGTAGGCAGCCGTTGTGTTTTCTTGCCATAATTGCAAAATGTGTGCCCGTGACCCCGAACAAGCAGATTTACAGTGCCCCGTTGATAAACTGAACCACCGTACGTGCGTTTTCTGACCAGTGACACAGTGACAGTGGGGTTCCCGGTCCTTCACTCGGGGTGTTCCACGTTGATTATCCCTCGCTCGCTGCTACCCGGGAGCAGCACCGCGTCGCTGCTAATCCAATCTGCTTATTCACAGATATTTGAGAAGGGAATCCCTTGCCCAAACCTCTCTGTAAACAGCCGGATAAAAAGTTGGCAGGAGTCGCCTTGACTTCTGACGATGGCTGAGGTACTTAAACCCGAAAACAAAATAAATGCGGCTTCAACCTTGAAAGGATGAGGCAAAGAGAGAGTTCCTTTCACCTTGAAGGTTTCTGCGGAGTGGGGCTCCTCAATCAGTCGAGAGCCCGGACACATTGCCGGAGTTGTCTTTGTTTTTCAAGCAATAGATGATAGAGAGATTATAGGTTGTTGCCCCAGGGAGATCTCTTTTCTAAGGCTCTGGGATTTTTAAAGGAAAGAGGCTTTTTCAATATGAGTACTTCATATCTTTTCACTGTCCGCTGGTGGGGTGGGGAGGATAGCATTTGTTAGCCTGGCTTTTACACACCTTTCTTATTATATGAAAGATTAAAATCAATTGAAGCTCAGGGGAGGCTTTGTGGAAAGGAAATACGTGGTTCTAAAATATGCACACAGACCTACTACTACAGCTGGGTTTTTTATATCTGCTTTATAGTCCTTGTCATACTCAAAAAAATCTTATGATAGTGATAGGTGTTCTTCAAAGACAGAAATTATATCAACACCTTAAATTTTACTAATAAATCAATAGGTAATTAGTACAGACCTTTGAATCATTTATAATACCGTATCCAGAAATAGCCCTATACAAGAAAACCCAGGGCTGGATGGATCTGCAGACTTTGGGAAGAGGCTGAGGAATAGTTGAAGGCAACTTTGTGTGCAGGGTGGTTTGCTGACTGGGGCTTGGTCAGAGGTGAAGGCAATGTCAAACCCACCAGGTGGAAATATAAAGGTTTCTGATAGTCTAGGGTGCTAGTGACATCTTTCTGAAAGAATTCCGCAGATTCAGGTCTCTTACCAGGCAAAAGGCATTTTCAGCCTGAACCATAGTCTTTGCTGATTGCATCCAGGACTTGTTTTCGACAGGGATGGAAAAAAATCAGCCCAGTGTCAGTTTGTATCTGTGAGATACAGGTGCGGTCAGGATTCGTAGACCCTGGGGACAGTCCTCATGGTTGGACTTTGCCTGTGCTTTCCTGGGAGGTTATAAACCGCTCTGGGAGCCTTCAGGACCAGGCTGGAGGAGGCTTTGAGCAGCCTGGTCTACTGGGAGGTGTCCCTGCCTGGGGCAGGGGGCTGCAACTAGATGGTCTTTAAGGTCTCTTCCAACCCAAACCATTCTATGATTCTACGATTGCCAATGGCACAGGTCATCCCAGGGTGTGGGATGTGGCTGCTGCCCCTTCTGCAGCTGTGACAGGCCACCTACACTCCTGGTGATGGATGAGGACAACGGAATGAGGCAAGATGTCCCAGGGCTGCTGGTCCAGTGGTTAAGGGCAGTGCCATGGATGGAGCAGACTATGATGCTTAGTTCAGGAAGGCACCGGTGGCATCCTGGCAGGTGGGTTTCTGGTCACAGTGCAGATCCGTGAGAGTTGCATGTGCATAAAAACACCAAAGGTAGTTTAAGGTGTCTACATCCCTTAGTTAAGTCTAAAGGAACAAACAGTTTACGGTAGGTTTTTAGATAATGCAGGTTTAGTGTCCTTATTCCTAACGAGAGAATATGGTTGAACAGACTCAGAATAGATGCGTTACGCAGCAGCTTTTGAGAGCCCTGGTGAAACCGTGATATTATTCATCTCAAAAGCAGAATGTATGTCTTTGTTGCTTCAAGAAGAAAAATGTGCATGGATGCATTGTGCTAGGTAGGGACAATATTTTAATTTCCTGTCATGATCCTGTGTTTCTAGGCTTGGATATATAACTCTGCTGAATGATTTCCTCAGGGCTAGAGCTTAACTTACAAGACACCAGAACAAACCTGACTGTTATTTGTGTATTTAAAAGTATCTTTCAAAAATATCCCTTTGGTTGTTCTACTGGTTCAGCACTGGAGATCAACAAATAACCTGATCGTTAATGAGCAGGTGGCAAGTTCTTTGTTATCTGTTGTGATTCCTTCGATGGAGGACCCGGACACGCCTTGATATCCTTCTGCTATACTATTTATTATTATTATTACTGCTGTTACTACTGTTGTTGTCTAATAATTCTTTGTAGCTCTATCCTGGGCTGGTATCATCCTCAACAGAGCAGTGTGGGTTTATCTGTTTATTTTCCTGATGTCAGCTGTGATGACTCAGGGAGAGAAGGCTGCTTGGTGGAGAAACTGGTGATTTTCTGAAGTAATGGAGAAATGTGCCTTTAGCGTATACTGAAGAGAACATCTGCGATCATAATCGTGCTGTTGACTTACTAAGAGAACACAAATTACGTTCTATTAAATAAAGTTTTTGTCGTAGGACAAGTCTCTCATTAGGCTGCCTCGGGAATTGCCTCCTCCCGGCTGTCTAGACCCAGAGGGAGGACGTGCTTTCTTTTGCATGTACGGATCAGGTAGCAACGTTTTATTTGAAAAGTGCTAATTTGATGACATTTGCTATAATTAATCATGTGGCATTTAAATAGCTGACATTACGACACCGCTGTGGAACAGACGGGCTGAATGAGAGGCTTCGCGGCTGAAGTCTCCGAGCAGGAGTCTGGCCGGTTGGTGGCATTTCCACGTTGGCTCCCACGTGCTGCCAGCATCACAGGACCTGGGCTGGCTCCTGACCTCCCCTGGCTGATGGACCCCGGGCTTCCTTCCCAGCTCACACCCCAGTCACCACGGGGTGGAGGTGTTTAACTCTGCCTGTAATTCAAATCGCCCCAGATACTTAGAATCATAAAATCAATCGTCTAGGTTGGAAGGGACCTTAAAGATCATTTAGTCCAACCATCAACCTAATGCTGACAAAAAAAAAAAAAGAAATAAGCAATAAAAATCACTAAACCATATTCCTAAGGACCATGTCAACCC
>JAOXJM010000003.1:13808392-13841628 GCA_026413425.1 Tringa solitaria
CGGACTAGATGACCTTTGAAGGTCCCTTCTGGCCCAGATGATTCTATGATTCTATCTAAGGCCAGTGCAGAACAATTTTATCCCAGTGTCTGCTCTTTCATTGTTTTATTTTTTCTTTCCTAATTTCTTCCGGAAAGCGAAACGGGGGAGTCAGTGTTGGCAATGCAAAGGACAGCGGCGCTTTAAATATGTTTGTCAAAAGTTGTCCCATGTTAGTTTTCCTGTCTGCAGCAAACGTGACTGCCATTTCATAATTCATTACAAGTGAGAGATAAAGGGAATGAAAAAATTTCTCCTCTCTACAAGATGCTGCCTGGCATGATAATGTGAGTTTCCATAGACAAGCTGAAGCACCAGAAACCCTCTGAGGACCAGCATCTCTGTGGGGTCTTTTTCATTTGTGTTTCTGTCAAGCAAAGAGGAAATTTTTCTTTGAAACTTCCAGCTCAGCAAGCGTGTGTCACATTATTTTATGGTATTTGGGGTCTGTATTTGCACTCATTTAGCTGCACAAAGTAAAAAGCTGCAGCAAGAGCTTGCTCCAGTGGGGTACACACGAGGCATCTGCAATGTTAATGCTCAGCTATGGAGAGAGAGGGGGCTGTGAACATCTCATGCTGCCAGTAAAAATACCACTTTCTGCTATTGCAGAATTGTCTGTGCTGGAAGTCAGTATGTGAATAACACATTGTTTTGCTAGGAAAATATAAAAAAAAATCTAGGAGTGAAATAACTCTGTTCGAGTCAACCCAAGGGGAAATGTCTGCCCAGATTTTTTGGATTAAAGTAATAAAATAAAAAGTTTTCAGAGTCCTCAGCATTTTGTCTCAAGCAGAAGAGTTGCTTCAATATGAACGTTTGAAGTATTTCCTGTAGAAAGAATATAAACAGGTAGCTTTTATGAAATGGAACATAAAGTCGAGGAGGATTTTTTATTTTCTTTTTTTTATAATATCATAGTAAAAAGTGATTTGATTTGGCAAGAGAACAGTGGGTGCCTTGCAGGTATTGCTGAGAGCCCCTGTTTGCCAGTGAGATGAAGGAAGGCACAAAAAGCACTGAGGATGCCTTGTTGCCTGTTTGGAAGCAAGATGGAATCCCAGGGAGGTGCTGAGGATATACTATGCGAGGAGGAGCCATCCTATGGGGACAAGCAGCTCGGGCTCGGTGTGATGGAGGAAGGAGAAAGAGGTCCAAGCATGGCACGATGATCTGTGACTCCCACAGCTGCATGTTGGCCAGCGGCATTGGTAGCACTCGAGGAAAGCTGTCCAAGTCCTTGGAATGCAAGGTAAAAGCCTGAGGAGGAATTTTAGCTGTGTGGGTAGACAAATCAGGCTGTCTTTGATAGATGGTGGGCAGAAAGACTTGGCAAGATTTAAACATAGTCTCAATATGAGAACCCAGATAGAGATGTCAAAGTCCGAGATGATAGATAGGTCAGAGATGTGAGTGACAGGGAGGGCTTGGGAGGAGAACAAGATCACGGCTTGCATACCAACACACCAGCTTTCTCCTCTCCTAACCCAAGCCTGGCCATGGCAGTTCACTCCTGGCTCAGACAAGAGGAGCTGCAAGCCTTTCTCCCTGGCCGGAGGCAGCATCCTTCCTCCTCCTCGGATGTCTGGTTTGAGTTCAAACCTATGACTCCTCCAGCTACGCATCTTCTCTCATCCTGTAACTAAGTCGAGCCTTCAGAGCAAACCCCACCAGGAAAGTCCCCCAGCTGCAGATGCCCCCACAGTAAAGGCTCATTGAGAATTTATGCATCTTCTGAGAACAATTATGTTTCTGTGCAGGAAAGACAAGGGAAAGGAAAGGTCTAGAAGTCCAAGCTGGAGCTGGCCACTTGGTAAAGATGCACAGGCAGTACCTTGTTTAATGCCTACAGCAATAAAGTCCAAGCAAAAACACCAGAGAAGAGGGAGGGTAGGGAAATGGCAAGATGTTTACCTCCAAAACTTCTTTTTTTTTTTTTTTTTTCCCAGTGAAGTAGAAATCCCAGTGAAATTTCTGTTCTAAAGGTCAAACTAGAAAGCTTTCATCCCCAGACTTGTAAACTATTTCTGAAATCAGTGACTCTAAAAATTATTCATTAGAACACCAGCTCTTAAACTTAAATTCTGTTAAGCTCCATATCAAAGGTGGGTTTATTCCAAGTTGCGTAGCCCGTCTTGACACAACAGGAAGGACATAGGCAGAAGAACTTAATCTTTGTGTATTTGTGCAAGGGATGACATAAACCCCTGCTTTTAAAAAGCCAGGCACACGTTTTATAGAGACAGTGTTTAGAGATATTAGAGCCATAAATATCAGGAGGCAAATGTTGTCATGCGTTTCGAGAGCAAAAAGCTTTAATGCTTTTGTGGGTGCTAGTCAACAGTTAAAGTGCTTTCAGCCTGCCTTCATATAGACGGGCTAGGATTTCTTCAAGCCAATGTCCTCTGAAATCTGAAATTGATTGAGATGCACTAGACTCTTGTCTTCAAGGCTATTTTATGGGCCAAATTAGTGTAGTTTATAGTCTACAGCCAGGAAAGTCATATTATTCCATGGGCAGCAATGCAAATGTCTTCTGTCTCCATCTGGTTGTGTATTTTTTCCAGGATATGAAAGGATGCTCTGTTGTATGTGGAGAGTTATGCAAATCAGATGAAAACAATTTGGAAGAGGGCACACAAGCTATCTCTTGGTAGAAGGTTCTTTATTCCTTCTGAGCCAGAAAGACTTGGCCAAACTCTCTGGTCAGCTTTTTTTTTTTTGTTCAACAAGGCGTCATTGCCAAACTGTTCAGGATACCTTTGAGATAAGTCATGTGGTCTTTAATAATTAAAAAAAAATCCCATTGATTTGGATTCAAGGATTGCATATGACCTTAAACATGATTCTAAATCTTAGATTGCTGCGATCATAAAAATTATAGAAGGGGTATGAGAAGGCAAACACTGTTATGCTCCATAAATCTCTTTAAGTCATGCTTGAAAATTGACTTCAGGTGTCTTGGCTGTTTCTGTCTGCAAAAGTGGATGGTGCCTTTCATGTATATGAAGAAGTAACTACGCCTTACCTATATCATTACTTTACTTCCTATTATATGTGAGCTTCAAAGGTCATTTTATATATGTAGTAAAGGTTAATTCTTACCAAGTTAATTTTTAACAATTTATGCATCTTTTGTCCAAATTACAGCCAAGCCTCAAGGGTCAAATACCAAACTAACCACCTAAAAAAGCCCTTTTTTAAAAACTCTGACCAAAGGATTTGTTGATAATCCAACTGAAGTATTAGTAAAGTGATCAATGAAGTACTTTTAGCACAGTTACAGTGACGCTAAGGCTACAGTGCGTGGTAACCAGTTACTGCTAATTCCCAGTAATTAGACTATTGCAGTGGTGGCCACAGCCCAGCATGTGTGGGCATTTCTACCCTTTTCCCTTCCTGTGCTCCTCATGGACATGAGCTGGGTGGTGTCAGCCTTCCCAGAAGGAGGCGCTTTGTCCTGGTTTCAGCTGGGAAAGAGTTAATTCTCTTTCTAGTGATTGCTATGAAAGGAATGGCAATAATACCTGTTGGCTTTAGTTGTTGCTAAGCTTCCCATAGAAGCACAGATAGAAGGATGGGATGGCCAATGGAATATTCCATACCATAAACATCATGTAAATGGGAGTTAGCTGAAATCTCTGCTCAGGATGATGCCAATCCACCACCCAGTTACAATCTTGTTTTTCCTTCAATCCCATCCATCCTCTGTCAAGGTTCATTGAATAGCTCACTCTGTGGGATAACGATCTATTTGAAGATACAGATAGACGTATAGATACAGGTGTTATGCTTTGATAGCTACTTGCTATTAACATCGATGCAGTAGAGCAATATCACTGATGTGTTATCAAATTTGCTTTACAGAAGTCTCTAGAGATAGACTTTAAGTAAAATATAGCAGCATAAAAGCCACTAACATTATTTTTTCTCTAAGCCTGAATATTAGTCATGTTTCCCTTGGAAATTAAAATTCAGCGATGTATAAAGAAGTGATTGATGTGTGTATGTTTTTGTTAGAATATAGTAAAAGGAGAAATAGTTTCATATCAGTTAAACAAGAATAATAGGTAAAAATAGTATTGACACTGCTTTTCTAATCATTAGAAAAAAAAAAAACCTTAAATGTAATGACAAAGGGTTCACTAATAGCATGTGAGTTTTTGACAGTGTGTCATTCAAGGCAATGTGCAGCACTGCTTCCTTCTACATGATAGTCACATAAATTGGCTTTCTAAAAGACATGCAGACACCTGTCACCATCCATTTGAATCATTTACTAATCATGTAATCTTCTATAATATTTTGGGGATTGTTTAATAGTTCTAAAATAGCCCTTTTGCCTAGAGAGTTCTCTTTTCATTTCAGAACCAGCACAACTATGGATTTTGGATTTTAAAAATATGCTACGCATTGAAAAAAACTGATTTTTTTTTTTTTTTTTAATAAAGCAAAACAGGGAAACCCTCCTCCGGCAAACAAAGGCAGGGAAAACAGAGCTTAGCTCTCATAAAAAATTGGGATCTCTCTTGTCAAATCATCAATGACCTGAGACTTGCAGGCTCCTGGGGGAAGGCGCCTTGTTTCACTCTGGTTTCCAGGACGTGCCCAGTTCAGCAGCCGAGTTATTTCCACGTTGCAGCCAATAACAGGAACCAAGTGGGTCTCGTACAAACGCTGTGAGCACCGCTCTTGGGCAGAGGTCTTAACAACAGAACAGTCAGTGGAGCTGTAAATGAGAAGGGCTAGAAATACAAAAAGCAGAGGTCAAATATTACACTGCCCTCGCCGGTGGAAACTCGTGGGAAAATGAGCTGATACGGTCCTGCTTGCTTGTACTTCCATGTTATCTGTGAAATATTTATTTTACAGAGCAAAATTTGGTTTCCAGGACTTATCTAGTGGCCGCTTAGAAAAAGAATTACCAATTTTCATAAATAAAGCACAAAACCAAGTAGGTCCTAATAAAGGATAAAAGGCCACAACTCTTTTGTTTTGCTTATAATTGAATCTTCTTCTATAAAGACTCGGGGTTTTTGTGCGTAAAAACTTGGGGAAATTTTTCATTAATCAGAGTTGGATAATTTTAACTGTGAAAAGCCATATGTTTTTGATTAAAATTTCCATATGCCATTTACGGAGACAAACTACCCAGTCTTAAGAGGCTTTGGATTGTTCCAGATTGTTTAAGCTTTTATTGAACCACATTTAGGGTGTTGGAAGGAGGTCGTTCAGTGCAATACCTTACCCCTGCTGAAAAGCTGATGGGACTGACAGCAGCTGCTGGCACCTTCTGGGCTTCTGAGTGGTTTTTGAGGAATAAGCATCTCTATCAGACTGGTATCGCTTACTGGTACCTGCGAAGTTGTGTCACTAAATGTTAAGGCAGAGTTTTAATGGAAAAAAAAAAAAACAACCTAGTAATGGAAGAAAAGACATTCAAGTTCATATTAAAGGCTGGGTGTTAGTGTGCAGGTGCTAATAGCGTATTGCACTCTGGTGCGTTCCAGCACCAGATGTCAAGTTTTTGTGCAAATATTGGCTAATGAAGTCTCTTTTGAGACACCCAGTTTAAGTACTTGTCCTTAGAGATGTGCAAACTATGACTCAGAAGTTAAATGACTTTCCCAAAGTCATGCAAGCGCTGGTACAGTGGTGTCAGGGGGAAAAATCAATGTATTTTTCACAGGTTAAATGCATACAGCTTTGTACTCACATGGGTCTGTTAAGTCTGATTTAGAATTGATAACTGTGGAGATGATGAAGTTTAAATGGCACCTTCACTCGTTCATTAAATAAGGTCTGAGCAAGTGTTAATTGCAATAACCTGTCTGCATTCCTGTTACGCCTCCTTATTATATTCTCCTCTTTGCATTGAAAACATTACTAGTCATATCCTTGTGTGATACTGGAGGTACTGAAGCTTATACAGTATTTTTCTATTTTCATTAGAGTCATTGGTTTAATATTGTGAGCTCCCAGTAAGCTTTGGCAGGACAGTGACCTCCAGAACTGGAAACCATTAGTATTTTCTTCCTCCATGGTTTTTCTTAATCAATTTTGACAACTGCTTTGTAAATAGAGAATGCCCAAGTTAAATAGGGCAAAAACCTAATGTGCAAGTGTATTTTTTTTTTCTAACAGTCATGCAAATATCTGTTCTTGATTATTTGAAATCATACATTTAAAAGAAAAGCCTGATCTGCACATTATTCAGTGATGCAAGTGACCTAGGATATTTCATGAGGCTTTTGCTGCTCCGATTAGTTAGGGAAAGTTTACATCCTTCTTATATCTGCTCTCCCTTTTGATCCTATAAATAAAACAGTATTTTTTCATGGTCATACAGTGCCTAGTGCCACAAATCCCTGAGTTGTTGAGTGGATCCATTTTCACCAAATGCACATGCAGAGATCCTGGCTCCAGCAAGAAGCAGTTTCTATTCTTGTAACCAATCCTCAATTCTGGTCATGTTTTCTTTGTTTCTTGTATAAATATTTTTATTGAAATTAAACCTCCTTTCTTTATTGATCTGTGCAATGGTGGATCGCTGTAATTGAAGCAATTCAGACGCTCAAAACTTTAATTAAGTCACAAAAGTGCCTGCATGCTAAAACTTAATGAACTTATCACTTCCAGGCGTGGTTTTGCTTTGTCTTGTTCTGCCCCTTCTGTTTACCAGCACTCATTGCGTTATGGCTGGCGTTTAACTATAAACTCTTTAAATGACGAGGTCTTTCATTTCTCTGTAACAAGGTATTTAGTACCTATGGGGTACTTAATAATTAATCCTAATGGGATTATTTTCAGATTTCTTACATACTATGCTGCCAGATCCCAGGCAGAAAACTTGTGGGACTGTCAGGTCTGTTGGTGGGCATCAGGCCATCAGACCATCACACTGGCTTCCAGACCTTCTCTTCCTCCCCACTATTTCATGCACCTGGGGACTGGATACGTGCAGTGCCCTGTTTGTCACAGTCCATATTTTCTGCCTGTTTATCCCTAACTGAACCTGGCTGCTTAAGTGTGATTAAAGCACAATGTTTGTCCACATTCTGCAAAGGTGGTCTTGATCTGCAGGCATCAAGGATGCTGAACCCACTGCTCTCTGTTGTTTTTTATCCCAGCAACAGATCATTGCCGCTCATAGTAAGTGTAATTTCTCATCTTCGCTTCCATGACTTCAGTTTCATACCCCTGGGTTTTATTAACGTCCTCCACTGGGTTAGCAACCACTTCAAGAGATGGCATTGTCTCCTCGTGACGGTGCTTCTGCATGGAAACCAGAAACGTCTCACTTCTGTTGGTGAAAGTAGTGACCTGTTCGAGGCTTTCGCTGCCTCCCTCCCCCAGATTGTTTTCTTTTAATCTATATCCTCAACTGTTTTTCAAGAACTCGTGGGGGTTTTGTTGTGTTGTTTTTGTTTCAAACTATGGGCGAAAGTACTTGTGTTGGGAGTCAGTGATTTCATTGACGGTGTACGCAGGAGAAAAGGATAAACAGTAAAGTGTGGAATAATATAACAAGAAGGAGTAGGAAACAAACAATTTAAAAAAAAAAAAAAAAAGGTAAAATATGAAGCAGTGAGAAAAACATGAGTAGAGGCCAGCCCTGTAGCAGCTCATGCTGAATGGATGTGCTGTGTCATGGGCGGACATCTACTCAGGTGCAATTTCCAGAGAGAGCTGGTGTTGAGGGAAACACAGAAGTATCACGGTCCTTCTTCCAAACAAGAAGTGTGCCAAGAAATAATTGAGTTTGCTGGCTTAATAAGTCTTCTGGCAGTTTTGTGTGTTTGTTGGGGTTTTTTTGGCAAATAAGAACAAAAATCCTCATTTTTTAGCCAGGATCATTGGACTTAGGGGCAAGGCAGGTGGAACTGGATGCTCTCAACAGGAGAGACACATGCAGCTGAACCGTTTATGCTGTAATTCAGAGTCGTTCCGTAGCCATGAGGGTTATTTTTTTCTTCTTTTTCTGTCCCACTGATTTTTAATGTCAAAAGTATAGATAATAATTTCTCTCCAGGCAGGGGTAAAGAGGCAGTAGACAGCTCTGTTTCCCTTGGAGGCAGGTAACAAAGGTGGGGAAGGAAGCATTAGAGTTCTCCATCTGCGTTAAAGCTTCCTGTGGGGTAGTTTTCACCAGGTGTGTTTAACTTCTGTGTACCCCCATGGATGGGGAATTCAGCAGTACGACATTTCAGTGGAATATTCTGCACCCATTTGAGCAGGAGTTTGTCAGAAAAGGTTTTTGTCCCCGTTGCACAGCACGTGAGAGCCGAGGAGAACCTCTTGAGTCTGCACATCACTAATCTAGATGCTTTTTAACCATTCAACACTAATATTGCTCCTAATTTCTTGGGAAAGATTGCGAAGTGGTAGTTAAATGGAGTTTCTTATTAATGAAATCTTAACGATATTAGTGTTAATTCAAGTTACTATTTAGGTATGGCAAAAATAAATTTAAAGTTTGGATTTCGCGATGCACGAGCATAATCAGCCTAATCAGTTTGATGAGCCATTAGCTTTTCTTATAATTACCTTAATCTTTTTAGTTTACTTGGAGCTAGATCTTAAGCACGTGCCTGAGGTTTTTCAGAAATGACAGTTGACTTTCGCAGCTTGAGAGTTTGCGGTAGGAGCGATAGTGACAAATGTTCTGTTTTGTTTGCTGCCTCCAATTGATTTTGACCATTCTTCCATCATTTTCTAGTTGTCCGTCCAAGCAGAAACTCCTTTTCTGGGTAGCAATCCTTTTCTTGTCATAAATACACAGCCATCTGTTTTGTCAACAAATGGGGTTATTTATTCCTTGAAAAATTTAAAAAAAAAAAAAAAAAGAGGCCTAGATTTGCATTTAAACTATTGAGGCATGCACTTTCCCTCCATCCTGTCGTAATCGAGAGCTGCTGGGTCGCCAGGCAGGTGGCTGTTTCTTAGGATTGGTAATGAAAGACTGTTCCCATTCCCTCCCCTGTGATTAACCAAAGAATTCCCTAGAGCACTATCTAAGTAAGCTTTAACACGGACGCTCAGAGCTGATGCAATTTTTCTTTCCTGTGTTCCAAGGCAGACCTGCTTATGGCTTTTTTTTTTAGGATTCAGGCCTGAAAAGTGACTTCTGTATAATCTCTAAAATGTTTTGTGTGTGTATGTATGTGCCTACAGCATAATGTATTATTTCTGTCAACCTAGAGGAAGATACAAATAGCTAGAGACATGAAGAATCTTCCATTATATATAATTTGAGACTCTTACAAATATTTCTGCAGTTTTTTTCCACTGCATCTGTATGTGTGTATGCATACACACGTGTATACATGTATATAAAGCATCTGTTTTGGTGATTGGGACTTGTTTTGCTTTTACTTTACTTTTTTCATTTATTGGAGAATAATATGCCTGTAAAAATGTTTCCTAATACCACATTTATTCCTCCAGGCAGCATTTTGGTTTTAGGATATTATTCCTTATGCAACTCTCCTCAGGGAGGATGAGATCTAATCTTGCGCCTGTGTGCGGTCAAAATACATTTAAATCCCTGGGGCTGGTAGGTGGCCAGAGGGATGTAACAGTGCTTCCCAAAAAGTGCCATTCCGCCTTTTTTTTTAGAACTTCGGACAGGAAAATTATATCTCTTTATTTTCATTGATAACGGCTTTTCTTCTGTTTTCCTTCTATTTTTTTTCCTAAGCCAAAAAAAGACAGAAGGACAAAGAAAATCGCCCTCCTCGAAGTCGTAGGCTCAGACTATGGCTTGAGGCTGGGAAATTCCACGCTTTATCCTCTCCCTTTACCTACAGAGTCTGAACAAACAGCTCACACGGGTGAACCTGCTGTTTAATCGATACCCAGGTTAAATTTGGACCAGTTTTAAACTCAGGTGTAGTTCTGAACCCCCAGTTTTGCCCAAACGACCGAGGCACGACCTCAGCACTGCCTGGGTTCGGTCGGTGACACTTCTGTCCCCGGGCTTGGGCAGGAGAAGGGTGGGAGGGTGGCTGGTTTGGTCTGCTTTTGTTTTCACAAATAATTCCCTGCAGTGCAGCAGGCTTTTTAAGTCCCCGCAATATTTATCCACTAAAATGCAAATGGAAAAGCTGAAATAATACAATAATAAGATCCCAGGAATGATGTAAGATACAATGTAAGGGTATGGCAGGACTGGGCTGGAAATCTCACAGCGACTACTAGAACTGTCACAAATTGCCACTCGCTACTTCCACTGGAGCGGAATCTCCTTTTGCCTGGATTTTGTCCTGAATTTGGCTTGAGCAGGAAGGATCCGTGAAGAAGGTTTCTAAACTGAAGCAGTGGCTTCTCCTGATTTTATTTCTTTAATTTTATTTAAGTATGCATGCCAGTGCTTCCAGAAAACATTTTCAAGGGAGGTTAAAAATCAAGGCTTAATTTTTCATCCTTGTAACCTTATAATGATGTTCCTACCAGTTCCTGCTGTTAAATATTTATCACCTGCATGTTTTCTCTGGTTCCCAACTGCACCGACAACAAGTTTGTAATCACCAAACCACAGCTCAGCTACGCTGAAAGCAAAGAAATGAGAATTGAAATACAAGGGACTGGTAAAGATAAAAGGCTGCCGAAGTGATTTGAGCGTGTTAGTGCTCGTGCTCCTGCGGCTACCTGGTGCCACCACTCAGCTCTCAGAGTCACCTCCTCACTTCACAGCAAGTTTCTTGAATTCAGTGTGCAAGGAGAGACGAGAGGGAGTTTTTTTGGTTGTTTTTTTTTTGCAGCTTATGGCCTCTGAAGGAGAGGAAAAGGAGGGAGGTGGAAGAATTTAATTTAGTTAAAGCACTGTGTGGCTACGTACAACTATTCCAAGAGACTTCCTTATGGGAAGGGAAGGCTTTCTACACGTCGTTACAAGGGCATCAGTAACAGGTCTCCTAAGGGGAAACAGAGCTGGCTTATAGCATAATTGAAGGTAGTGATTATTTAAGGCCGTAATTCTTCATAAATACATAAAATAAAACGAGCAGCACTACAGGTTGCTGGAGTTTTCTCTAGGTATTTCGTGTACCCTGGGTAAATCAGCACCTTTCCCCCCTTACCAGCCTTGCAGCCTGTGGAGGCTTTTTGCTGCTTCTGATGGTTGGAGCCACAGCAGCCTCCCTGTGCCTCACATTCCACCCAGGTCCCACCAACCCACCTTCCAAGCTGATGTTCACTTCGTTTCTGTGTCATGCAGCAAAATCCTAACAAATCTTCTGTCCTTCTCATGAGGAAAAAAATCCATTAAACTCCCTTTAATTTCTCTCTTGGCAGATCTTGAGAACTTCAAAACCAGAACGAGAAGCACAGTGTCCGTCCGCCAGGGCCAGGGGATGGTGCTGCTGTGTGGACCACCACCGCATTCTGGAGGTAAAGCTATTTCCTTCTCTTGCTTTCAGCACTCAGCAGCAATTTTGCAAGGTTTGCGTTCTCAGGTTATGTTTCAGCAAGTTTAAAATGTCACACCTTAACAAATGCTGTGGTGGTGTTGGTCTGACTGAATGGGTCATGATATTGACCAAATGCACTGGAAGATCTCCAGTTGGGTGTAAGTGCAGAGAAAGGGCCTAATTTTATTGCATACAAATATGCACTTAAGAGATGAACTGATGCAAACTAAAGCAACGTATGCATATATAGAAGACTTGGTCAAGATCTTGTACAACTTTTGGAAGCCTTTCTGTATGTGGCCTGGGGGTGTCTTCTGCAAAAAGGTTGAAGATTGCTGACAGAGCCACTTTTGTGCATCATCTTTTCTTTATTATTTTTTTTTTCAAGCACTCAGTGTCACAGTTTTTGTCTCCTGGGTACTCGGGATCCGTTAGCAATTGTCCAGGTCTCATATGGGAATATATTTGTGGAATGGCAAGACATATTCTTCCTACTGGTTTTATGGGAGGGAGAGGGTTTTAGGAGAGGAGGAAATAACATGCCAGCAAGTTACACAGGGATGCTGAAGGCACCGCTGTGTTCTCTGCTGGGCTTCACACCTACACCTGGTTTTCTGGGAACCATAATCTGATGGTCCAGGCAGAATGATGGAGAAACTCTGCTACCGAAAGTCCCTGAAGGTTTTCCACTGTGTGCACTATGGCTTTTGTCTGGTGACACATTTAAATCCATTGTTATTACAGAGACAGGTACTAATTCATTGAGTGTCCAGAAATACAGACTGTGCAGAAAAGGGCTTAACCTGTCTTCTCTTGACAGTCCCTGGTATCTCTGACACCTCAGAAAGGGGCAGATTTTTGACTTTCATGGAGAAATGGAAAAGCTGTAGTAGCAGACAGGTAAAAAAACCCATAATCTATGCTGAGAATCATTGGCACAGCACACCCAGGGCAAGGAGGTCGCCTCTCATGGACATAAAGGATATTTACAGCCTTCTACTCTAAATTGTCTTAAAAATTTAAGTAGAGCAAAAGGCCTGGATAAATCTATTGAGAATCTGAAGAACACCACACGCTCTTGGAACACCAAAGGTTTTTGGTGCTCTCCAGATTCTCAATACGTTTCTTTATGTTACAAAGTAGTTAATGAGGAGATGAAAGGGAAGGTGCTGCCCGTGCCTGCCCTGTGATGATCTCTTCTGGCAGCACGTGGTACCTGCCAAAGGCCCTTCTCTGGGCAGAGCCAGCATCACTGACTCCAGTGCTCATGTGAGGAGGTTTATGAGCAATTTGTATTAATGGCACTAAAAAAGCCAATGTGTTCTCAGTGGCAAAGGCAAAATTTGGTAGGGAAAAAGAACAGATTCAAAGCAGAGTTTACAAAGAGACAATTATAATAAATAATGTAGGAAATACATTGGGGCAGTTTGCTTCCAAGAGGATGCTGTAAATGTTTAGAAATTAAAAAGCAGTTCTTGCAATTTAGCACAGATTTGTTTTAAATGTGCCAGTCCTGCTTGGTTTTGCTGGCTTCCCGAATGCATGTGTTGCACTGTTATATTTATATCCAAAAAAGTGTTAGAAAGGGAGTCAGTCGGACCTCTCTTCTTGCCGGATGCTGTTTCAGGCATGGCCGTGTGTCGTCTCACAAACCACCGCCAGCAACAGCCAGCCGCCGCGACTGGCTCTTCCATCAGGGACTCGTTCAGTATGTCAACGACCAAGCGGTCATCTCTTGTGGATCTTTGTCCCTTTTAAAGAAATTTGCAATCCTGCTTTGAAATCTGTCCATCCTCATCAGCAGGATGGCGATTGCCTGGCGAGCCGTTTGCCGTGAGGCTGCCCTTACTGAGAGGAGACAAGTGCTTACGGAGCTTCTTCCACTCGGTCTGACCAGCTGGAGGGCAGACCGACGGGAAACCGTGCTTTTACATACTGTGAGGAAGGAACTATACAGCAAATATACCTTCTCGCTTACTTTATTCAGCAAGGGCCTCTCTCACCTCTTGACTTCAGATGCCATTTTTTTCCTTTTAGTTCAGAGATTATCATTGGAGCTTCAGTATCTCAGATTTCTGATGTTAATGACTTGAAGGTGGTTCTTGCACCTGTGGTATAAAGTCCACAAAGTTAGTCGTTATCACAGCGTCTAACTTTTATGAGTGTGGCTCCTATAGTGTTAGCTATACCCCAAAATATGTGCCCTCTGGTCTGCATCAATGGAGCTTGCCACCTTGGCCCTTTCATGTGGGTCTCATTGTCACATCTGATGAAGAACCTGCCAAAGCTAGATTTTAAAAACTGCTGAAGGTGGGTTGTGGATCAGTCACGAGCTCATTTGCAGACTGCAGTGCTGGGGGTGAAGCAGCAGTTTTAGCTTCATTTTCCATAGCCAAAAAAAAAAAAGAAGGAGGGGATATTTGGGACAAAAATGCTTCATGATCCTTAAACCCCGTTCATCTGAGTGTCTTGAATGTGAAGAGCGATGCTCGCCCTCATCCCGTCCCAAGCTAATTGTGCTGCACAAAGGAGGATTTATCAACGGGCCAAGCTGAGGAAGGCAGGGGGTAGCTGGGTGCAGAGCTGCTTCGAAGAGCCAAGCCCTGATTTTTTATACCCTTTTCTAGTTAGAAGAATGAACAGGCTGCCATCTCCTCGAGGGACACGGGGGCTGCATGGACAACACAGAGACACGGCAGGAATCATGCACATTTGTCTTTGTCTCTTTAGCAAAGCTTCACTCTGAGAGTTTTCTGGTTTGCCGTAAGAAAGCTTTGGAGCACAAACACCTTGCGTGGAGATGGGGCGGCTGGTGGGGGTTCGTGTAAGCAGTGAGAAGGAAATGGTGGTACGTTTGTTCAGGTGATTTGGGGGAAAGTTTTGGACTGGGTGTATGTACTGGTGATAGAAAAACATTCCAGAAAGGTGCTTGTGTTATTTCCAGTTTGGGTTTTGTATGTGGGAAGGAGCATCTTATAGTGACCAAGATGTGACAGGCAGAAAACTGAAGGGCAATTATTTCCCTCAATCATTTGGATGGGAGATGGCTTCCTACATGACCACCATCTCTGATCTGCTCTGTTCCAGCTAGAAAATGATCTTAATTGTAGCCAGATCCACAATTAGTCTAAATTGGTACTATTACAATGCTGTAACTAAGCCGGGCTGGAGTTATGCTGGTTGTTGTTTTCTGGTTTGCATAGAAACTATTAAGCAGAAAGTCAAAATAGGCCCAGTTAATTCAGACTGAGACCCTTGTTCTGCAGGAATTTATCCTCCCTGGGGCAATATTTTCTTTTTTTCTTTTCCTTCCTCCCAGGGAAGGATGAGTTTTAAAAGTCACAGCTTGCAAAGTTAATGCTTTGCAGTCGTGTGTGCTTTTCAGTTGGCGTCTCCGTTGGCCAACTGCACATCCCCAGGGCAATCGAAGCTATTTGGTCTCTAGCAGTCACTGCACAGTCACCGCAGCTGTCTCCTGTTCCAGCTCTGGCCAGATGGAGGTTCAGGAGAGAATATCAGATATCACTGGGAAGTAGCTGCATGTCGGAAAAACCACCGTGTTTCATGGGCAGTTTCCATCCCCAGGGTCCAAGGGAGCGTTTGCAAAGCCAAGCTGTAGAGATCAGTTCCTTCCAATACCCCGATATCCCACCGCTGGGATATAACATTGCAAGTATTTAACGTTGTAGTGCAACAGCAAAAAACATTCAGGTTAGTGGGGAAAAATAATACATCTCGTTGAAAGTGCGAGTGGCGTTAAGACAGGGAAAATGCAATTACTTATTTTGGAATTTGATTAGGGCGGCAAACCTAACTTCATCATCCTTGCAAAAAGTGCCTGGGGACATTAATAACCGACACTGAAGTGCAGGGCTGTCGGGGGGGGGGAGGGGTGACTTCTTGATTTTCCTTTTTTTTTTTTTTCAGAATTTTTTACTTTCTGTTCTGCATTGAAATGGACACCTTAAAAAAATGTAGAAATTAAACTATTCAATCTGAGAGAAGCTGTTGCTCTGAAAAGGTGAGACAGGAGTACTTAAGTCCTTTTCCAGTTAGAGAAATAGTAAATTAGAAGGGAATCATTTCCTATCTACTGCTGTGTCATTGGTTGTCTTGGTCTTAAAAATTGTGGATTTTGCTAAAAAAATATCTATCCGCATCCAGACCTCTATCCCTTCAACTGTAGTTCACTCTAATACTTTGCTCCTTGGAAACATCCATACTTAAAGAGCTGGCAGCTAAAAGTGAAATTATGTTGGTCTACATACATTAGTTGTTGAGAAGGGTTTTTTTTTCCTTCTTAATGATGCCAAATAAAGAGCTTCCTACTGTTCAAACGTTGCAAGAAATTCATCCTGAAAATGAGTCCAAATGATTAACAAATATTTTCAGCATCACAAAATGGGCTGCGTGCAGCTCGCATGGAACAAATTGGGCATTGCCATGTATCGTCCTAATTTTTAGTTTAATATGAGTTGGGGATTCAGCGTATGAATCTCAGCTTTTCCCCCCTCCCAGTCCCCCCAGATGAAAATGAAATGCGTGTTTCTTGCAGCGTGGGTTCAGCAGGGAGTCGCTGTTTTGTCAGGTCAGTGCGTCCTGGTGTTCCATTTTGTTAAGCAGCGTAATGATGTGATGGCCTCCTATGATGAAGTGCTTGCTGAGTGCTGGAAATTTGGAATATAAATGTTCATCTGGAGCTCGGGAATATGCTGGATGGAAAACCAGAAAAAATGCAAATCAAACATTTGCTTCTGTTGTATTTTCTGCTCTCGGAGCAGTAGGTGCCTGAGCTCCTGAAGCCACTCCTGCCGTATTTATGGTGCCTTGTCTTTTAGAAGTTTTCAGTTCTTTTCCTTTTTTTTCACCTTCCCCATTTGTTCCCTTACACGCACTAAATCAGCGTAAGAACTAGTGAAAACCTACCTGGGTTGTTAGCATTTTCCTGAGATAAGGACCCTGCGTGTGAAGGGCTTTCCCTCATTATTTCCTCATTATTATTTAATCAAAAGCCTGACGATGGTTGTGTGTTGACCATTCTACCTGTGAAGCTCTATGGAAAAAAAATAATGTAAGCATAAATATTGCTATGGGAATGTGGCATTCAGGGCCCACGTAACAGCACTGTGAGTCACTCTGGGTATTTAAGTGGACAAGAGAGAACAGTTGAAGATCCTAACTTTTAGGATCTTTGTAGCTAAAAGTTGGCCTTGGTTTTGTTGCAACAAAAACACAAGTGTCCCCATCACAGCCACTGGCATTAACTGGGCAGTCCCCAGTCACTGAATCACAATAACAGGTCTGGAAATGGGAGGAACATCAGAAAGGTTTCATGGCTGTTTTGATGAGACTGGTTAAGGTATCTCAGCATGTCTTAGGATGAGCTCCATAATTTGGATGCCATAAAACAATCCTATATTGCTTTACGTTTCCAAAGCCCTGCTGGATCAATAGCAGCCGCCGTCGCCTGGCAGAAGAGCTGTAGGAGGAATCAATTGGGGAGGGAGAGGGGGGTTGCTAGCCAAAATAAAATAAATTAAAAAAACCACAAAGAAACACCAAAAAAAAAACCCCAAACCAACCTTTGGTTTGTCCAAAGTGTTTCATTCCATTCTATTTTTGAGCTTTTTTATTACGTTTAGCTATATTTAGAAACAGTGAAGCATTTCAAAGCATAAAATAGTGTTCAATTGAAGCTGTTGGTGAAAATGTTTTCCATTTGAGAGGAGCTTTGCAGGGGGAAAGATGTGAGCTTTTCTTGTTTGCTTTTTGCGAGGGTTGTTAATCAAATTTGGCAAGATACATTTCTTTGTTAAGATAAACTTAATTGAAACAAACAAACAAAAAGCCCCCAGATCCAAAGCAAACACTGGCTTGTGTTTCTCAGGGCTCTCTGAATGTAAGTTGCATTCCACGGGGGATACGCCTGGGAAGTATTTGGAGGTCGCTGTCCTTTTAATTCATCTCCAAATTTTAAGACTAAAATATTCCTTTGTGCCAAATAGTTCTTTTCATTTAAGTTTGTGGGAACTGAATCATTTAGCTGCCACTTTTACTGGATTTAATTGATAGCCAGGGCAGGGTTAGTTAATATTTAAACAACTACAGTTTTCAAATACCTTCTAACATTCCCTGGCATTTCATTGAGAGTCTAGGGATTAAAAAAATACCATCCTAGAAGGGTGTGCACGTTTCACTTTATGGGGTAAGCACCCCATAAACATGTAGAACAAAAGAGTCTGTAAATCTTTCCCCATCCCTTCTTTGGGAAGATAAATGACCTTGTCTTTTAGGATTTCCTTCACTTTCCCCCCTCCCCGGGTTTTCTCTTGGTTCATCTTTAGAAAGATCTATATACACCATGTTCTCATGACATTTGCCTTCCTGCTCTCGTGGGAAAACCCTATAGAGACTGAGATTTCCAAGAGCTGTGAGAAATGGTGAATTTGAGAGAACTGGTGAAAATGATGTCTCCATTACTTATTTAGATTTTGTGTTCCCTTGGCCTTCCCTGGCACTACATCTTATTCTGAGATCTCTGTAGCCCATCCCACCACTAATCACATCTGTTGTGTACTTATTCTCACTCCTTCTATCTCAGTGATCTGTGGAAGAATTAAGTCAACTGATAACTTTTTTAGGTAGCGCAGCGCTCGGATAAGCAGATGGAAACCTGCCAAAGTTTCTTCAGGACGTGTCTCCTCCTGCCCACTTGCTTAGGGCCACTAACAACCTTCCTGGTGACCCAAGAACTGAACCTTCCCAACAGGATTTCTGGTCCTGCACCTCAGTTCCTCTGACACCTTGTCCCTCTGCTCCTTGCTGTGGAGTCAGGCCACCTTCCCGAGCGTCTGGTAACCTCGTTTCTCTGACTGAAGGGAAGAGTTACAGGAAAATAAGTTTTCTGTCTTTGCAGTGCCCATGTTCTCAAAGCACTTGCAAAATTCCATCTTCCCGAAGAGAAGAGATTCATTAAAGCTCAGTTGTTCAAATAACTCTTTCCCATCTGATGCCATTACTCCTGTTGGAGACACAGCCCGTGTCTGTGAGCTGAAATGTTGACAGAGAATTATTCTCACATCTTTTCACGTAATGGATGTGTTCAGGTTTTCTCGTTCTCTACTGCCTTTTTTTTTTTTTTCCCCAGCAGCTAGGAGAACTTTTAGTTCTGTTGCACAGCTTAATCAAGTAGAACTAACTAAATTTTAGCATTTGACAGAAGAGATGGCAATTCTGATTTCATCTCAATCTCAGCCTTTCCTGCTGTACGGTAGGTAGTGAAGTGTAGACACCAGACATGTTTTCAGAAAGCACTTTACTGATTACAGTGGTGCTAAGACCACTTCTGTGCTCTGCAGAGAAATGATTAGTGTGTGCTTACTCGTCTGGTCAGTTTTTCCTCTCCTTTTGTTATTTCTTTTTTTTTTTTTAAAGCGATGATGGGCACTTCATGGGCTGGAAAGAGTGAAAATGTTTTGGGCTGTAAGTATGGCTGATGGCCTCTATTACGTGATGAATGGTTTGAGGGGTTTGTCTCCTAAATAATCTGTCACGCAAATCACATCTCGTATTTTTTCCTGCTTATACAGTGCAAGGAGGAAGGGGAGAAAAACTGGGAAAACTAATCAATCCAGAAGGGAAAAGGCAATTATCAGGCATTTTCATACCATCAGAGGATCAACATATGGGGCTTTCACCCCCGAGCAGCACTGCTCAGAAGGGAATGCTTTGAAACAGAGTTTTCTTCAGTTGCTGTCGAGTATTTGTGCCCTTTTACTCCCCGTCCTGTAGTGCCAGCATTACAGTTGTTTCTCTCTCTTCTTTGAGGACTGTCACAGCCTTTTCATTTGTCACTCTTGAAGAATTAATACATTATTAATACATGTTTAGAGATGTTGTTGTAACAATGGAACAAACCTTTTTAATATTCTCCATCGGTGTCCGTACAGTCAACATTAAGCAAAATGTATTAAGACTTTGGAAAACAGGCAACCTTGAAAGAGGTAACGGAAGGGGAAGAAATTACTCTAGAAATAGCACATAGCCAAGGAGGCGAAGGACTTTTCTACCTAAAGTCTACCTAAAAGCCTGGAATTATTTAATTCTGTCCAGGCAGCATCAGCCTATTTTGCCTACCCTCCAGGGTTTATGCTGCTGTGGGAACACATGTAGCATTCCACTGGATGACTGGTTCAGCATGGCTTTGGGAAGAGCCTTGAAGCATGTGTTTCCCCTAAGTATTAAATCGGCTTCTCAGAACCACATCTTTTTCCTGTGGCGCATTCCCATTAATAGGAAGTCTTTAGAGGAATGGAAAGTTGAATTCTACGAGTTCCGTTACTTTTCTGTATTTCTTAGGATGAGAATTCTTCACCTGACATACTTCTTATATTGAAAGTGACCCGGAACATTTTATGTCCCCACTCCACTCCAGTAACCTTAATATTCAGCCTTTATTTCCCTGCAGTTTCTTCCAGTGTGGTATGTCCAGAGCTTTTCAAAAATGTGCTTCTTGTGCAACCCATGAGCCCAGGACTGGGCGGTTGCCTCTTGCCCAGCAGATTGCCAAGGTGCTGCACTACCCCTGCCTTCTCCTTATTGAGGCATTAATAGTTTTTCTTCTTTTTCTCCTTTATTCATGTCTGTGTAAGCCTTTGCTGCTTGGTCAGATTTGGTTCCAATTAGTGGGAAGCTAATTTAGAGAGGAGTATCTCACAGATGAGTGGGCAACGTGGCTGTAAATGTTCCATTTCTCTAGGAAACCAAGCAAAAAATCTGCTAAGCTGGTTCTCAGGTTGGTTCAACTATTTGTTAAAATACTACAAGGTCATTGAGCAGCCTTTCCTGGATCGCTCCAAAGGTTGGAGCCAAAATATGAGCTGTCCCTTGGGGCTGGGAAAGAACAAGAAGAAAGAGCCAGAGAAATATTTTCCATTAGCACTAGTCCGTGATGCTTTCGACATGTCTGAATGTGGCAGTGGGGCCAGTGTTGGCAACCGTGGTATGTGCAGCACCAGGAGGTGTCACAGATCTCTTTGGATGATGGGGCAGGAGTTAAATCATGTTGTGCGTGGATGGTTCCGCTTGCAGGATGCGGGGAACGGCAGAGGGGAGGCTCAGTTTCTGAGCAAAAAGGGAAATGCCATGGTAGGGTGGCATGAACCAGGGCTCAGCAGCTCACGGGTATCTTTCTGGAGTAGGAAAAACTGAAATTCAAACAATATTTGACTAGATATTGCTCACTGGAGGAGGATGCAGTATTGGAGATGTGTGGGAGATGGAGAAGACTGTGAGCATCAAAAATATCTGAATCTATTATCAGTTTCTCCTCTTAATAGCGACTGCCACTCACACGTCCCCATACAGTACTCAGTGTCCCACAGCCAAGGAAGTCTGAAAATCTTAAAAGTGGTTTCCAGAGCATAAGCTGTTAAGCTGAAAAAGCCTCCAAGCGACTTATCTCAGGCCAAGAACCAGAAAATAAGTGCCCCAAACCTGCCAGCTCCTAGCCCCTTGCAGTGTAACTCTGGGACAAGGTCTCGAGGAGGGGAGTGATGGTCCTGAAAGCTGGATCGAGCTGGAGAGCGTAATTCTTCTGTGTCTGGTTCCATGTGTTGAAGATTATTACAGCTCAGCAAAAATGGGTTTCATTAAACTTAAGATCGGGCATATGAAGCTCTCATTTAAATAAGAAGTGATTGAGGGTTGTAACTTCCACTTAAAGTGCATCTCCCATCATCTATTTTTTATACCATGCCACAGTCACTGTTTAAATTATTAAAAGCAAGTAGTAAAAAGCTTCTCGGGAGATAGAAATGGATTAGATTAAAATTAATCTGACATAATCCTTTCTCTAAAACTGCTGATTCAGTTTGTGCACAATTTTATCAGCATATTTGAGGATAAGGGAGAAGGATAAATTCCTGCCTAATTTGGGAATGCTTTGGCTCGATATTTCTGACAGCGCAGAGAACACGCAGTGCTGTTTTAATTGAGAAATTTATGAAATTACAAATATTTCCAATAACACAAACGCAAAGCTTATTTTATATTTACGCTACTTTAAGCACCCAAATTGATATATGTGACCTGCCTCATTTCAGCGGGGATGGGTTTTGTGAGCAAGTGTTGCAAAACAGGGTCACAGTCAAGAGTAGATTTTGGCACAGGAATTCAGACCCAAATTTTCAACTGGCAAAAATGTCATTTATCACCTTGCACCACTGCAACCATCCTACCAACCACCTACCATTATATGTTGGTGCCCCAGTTGGGCTCTTGGGGGCAGACAGCGAGGTGTGACATCTCCTGGAGAACTAGAAGGGAAGAGGCTCAGCTCTTCAGTAAAGACCTTGGAAATACCGAAATAATAAGAAACATGACACCAATGGATCTTTTTATTTATCAGTGACAGCTTGTGACATCTTTAAAAGGAAATCATCTGCGAGGTAGTCATGTGGTTTATTCCCCTGCTTGGCTGCAGTCACTGCTAAATGAAGATTGAAATGGTATTGAAAGGGGGTAGAGCCGGCCGGGGCTGGCTAAAGATGAGTAAAATCTGTTGCCTGACAGAATTCAGTCAATAGGCATTTCTTGAAAGTTCTAACATCTTGTGATCTCTTTATAAAATAAATTAGAGATCTGAGTCCAGTTCCCAGGCTCTTGCTAATGGCATTGCACCCACCCTTACCCTCCAGACCCAGCCTTGGCCGGCCCCTTCAGACTGAGCTCTCTGAAGCGACCAGGGAGGCTGTTCCATTTTCAGCTCCCATGACGTTGTTTTCAGATGGTAGATATCAAAACCACTGTTCATATCTCAAATATGTGAAGAGAATCTTTTTTTCCTGTGTATCACAGGCAAGTGGCACAGCATCACGTAGCAGAGATGTCTCCTAAAGGACATACCCCCCGCACTGCTTGGCCAGATATTTCAACCTTGGAGTTGGTCACAATATTAATGCACTGCAGTAAGAAAATTCTCTGCAACCAACTTTCTTTTTTTTTTTTTCAAAGGTTTGATCTAATCTCTTATAGCTACAGTAAGAGGCTGATCAAAGGTAGTGAAAGCTGGTATTAAAGGATTAGCTAGGTCACATTGAAATATGTTTTAAAACAAGCCCAGGGACCTTTAGCTTCACTGAAGCAAGTGCACAAGAAAAAGATTTTTAGGCTAACTCTCTCTGACTTTAAACAGAAAACAAACTGATGGATTAAATCTGTGAGTCATTCCTTAAGGTGATACGTGTAGCACTTTATGTAGAACAAGCCTGGGAAATATAAGCAACGATTGCATCTGGCAAAGCAAATATACAGTGCGGGAGTAAAAATCAGTGTAAGCATCATTTATGCACGTGCCAAGTTTAGAGCGTATTTATTCTCCTTTGATGTTTGTCCATAAGTAATTAGCAGCTTCAGTCCATCCCCCCTTATCTTTTTTTCTGGCCGATCTCTCCTCTCCCTCCTTTCCATTTGCTACTGACAGTATCTGCCACGGAGGTACTTTATCTCTAGCTGTCAGGTGAAGATGAGTGTTTCTTTGGAAGGATGTTGATGCCACTCTGTGGACCATATCAAGCTATTATTCTTTCTTTTTTTTTTTTCTTTAACTGGAATTTCCTCATTGAAATCAACTTACTAACAGAGAGAGCATCATCCAAATCTATACATTGCTCCATGGGAAAAGCTTTGAAGTCATCTAGGCTTGAATCAGTGTCACAGGAGACCAAGCAAGTATCTCCTGGCTTCCAGAAGTACAGTGTTGCATGATTAGTTAGGGGTAAAGGTTGCAGCAAATATATAGCTATTTACTCACTTGTGAGTGCTTTCTGCATTGTTGCTCTTTTTTAAGGTTGGCTTGATGTAGTTACATGGCACATTACGTTATGTGATTGGTAAGATTCTCCTGAAATCTTTATTTCCCCATAAATCAGCTGCCACGACTACCCGTGGGTATTCCTTTATGCCAGAGATGGTGGTGTTTAATCCTAGGATTGCCCATCTGGTAATTTCCCAGGAAGTTCCTGTAGCAGAAATAAGCTTTCGGTTCAGAATTTCTATCTTCAATGGATCAGCATCTCTTTTGGCAGGCCCAACTTCCCAACATTTTGAGTGTCTGGAGCATTATCCTTGGTTGCTGCAGTTCAAGGTTGCATTGCTGTTGGGAAGGGACATGGCCGAGGGGATGGACCCTTCCAACAGAGCTTGTCCAAGAGCAACTGAGTCACTGCTGGATTGAGCCTGACTCCAAAAATTTAAATTTAAACCAGAGGTGCAGGAAACTAAGTGGTATCAAATCTAATGCTGGGCAAGGTTCACCAGTTTCAGTAAGCACCAAACCTGGTTCTCCAAAGGTATCATAAGCCCTTATGACAAATCCAGGTTTTGTTGGGCGGTGGATTTTCTTTCCAGGCAAGTCCAGCCTGAGCTGTACATTTCTGTAAGACAGTTTATGAAGTTTTTCTGACAAAAAACCTTATTGTTTCTTCCAAAATGTGCCATTCTGCGTGCTAGATCAGTGCGGGGGTGGGAGGGTGTCTACTGCCCATCAGAGGTTTTTGAAAGAGGTTTGTGTATTTAACTGCAGTAAATACAACAGCGCAGGACTTCATCTCATAACATTTTCCATTCAGTCATAGGTAAAAGCTGCTGTTGATTTTTCTCCCTGAAGGAGCTTCAAGTTAAGATTTTTGTCAGAATCCCCGACGGCACGGTGCAGTAGTCATTAATGTGCCTGCTGCCAGCCATCGACTGGGGCTGGAAGCTGTTGGCTAGAGATAAGCCGGGTCAATTGTGTACAGCCATCAAATATTTAACTATTTTAGAGATACAGAAAAACAGAGATGCAGCAGATACAGGTGATTATTGATTAGGCTTCAGGTAATGAAGACCTCTCACCTTTTTAATTACCCATAGGTGAAGCTGTACATACTGTACATGTGGGCATCCACACTTTTGACTCATTATTGTACGTGTGTACCCAGTTTTTCAGTTACCATAAACCAACATTAACAAACGCATGGACACAGTTATGTTTACAAGAATAATTTCCACCCCCTCAGGTAGAAAAGTGCCACTAGCCATGACCATCAGTGTGGGGGCAGGAGATGCCAGCAGTGCAGCCTGCTGTACAGTCCCATTTCCCCACGGGTGCATGTGAGACCGTACCAGACCCTGTTAGACCCTGTCAGAAGTTGTACAATGTCATCATTGAAGGTTTGCCAGAAAAAGTAGGAAAAACCTCAGCGATGTCATAGTTCTCATGCCTTGGGTTGGAGAAATGACCTTGCAAAGTCTGGTTGTTGCCTTCCACAATTTTTCATTTCTTCATGGTGGTTCCCATCGTCACCATATCACCAGTGAGAGCAGTGACTTGTGGCTCTTTAACATTGCTCCAGCTCAAATTCTACAAAATGATTCACTAGTATTAGCAAAGTTGAAGGGCTTGTGCTTTTTCCCTGTCCCATCTGGCAAGGGTGGCACATTTCTTTGTCAGAAGACAATGGTTGAGTGGCTGGCTGCTGAGTGACTGCGTCGCCAGGTTTAGCACAGAAGAGGGTTCATCCAAAAATGTATTATGAACTTTAGATTAGTTTTGTTCATTATTCATGATTCTTTTTATTAAAACCTTCATTTGAGGCAAAGAAGCTGTGGTGGGATGTAGCCCTGCATGATGGAGAGAGCAGAGCATGGAGTCAGGGGGAGAATAACAGAGTGATGTTTGCGTCCAGGTTGAGCCCTTTAAATTATTTGGCAATTATTTAAGAAGAGAAGATAAAAAATTGATCCAAAGTGCTAGCAGGGCAATGAAATGGTCTATAGGCCCACAAAAAAAAAATGTGTACAGTGCATAATTCATGTAGTTTTATTATTAAATAAAACTACAAAAGAGAAGAAAGGTCAAAACCTCCGGAAATCACAGAGCAGCTCCCAGCAGATGACTGGTAATGGGTGGAAAGGAGCCTTGGGAGTTTGGGTAGAGCCACGTACATGGTATGTTTTGCCAGGGATTTTCTTTCCCCGATGATCCTTTCCTTTTTCCCAGTGCACTCTGTGGTGCATCAGCCCTCCTTTCCAGCTTGTGTGATGTTATCCATGTTGATTGCTTAATCAAATCACGGTGAAATTTGAGATTATGAAGGTCCCCTGCAAGCGGTCAGCAAAATTTAGTAAGCAAGATGTGAATGCCGAATGAATTCACAGGACACTCATCAGATAATCAGTTACGCTTTATCATTGCCCAAACGATAACCATCAAAACACCCTGTTAGTACCACTTGAGAGAAAATTGAACTCCAAAGAAAGCAAGCAATCAGAAAAAAAAGAAAAAAAGAAAAAAAACCCCAAATGATTCAACATAAATGGGCCTTTTATGAAGTTTATACAACATTGCTGTTGACAGAGGCATTACCCACTTGAGCCTATCACAAGGTGCAGTTACCCTATTTCTCTATAAGTGAAAACTATATATTGTCGAGAATTGAATGTGGCTTCGCAACATGAATGGCTTTGATGAACTGGACGGGGGGGAGATTAGGGATATGGTTGGGGTTTCGTTTTGCAAACAGGAAATGCTGCAAATCTTTTGTTCCACACTGAAAAACGGTTCCCGCCTGTCCAACCTGAGAGTGACATAGTAGGTGAGAGTATAGAAATTATAGGAATCATTAAAGATTGGATTAACCTCTGTAACTTTCAGAAATACCTGTAAAAAACTGTGTATTGTACCGCACTGTTCTTACTAAAAATGATAAATGACCCCTATTTTTTGGCTAATACTAATTTCAAAATTTCATTCTGTTCAGCTTTATGGTTACCATAATCTTGATGTTTTAATAGCTTTTCCCATAATAGCTAGAGAGACCTTTTTAAGTGGCAGCCCTGACTTTATGGAAGAGACTTTAAAAAAATAAAAAAAGAAAAATCTAGAAAAGAGTTTCTTGTACTAAAAGGCAAAGACAAAATAGTACACACGTGACAAGACAGAAGACCAGAGAACATTATTTTGGCAAACCATATGGTCTAATTATAATAATTACTCATAGCAGAATTTCTGTTCAGCTTTCAGTAACATTTTTTCATCACTTGCTATCATTTAGAGAAAGTTTAAAATTTGCACTCTGGTAATAAAATTGAAAAGGCATACCCTTAAACATCCTAAATCTATATTCAAGTGCCTTTATTTTCTTTTTAATTGCTTAAGTTGATGGAAACTGCTGGCGGCTCTGTGTTTTGTTAAGCCCGTGGTATTTAGCCAGGCAAAAGTAGCAGAGACCTTGGGTTCTAATTTTAAATATTCACTGATATTTGGATGTGATATGGGGTATGTGTTTGTGTTTAGTGCTCTTGGTCCTGAAGCACAGAACATCAGGGTTCACGTAGCGTGTGAGGGGAGCTACTGGCATGAGAGAGTCTCTGAAAGGGATAAAAGGAGTGAAGAAAAAGGCTTCTGGTATTATTCTGGTATATATATTTTTGGTACTGCACATTTAAGTAAAATAACTTTGGAAATAGCAACTTGAGTAAAAGGCTGTTGGTGGAGCTTTGAGTCCAGCCTGTTCTTGTCTGATGTTGCATGGATGGGTGTTTGAGATGTGTGGCTTCAAGTAACTTCTCTATCCTCTTGTCCTTGATGATAATCATTACGGAAGTGAAGATTTGCCACCCAAAAATCTTCACCTCGTTCTGATCTATCATGGGAATCCAGGTCATTGGGGCAATGAAGACCAGTACAGAATCAAAGGCCAAGATGGGTCTTTGTGGTGGATAGCCAGGCAGATGCTCTGCTGGTGGTGGTGGGATGGCAGCTAATGGAGCTCCTGCTTGTCCTTAAAAATGGCAAATATGGGTCAGAAATCTTGTAATATTCTGCTTTTGAGAGACCAACTTGAATGCGCTTTAAAGGGGAAATTAAAAGTGTTGTAAATGAGGCAAAATTAAATGAAAAGGGCCCCAGATTAGAAAGGAGAAGTTTGTAATAAATTCCTCAAGGATGTAGAGTCTAATGTGTAATTAGAGATCCACGAATTGCCTGTTACTGCTCGTTCTTTGTACTGAAAAACTCCGTAACTTCAGTAAACGTTTCAATCGCGCAGTCACCAGGAGCCATCTCAGGCTGGATTTTAAGTGTCTGTTTACACAGTTGTTACAAATTGCCTACGGGATGTGAACTGTCTATCACTTCCAGAGCAATTAGTATGGGAAACCTTATCAAAAGAAATCCGTCAAGTTTGAAAAGCCATAAATATTGTACTAGGATCTCTAAGGAAATCAAAGAGAGTTTGATATAGTATTTATTTACATGTTGCTCCACGAGCAAATGCACTTAAAGATGCTCCAGTCGGTGTTATTCCCCATGCTCTATATTCCATTAGTCCCATGTTATTTGAGAGAGAGAGAGAATTATCCAGTTGTTTTAAATATTATATAGCAATAACGGACTGTTCCTAATACCTAATTCTGTGTAATTTGGGTAGCTGTATTTTTCTGGACGATGATTTGTTGTAATGAAAGGAAGGCAGAGCTGTAACAACAGATCTTCATTATATGCCTCAAGTTTATGTAGCCAAATTAATAGAGTTTGAAGATGGCTTTTGGGGAAGTTTTTATTGCTTTGTGCTCTAGAAATTGGTCTCCACTAGCACCCCCTGCATGGAGGGGTCCCAGAGCATCACCATTTGGTGCTCTCCTTGATCAGAACCTCTTTACTGTCACACAACATTACACTTGCCTTCTGCTCACCCGGGATTTCTAGCCTGGCACTCATCCCAAAGGACACAAATATTCAAGACTTTTAACTAAGGCAGAGGCTGGGAAAAACCACTACAATGACTGTAAGATTGGAAAGCCTGTCTTGAAAATGAGGGCAGAAGGGCTCTTGATGGCTCTCACCAGCGAAGAGGCAAGAGCATTTTAAGCTGAAGGCATCATTAGCCCAGAAGCGCGTCACTATAGACTAGTAATGAAAATATTTAACCTGGAAATTAGAGGGTTCTTAGCAATTAAAGCGATACCAGTTTACAACAGAAAAGTGTGAACCAAACCCCTTGCTGCTTCTAGGGTTTATTTATGACTTGGACTATGTAACCTTCTGGGAAAGGACAGGTTGGGAAGGGGATTCTTGATCCAGAAGGATCTTCCCAGTTCGGTGTTTTTCTGAGGAACATTCACCACCGCACGGTCGGTGGAAAACGCTGCCGCACCACAGAGCTCAGGGGGCTCGGGTGGAAACCTGCTGTGGGAAGATTCACTCACATTTAAATGCCTCTGTGAATTCCAGGGCAGTGACGTTTATTTGCCTGTTGCTGGATGCTTCTGGAGGAGCAAGATAATTGTTCACCAAGAGTAAATTTTTAAAAAAAAAACAACTTAACTACTTGCAGAAAATAATAAGCCAGCTGAGAAGTGGTACCTTGTTTGCTCGGAGTATCCTCTTGACATCAGCATGAGGTTACTTTATAATTAGATGCACATGTGTAAATATGATGATTAGATATTCCCACATAAACATAATTATCATATCTTCCTAAAAGTCTAAGCAGGCATTTTATAATCCTGTTGTTAAAAATAAATAAATAAAAGCCAACAGTCTGCACTCAGCCTCTTATATATGTAAACAGTGGAACATGAGGGCAGAATATATTTTCCAAAGTACCTAATGGTAGTTGAGGTCAATTACAGTTATGACTCATTAGAGTATTAAACTAAGAATATGCTTTTTAGTATAATTAGTGTTCCCTTGGAAAATTGCAGCAATCTTGTATTCACTTTAGTTCTTCAAGCGTTTTCGGGATGTTTGGGCATTAGTCTCAGGCAAATATAACAGGGTTATATTGCACTGACCTCTCTTACAAACTCTGCAACTACTCGCGGCATCTCTCTCCCTTCTTTTTTTTTTCTTGTTCAAATAACTTCCAAAGATGCCTTATAAAATACAGAGTGCTATCTAATTAGTCATATAGAAGATTACAGCTGCTTAATTTAGCGTTCAGTTTTTTGCTGATTCAGAAATCCCAAAGGAATGAAACGTACAGTGTGTGATAACGTGGCTCAGCAGATCCTCCAAACTGTCTTCAAAGAAAAGAAAAAATAAGAAAGAAAAAAAGTAATGAGTTAGGCTGAAACATTCATGACAAAAAGGTGAGATTCTTGTAAAATGCATTATATTCTAGATTGGAAGAACTTGAAGGAGGAATAAGAATATTATTAGATCTATGTGTAGACTCAGAAGTGTCACAGTTGGAAATTTATGTTTGTAGCCATAAAGATGAGAACGTGCAAAATTACTGCCTTTTTATCATTTCATGGGCTGTGATATATCCCATTTCCCTAACCGAAGCGGGCAGGGAGAAAATAATTTTCAGGGCTTTAGCTCCAAGCTGGGATGGAGCCCAGCCTGTGCCCCGTGGGGATGTGGACCCTGTCACTAACGCTGGTGGGACCTTGTGCTTCCAGAGCTCACCTACGCGTGGATCTTCAACGAGTACCCGACCTTCGTACACCAGGACAATCGCCGCTTCGTTTCCCAAGAGACTGGGAATTTGTACATCGCGAAGGTGGAAGCTTCGGACGTGGGCAACTACACGTGCGTGGTGACCAACATGGTGACCAACAGCAGGGTCCTGGGTCCCCCCACCCCGCTCATCCTCCGGAACGATGGTAGGGCATAGAGGAGGGGAACTGGGGGTTGGGGTTGGAGAGTTTGTTTTGTTTCCTTTGACTGGCTGTTACCCAGAAATTCTGAAATGGCCTGAAATGTTTATATCAGAGTAAAGAGAGAGATTCAGTGAGGCTGGAGGCTTCTCCTTTAGCCGTGGTTCAAAGTCATAGACAGTTTATGACATTGTGACCAAGGTTGCTCTTCCCACCACTGGAAAAACTCTCAGCATCAGGCAATAATTGTAAAAGAAAAACACTTGGTGACACTTAGCCAAAGGCAGGTGAAATAAAATAGATTTTAGAGTTTGAGTTGTAGAGTTACACTACAGTTTTCCTCATTTTATGCAGCCGAGAAGTGAACAAAAGCACCTCGTTGTTTCGGTAACTGTTGGCTCAGGCTGGATTTCCCAGCAGAATTAGTGCTATTTTTAGTAGTCTGTGGAATAATACAAAAAAGCAAAAAGAAGAAACCAGAGGAGGATTTCTAAATTTATACAGAGAATTGATTTGTATCGTCGTCATTTTTGAGAAGATAAGAAAAATAAATTTGCGTGTTAATTTGCAATTAAAATTAATTAAAATTTGTCTGTTTAAAGGATAACAGTTAGGACATTTGTTCCAGAAATAGAAATGCATTATGAGAAACTTCTTCTAGAAGAACATCCATTGTCACCTAGTGGTGTTTGACAAAAATTCCTTGCTTGTAAAATATGGGCTTGTTGCTGCCAGCCCATTCCCATTCCGTATTCTTCCCATTAACATGGTTTCTGGAGATGGGAAGTTTGGAAAATTTGTTGGGAAAGGGATGAAGATGACTGCTTTTCCAGGTCTCTTCCAGATCTACTATTTGTTATAGAGGAGGCTGCATTTCTGTAAATACAGTGACAGTAAATCTGTCCCTCCGAGTCCAAAATAAGTCATCTACTGTACGAAAGATAAAGAGGAATATTTAAATTTGTCTCATATTAACATTTTTTGACATTGAAGAAGAAATGCTTTTAAGTATTATATTAACAGGATGTTTATGCAGCCCTCACCTAGCCAAAAGTGCTTCCATTTATGCCAGTTGAGCTCGACGTCTGCCTCCAGTCTGAGGTGGGGCTGCTGCTGGGACAATTGCTGGGGGGGCTGATGGTGAAGTGCCTCGCCAAGGGCTTTTTCCCAGTGCATCACTCCTCCGCCCGCTCCCCTCTATTTACAGGGACTGATTGCCTTCCTGAGGTAATTCACAGGAATGCTCTCTCATTCCTTTGAAGTGCACTCCGCTGTTTATTAAAGATATGAAACTTTAATTGAACCTCTGAGGGGCTGGGGAATAACATTCCTGAGTCAAACGGGGAAGGTGGCGTTGTATCTGTAGAGCCAAAGATGGCTGTACTTGAAACCAAACGCGGGCTAAATATGTATTTTAAAATAGGCTTGAACTAGTATCACAGGCAAGGTTCATTTTAAAAATCAGCAGGTCTCCGTTTTTCATTCCATGTAGAATAACCCTATAAAATCCAAATATAACTCACTGTCACGCTCAAAAAGAGAAATTATGTATGTTGCTTCCCTAGTGTGAACAACAGAATTGAGTAAAATGCAAGGCACATTGTATTTCCGCTGGCAAAGTTGTCTTGTTTACCTTTTGTCTTCATACCCAACATGTCCAGTACATCTTAATGTATATGACACATTATTTTCCAACCACACTTTACCATTAAATTAGTAGGCTTGGAGGGTAGCTCATCAACAATTAATGTTTCAATCCCATTTAATTTTCATTAGTGAGTGAAGTGGAAAAAAATTCATAATGTACCTCTCCCGATGGATTTACACGTACTGAGCTGCCCCACTGGCTGCCTCCTGCAGCTCAGGAGAAGGGACCAGGGCTCCCTCTTTCCCCCAGCAGCTCCCCAGTTACAGAGGGGTCAGTGCAGCTCTGAGGTCCTTCAGCCCTGGGCTGACATCCCAGCTGGGGTAGTCCAACCTCCTCCAACGCATCCCTAAAATTATCTGTTGCTAAAAGTCTCTAAGTTAATATCTCGTTGGCTTTGTATTGATATACTTCTTGTGAATTCCAGAAAAATCCAGGTACTTTACAACAATCTCTATATGAAATTTCTGGGGTTTTTTCAAAATCAAAGTTATTTTTAAACTGCAAAATGTTTTTGCTGTCATGCAGAATTAATTATAGGTCTCTGTAGTTGATACATAGCCCCGTTACTTTGAAAGAAACAAATGGTGGACTATTCAAAAGAAATATTGGTCACATAGAACTAAGAATAGTGCCTATATTTGGTTTTTTAATCAATTCACAGTGAGCTAAAGAGAGAAAAAGAGAGGACTTTTTCCTTTTCTTTCTTTTTCCTAATCTCTCACTTAAAAAATTAATAACATTCCCAATTCTGGAGCTGTAGAAAGAAAGCAGAGTTCACAAGTTTGGCTGGCCCTGTGCTGTTTGATATCAAGAAATTCAGTTGTTTTAATAGATATGTATATGAATTACATGGTGGGTGTTTTTACTGTAGCCAGTGTTGGAACTGCTCATGGAACTGATGAAGAGTCCTGGTTCCCCCAGCTGAAATCTCACCCACCAGAAACCCAAAGTTTCACTTCATGTTTCTTCTTCAATTTACGGCAGTAATTTTTCTAGACTCATTTGTGAATTATTTTGGCTTTTTGCATTGAATACCTGCTGGTTTTGTCACGGTTATTTTACTTGAATGTAGTCATCCTGGAGAAAACGAGCTTTTCAGCGTGTTTTTTCCAGCGGCGCTCGCTTTACAATGCCAGGCTGTTGAGCCCTAATCTGTAAAAGGAAAAGATGCGGGCGTCGGGGATGAAATCAGATCCTGTCGGCAGATTGCTTTCCCCACCTGGGCCTTTTGTGCTTCTCTTTTGCTAGTTTTCAGCTGCAGGGTTATAGATCTCCTGATGATGTTTGCGACAGCTTTTTGTACGTGCTCTTGTTGTCAGAACTCGGGTTCCTTCCCCTGTTGCTGTGCCGTGGAAGCAGAAGGTGCCTCTTATCCTTTTTTTTCAGTGGTGCCCAGGGACAGGACAGGAGGAAATGAGCACAAACTTGAACATAAGAAGTTCCGTCTAAACATGAGGAGGAACTTCTTCACTTTGAGGGTGGCAGAGCCC
>JAOXJM010000003.1:13850795-13876818 GCA_026413425.1 Tringa solitaria
AGGGGGCTTGGAGCAACCTGGTCTGGTGGGAGGTGTCCCTGCCCAGGGCAGGGGGCTGCAACTGGGTGATCTTTTAAGATCCTTTCCAACCCAAACCATTCTATGATTCTATGGATGTTGCTTCATTCATATTGATTTTAGATGCCATTCCAGTCAGACCTTCCTTTGTCAGACAGACGGTTGCAAACTAAAGGTTGTCCTGAGTGAAGGACAAGAGGGAATGGGCAGATGCACAAGCACAACCAGCTCCTAAGGCGTTGTTGTGGCTGCTCATCCCTGTGCTCAATACCTTTCCCAGCATCTCCGGCCTGAGCTCATCCAGTCCCTGCCCAGCACCTTGCCAGGAAGCCAAGGCCAGGAGGAAAAAATTGCAATTAAAATGGTTTCTAAAAGTGTTAGCCCAGCAGCATCCGCATTAGCAGAGATACAGACTTATTTGTAACTAATTACAATTGTTTGCAGCATTTTGTAGGATATTCAGCAGAAGCCGTTTATTTGGCTGGACCGCTTTTCAGATTAAATACTTCTCAAACCAAAGTCCCATCAGGAATTTATGCAGCTCCTTAATTTTGCAATGAAAAGAGTCCCCCTTTCATCAGTAGGCCTATGTTTTATTTGTGCCAAAGCTACTTTATGCCACTCTATAAAACAACCTCAAAAGTAAATCATGTTATGCTCTTCATTATGGCTGGAGGTCTAAAAAGGAAATTTGTGCAACTGAAAGTCAGGGAGTTGCACGTCTCTACTCCATTTAGGCCCCAGATCACAAATAATTTGCTGAAAATTCAAAGCCCTTTGAAATAAAATTAATTTCTGGACTGATAAAAATTCAAGAAAAATCACATAAATAGGACAAATATATATTATTATTAATTATAATTTACATGCCTCACTAGAAGACCCAGTTTGCTGCCTGTTACGCAGATAAATTACCAATTGATTTCTCACCTTCAGGCCTCTCCTTGTTCATTTTATTTGAAGTTCCCAAGTCTTGGGTTGTTTCAGAATATTGTACCAATTTAACTCTTGGTTAACCACCACTTAAACACTTTGGCAGCAGCCAAATCTTTCCTTATAGAAAGGGGCAGTTGGGCTCAGGAGCCATTGTCACAGTGCCCACTCTCGGCTGGTTACACCCCCCTGGGGAAAATCACTGCTCGGAGGGAAGATGCCTTGACTCCTGCCAGTGGAATATGTATTTTCTCAGATTTTAGTGCAAGAGGGTGTAGCTCTTGAGTTTTGAATAATTTCCTGCCCAAAGTTTTGCCTCTGGAATAAGTTTGTGCACAGAGAGCAGAAATGTTTCTCCTCCACTTTTCCAAGGGATTGCTGGAAACCTGCTTATAGAGAAATCAATTTTTAGGAGAGTCAGAAAAAAGTGCTCAAATTATTATGATTTTGCCTTGGAAAAATAGCTCTCCAGCAGGAGAAGCAAAAATAGAAATAGGTATGAGAAGTGTTCAGGCTACTCATGGAGCACCCCACATCTTCCTCACTCCTCTGGGGCGCTGCAGCCTGGAGCATCAGGGATAAATAATAAGTAAATCCCCAAGGACCAGTCGGTCTTTATGGATGTGTCTGTAATACCTAGTCTTTTGGTGCCCGGAGTAACTGGTGAGAAAATCATGTAACGGTGCAGAATAACTTACAGAACAGGAGGTAAATAAGAGGTAGGGGCAATTTAAGTAGTGTTTATCAGCTGGGTTAACTCCTTCAGGTTTTCCTCTGTTTCTTTTCCTGTGGTATTTAGTATTTTAGTCCCAGGCAGAAGTCCCAGGCTGGTTCATTATGGGCAGAGAGGCTGAAAGGAGACATCCTGCCCAAGCGGCAGTACTTGGTGAACTTTCCAAAGAGGCAGAGAAATGGAGATCGCTGAGGTGCGACATTCAAGCAGGTGACTTTGGTGGAGGATTTGAGAGCACAGCTCTGAGACTTGTATAGATTTCAAATAGTCCTTAATTGGCAGTGGAGGTCAGGAGGAAGGGATTAAGAAGAGGAAAGGAAGAGGAGAGGAAAAGCAATAACCTAAAGTCTGGTTTCACATTCCTGTGATCATCGGGAAGGATAACAAATTAGGGACATACAGGTTTTGTTTACAGAAGCTATATCCCCATTTGGACCAGGATGATGTGTGCACAAACCTTATAGACTGGCTGCATTCTTTATTTTTAATTACTCATGTATTTTTCCCATCTGTTTTTCTTCTTATGCTTGGCTTTCTGGTCTTTAGACTTTTCTGATCCTGGGCTCGGTCTCAATCTCCTTAGAATAGATATAGGAATGGACAAGTCGTTCAGCCTTTCATCTGCCATTAATGATGAATTACACAGCCTGCACTAGGTCATCAGCTGCTAGAAATTGGCTTAGGAACACTGAAATCAATATACGCCGACCGAGAATTGGATTCTGTATATGTATTAGTACCTCATTTGCTTTAGTCTTTTTGGTTGTTTTGAACTCGCAGGCAATGGCAAAGTCCTACAGATTTATTTCTGGTTTATTTCTCACGTTGCTCCCATCATTCTTTGGGTTTGTTACTCATTTCTGAGGCGATGCATCATCACCGGCCGTGTCATTTCATTTTCAAATGCCTTTTAGGATGTGAGTTCTGGTCCAGCTTTCCAGTGCCTACTTTTGCCTTTCAACTTATTACAGAGAAGGACAGACTCATTCTGGATTTTTTAGCCTTAGAGAAGTAAGAGCATATTTGGACGTACTTTCCCAGTCACCTTCTTTAAAACACCTCAATTTGCATTGGTGAAGGCTGGGAAGAGATCAAAGGTAAACAGATTTTTTTTCTAACTGCTGCCATCATTTTTCTCCTGCCTCCCCCGAGTACGAATTCCAGATAGCTCTCATCACCCAGGTGGGGGGATATTTTTCTTTAAAACTGTCCTTATGTAGGAGTCATGCTTATATTTTTAAGCTTTTTCTTCCGCTTTATAGATTTAGCATGTGAATTTTTCTTGCAACTCAGATGAATTCTTAATCAGCTTCCATGTAATTTTTTTCTTCAGTACAAGGTTTTTCCTCTAAGATGTTTTGAGCCAAGGCCAGTAACATGTAAATACTCCAAATAGGGCCAAAATCTTTCTGAACCCATGATATGAAAGAATTCCTCTTTGCTTAGCACTGGTGAAAGAATCCAAAGGACTATTTCTAGGATACTGCTACCAGTCACAAATTAAACCATGTCATTATCTCAAATAATGTTGCTATATAATGTCGTAGCATGGAGTGGTTTCATCTCCTTATTTGAATTATTTTAATTATCGTGCTTGAAATCTTGTGTCACATTACCATGTCTTGGTATGATCCCCAATGGGAAGCTGTCAAATTTCATTATATTATGGCGACTCTCATTTGGTGGCTCCAACATCTTTGCTACGTGAGCCAACCCTTGTGTATTATTCAAGATTAAGTCAAGAGCATGCCTGCGATTCTCTGAAATGAACTGTTGAAAGGAGAGGTTGACCTAATTAGAAAAGTCTCCCAAAGAGCAGCAGAGAACGGAGCTCCCGTGAAACAAAGGACTCCTCCGGTTTTCACTCAGATTTATTTTTTGCCCTATTGTGCTCGTTCTGTAGTTGTCTGCAATGGCTTTAGGATAGAAAACTTAACCAGTTTAAATAACGGCACATTTAAATCTCAGCACCATCCCTCAGGGCAGGAGGGCAGATGTGTGACCTGCAAAATGCAGCAGAAAGACCAGACAGGGAAAGTCTTTCCCTGCCTTGTGTGAGAATGTTCCTTATTTGAGGAGTTTGCCTGAAATCAGGATAAGTATTGAATTTTCTTTGCTCCTGACCTGAGAGTTTTCTTTCTTTATACATAGCTTACCTTTCTATGTTATAGAGCCCACCTTTCATGGCTTTTCTTGCTTTACAGGTTGCTTTCAGTTGTTTCATCTGTATTTTTTTGGTTTCATGTGGGTATTTGGTACAGCAGTCCTGCAAAAAAGAGCTCTTTAACAGTATCATAAGACTCTTCAAAATTATGACTTGGATGCTGTTAGAATAGTAAATATGTAAATTCATGAGTAATTTGAAAATGTCCTTGAGCAACTGAACCTGTTGCAGTTGCACAGGGTGTCTCCATTCAATGGAGCTGTTAAAGTTCTTACTCCAGATGACGGAATTGACTTTCATCTTCCTACATTTAAAGGCTTTCCCTTTCCATATCTCTTTAGATACAGATAATAAACAAGCTTCAAATACTACAGGGGCAGGAGGGGCAGTTGGAGAAATAAACACAGTTTCCTTCTCCTTTTCAGTTGCTCCTTTTGCTTCTGGGCTGTCATTATGTCCAATTTGCCTTTCTGCTTTTTTGCAAGTCTGTCGTGGTTTGGAGTTAAGCTGCTGTGCAAAACTCTCCAGCTCCCCTCTGCGCTTTGTCGTTTGTAGACACCACGAGAAGGGAAGTGTGTGGTAGGTGTGGGATTAAACTCACATCTGCCACAGCCTGAGCAGAGTTTTAAAAGGGGCTCGGCACTCTGAGTGTGCACATCCAGCATCATGGTAGACCCATATTTTAGGTATCACCACACCAACTGCCTGTTGGGCTTACCATTTTGATGCAATAGTTTTTAATTTATCCTTTCAGAACTTTCTCTGGCCCTTGTCCCTACCCAAAGGAGATATCTAAAGTTGTTACCTGTTACCTTAATTTTATTTTTTTATCTGATTACATGGGAAGAAGTATTAACCAGGTTCTTGGAGACCTCTGCTGGTAATATCTTCCTACTAAATCTCTCAGATTTTCTTATGTCAAAACAGGGCAAATGACTACTAAAAACCTTCACGTCGCTTTCTTTTTTCATGGGACTTTCTGAAAATTGTTGTAGCTGTATCTAGACAGATGGAGTTTATGAAAGTAACGTATCAAAGTCAGAGGTTTTGTATGGTCTCCCAAAACACATGACAATTTTAGAGGAATTTGATTTGCATGTGGAGACTGGCTGAACTTAAGCTGTATTAAAAAAAACAAAAAACCCAAACTTTGATAAAAATACGTGAAACAACTGAAAATATAATCTCATAAGTTCTGAAACCTGCCAGTTTTCACCTAATTCTACCAGAATGTATCTCCGATGTCTTTTTTTTTTACTTTCTAGGTTTGTTCAATGTCATTAATACAATTATTGAGTCCAAAGATTTTTCATGCACGTGGAAGATCTTCCTATGACAGGACTTGTAGTTATGGCCTTGATCTAAGAAAAGACTGAGAATCTGGACCTGAATAGTGCCTGTAACCATGCAAGCCTAAGTTCCTGGAATAACCTCAATTTCAATGCAGAGGCAGTTCTAAATTACAAGTTTTGAAGTTGGACGCTAAACTACAGAGCTTTGAAGACTAAGTCATATGGATCCTGACAAAGAAAATGCCTCTGTTTGAAGGACCAGGGGTCTAACAATGCAATTTATTCCACTGGGGCAGCACATGAGCTGTTGCTTTATACAACGATCAGCTACTTTTTTTCCTAAAGTTTTTTTATTAAGAATAAAATGGGAACAGGTTCTGATCTTGCATGTGCCACCTTCAGAAAGCAGAACTAGACTCAGGAAAAAAAAAATCATTAGCAATTATTAAGCATGTTATTAAATCCAACTCTTAAATGTGCTAATAAAGAAATTTGCTTGTACCTAGAGAGCACGCTGCTGGCTCCAGACACGAGGTTTTATTCATTCCTTCTGCCTTGCAGCTCAGCCCAACTGGATTCAGAAGATCAGCGATGCCCACGTGGCCATGGAGGAGAGCGTGGCCTGGGAATGCCGGGCCAGCGGAAGACCCAAGCCCTCCTACCGCTGGCTGAAGGATGGGGAGCCACTGCTGCCCCAGGTAGGCACCAGGGAGGAGGTGCTGGTGCTTTACTGTTCCACCAGCTTCTCATCTCCACTCTGAAATCTCCTCGCTGTGTAGGCAGTTCCTTGCCATGCCTGGTGGGCGCCACTGTTACTTCACAGGTAGGACCTACAGCAGGTCTGTGTTCAGAGGTTCTCCCTCAAATGAAGGACCCACCATACAAACCTAAGGATGGAGAGATCCTTGTGAAGAAGAGGGGATGGCCAAGTGGCACTATGAAGTCTGCAGCCTGAAAATTATTGCCCCAGATTTGGTTTTTTTTAGTTTATAATATTGTCCCAGTTTGAGGGTCAAAACCATAACAGATATTTAGGTGAACTTTGTGTTTCTGCTGCTCTCTAGCAGCATTCCCATTCCTCCTGCCAAGCTGGAGGGGCATCGCTCAGTCCTGTGTTCCACCCCCGATACAACCACAAACTAAAACAAGTCACCAAAGCATTGCTTTCCCAGTACCCGGCATTTATTTTTCCCTGTCACTTATGGTGAAAGAACATGGCAGCCCAGATTTGATCAAACCCCAATAAAGATTGCACAAACATTAAATTTCCACCCTACGGCCAAGTAGAAGGCCAATAGTTCTTTATATTTCTATTTTTAAATGGAGAAACTCCTCGGGAGGGAGGGAACACTTTGCTGTACTTATTAAAATTGATACCAGGAGCTCCATATCCTTAGGCTGACAAATGATACCCTGGTCTTTTGTTCCACACACTAATTTTCCTTGCTTCACGCTGGTCACTAGCAGATGGTCTTGTACTTAAATCCCGTTAGTGGCTGATATGAAGTAAAGGATCATTAAATTATTAATGTCTATATTGTTTCCAGTAAACTGCAGAGGATTTGAAGTATTTCTCTCTGTGCTAGCTAAGATGTTAGCCCGTCTCACTAACCTTCATTGCCATTTATACTCGTAATACCATTGTTTTAAGAATAGAGTTGCCTGTGATATGCCACTATGGAACAAAAGCGCACTTTTTATTCAAGTTTATCTACTTGAAAGGAATGTTAATCTAAATAGTTGGGGTATTAAATCAAAGAGAAGCCAAGGGAAGGTCCTCCAATTTAAATTGCATTTACCAACTACTGTATTGGTTTTACCATTTAGTATCTAGCCTGACTTAAATTTAGCTGGCAGACAAACAGATTGGAGCATCCAAATTCTTCCCGTTGCTGCTACTTTTTTTTGTGCGTCTCGGTGGGTTTATGCTCCAAGGAGGGATCTCCCTATTCACTTTTTTATTTGTTTCACTGCTTCCTACAGGGCAGAGTTCAGCTGGAGCAGGGCTCGCTCACCATAACGAACGTCAGCCTGTCGGACGCTGGCATGTATCAGTGTGTCGCGGAAAACAGGCACGGCATCATTTTTGCCAGCGCCGAACTGAGTGTCATCGGTAAGTGTACGTTCCTGAATGCTGCAAACCTTCCAAAACCAGCAAAGCCTTCACTCAAACTGGTTTAGCTAAGTTCCAGCATCTGAAAGCAGAAGAGCTACTGAGGATCTCTGATAACTTGTTGGTTTCAAGTAGGGCCTGAAATGAGAACTTGAGAAAGTGGATAGACAGAGAATACATTATTGGTTTTTTTTACATCTTCCCATATTCTCATATTCATCCAGGTGATTGAGCAGGGATTGTTGAGAAGCTCACTCACCTCTTGCTGGTTAGAAACATGTTGCGGAGAAACCCAAGTATTGCCCCAGTTCAGAGCGTACTGGCCTGTAACTGCCTGCTTGTGGGCTGCAGAGACTGACCTCACTCTTGAGGAAATGGTAAAAAACCATGTCTGGAAAGACCTTTCACCATTCTGATGGCAATCATAATACTCCCATCCCCAGCCCTCACCAAGAAAAACAACTTCTGCCCCACCTGTTTGCTGTACACCTACTCTGCTTGTCCCAGTTAACATCAGGAAAAGATCCTGTGAATCCAAGTGGTTAAATACCTGGTGGGAGGGGGCAAAGAGAGCCAGGCCCAGTGCCAGGAGAAGAGGCAATGGCCACAAACTGAAACCCAGGAAATGCCATTTAAATGTAAGAAAAACTTTTTTACCATGAGGGAGGTCCAAAGCTAGAAGAGGTTGCCCAGAGAGATTGTGGCATCTCTATCCTTGAGGATACTCAACACCCAACTGGACATGGCCCCAGGGAACATGCTGTCACTGCCCCTCCTTGAGCAGGGGTGGGATGGGACCATCTCTGGGGGTCACTGCCAGCCTCTGCTGTCCTGGGGTTTCTACCCCATTTGCAAATGTGACAAGTGACAGGCCTGGGAAACCGATACATCAGCATAGATATTCTAGTTTCAAAGGGTTAAACAGAATTCGTGATTACAAAATAGTGGTTGAGTTGATTTCAAAGCGAATGCTCTATAACATCATTCCTGGCTTTATGCTGAAGAGCAAAGCATGAGGTCTTTTCTGATTATGGCATTTTCAATATTGGTCATTTTTTATCAGCAGAAATAGATGCCTGCATAGAAAAAAAATTCATTTGAAAGATTGTCATTGTTGTTGTTCAAGAAAAATACAATAATGCTCAATAAATTGGGCTTCATGGTGCTAAGATTTATTGGACGTGTTTCTGTGTGAAAGAAATTGAAATAAATCCACTGATGCTTTTCCCATGTATCCAAAACCCTGGTGGAAAGGAGCCTTTGGGAGGAAGGCAGGTCTCAGAAGACAGAGGCTCAGCCCTCGTTGGTGGGTACTTCCAGTGCCTCGTGATGAAAGCAAAGACCTGCCAAATAAATTTTATTTGGCTGAGTTCTCATTTGGGTCATGCAATCTTTGTTCTGTACTGTGAAAAGTACCAGAAAGGTGTGCTGCAGATTAATCTCCATGGATCTGTGATTTTATTTGGCATATTTTTAAAGAAAACCAGCATGTTTTCCTTTACACTAGAGTTTTCAAAGGAGGACAGTATTCTGAGCTCACTGAGAAGTGTTAGCTTTTAAACAGATCTTCCTGAGTAGAAAAATGGTTATTTTAAAAGGTCCTGGAGTTAAGCACTTGAAATGATTAAACACCACTAATAGCAAGTGAGACTTATAACAAAATTAAGTGAAAAAGAGAAATGGAAAATTACAGACAGAGCTTTTCTCAGAGTGATTCTTCTCTATTGTTGTTGCCAATTATGTTGCCTGGAGCCTTCAGCTCAAACTGGGATCCTGTTGGGCTGGGTATTGTAAAAACATGTAGTAAGATGCAGTCATTGCCTTAAAGAGTTTTGAGGCTAAATGTTAAAAAAATGAAAAATAAAAATAAAATAAAAAAAGAATGATGGGCTTAGAGTGAAAGCAAAGTAATTAAAATCTTCATTTTCTAAACAAGGTGTGAAGATATTAAATGCATTACCCCTGAAGTGGCCCAGGGAAGCTGTGAGAGTGCTGAGAATTGAGCCCAGAGATTCGCAATTTCAGATGATAATGTTTTGAACAGCACAGAATAAAACCAGTACCATGAAACTCCTCTACCTAACATGGGACTGAGAAGGAAATAGCAAATGACTCACAAAAACCCAGTCTAAACTGTTCATTACAGAGCTGGAAATAACAGGATTATTCAAAAATCTGTTTTGCCCCTAAATTTTGGAGAATCATCTGAGAAATTCTTTCCAGAAATGATACTGTATTAATTATGATATAAATAATAATCCATCTGGTTTAGGATGCGTTGGTGGGAAGTTGTCCTCAGGATGCCTCCTTTCACTTTGAAATGTTTTACATCACCGGTGTTGGTTTTCAGATGGCTCTTTAATAACGTGTTTTCCTCTGTGCTAAAATGAAGCTGGCCATCTATGATTAGACATAGAAGACAAGACAGGTCACAGATTAGTGAGCTCTGATTCATGGGACTGGAAGATGAGATCTATTCGATCATGAAGCCCATCCCATTATCAGTGTAGGATTATGTTTTATTCAGTTCTTTGGCGGCAGGAACGATCTCCCAAAGAATTGAGGCAGACGAGATGCCCTAAGAAAAATGAATTTGCTTTCTGTATCACACGGCAGGTTTTTTGTCTCCCGGCTGGTTTGGGTGAACTTTAGATCATTTTCTGGAGCGTCAAGCAGATGGCGGTGCACGGTGATCTAAACTCTCACCTCCCGAAGTGCAGCAAAAAGGAAAACCAAGAAAAATCCTGCAAGTTGGGGGGATACAGGGATGGGGCAGGAGGCGCAGGATGCAGGCACGCAGCCGGCGAAGGGGAGGCAGAGAATTAGAGGAGACCAGGCAGAGTTTGCTGCCTCTGATCCATCAGAAAGTAAACTCCTGCCAGCAAAGACGTAGCACGCAGGGCAAGAGCGGTTCATAAAACCCTGAAGCTGCCTCACCTATTTGCTTCGAGCTTTCTGTATTGAAAAAACTAATTGTTCCACTTGATATAAATAAAACCTTCTGGTTATCTTTGGGGAGTTCACTACCACAGTCAGTCTAGAGGCCGCTGTCTCAAAGCTCTGCCTGTCATCGGGTCCCATCAAATAAATCATTAAAAATCCTTTGAGGGCAGGAATCAGAATCCAGACAATCTCCTGCCTCCCCGGCGTTCCTTACAGCCAGGCTGCAGACTGTCTGCGAGGCTTTGGTGGCTGCTTCAATGAATATCTTGACTATTTTTCACAAATAGAAGAGTGTACCCTGGAGGGATTAAAAAAAGTGATTTGAGAATACCTTGTACCTGGGTGCTTACTTAAGCCTTGCCTTGTTTTGCTTGGTTCAGGACCTGGCTGTGTCAAGGACTCCCACCTTTATAGCATTAAAATAGAAGACCCAGTTTACACAACAATTATGAATATAAAGCATGAAAATGTCAACTCTTCTGGAAATATTAACATTTCCAATTATGTGAGCTCTGCCTTAGTGACAGTTTTCCTGTGTGCTGCTGCTCTGCACGTGGCAATGTTCGACAAAATGATGATCACGCTGTTACGACACAAAAAAGGAAATACATTCAAAGTTTCACGCAGGCGTAGTTCTTAGAGGTGCTGCCCCAAACAAGGTGTATGTGACACCGGGTTTTTGCTGCCTCCCGGGGTTACTGCTTTCTGAGGTCTGTGGCTGAATGTGCATTTCTAAACAAATGAAGAGCTGAAGGTGCCCGTTTGCCCCATCCGTATACACGCATAGTTCATAAAGTCAAATCATTAAGGAACTGCAGGTGAGAAACAGCCCTGGAATATTGTAGTGTTCAAAAAAGCCTGACTTTGGTTTTTCCAGAGGCAATTCTGATCTGTATTTATTTTTTTTTTCCTTTCAGCCATCGGTCCAGACTTCTCCAAAACCCTCTTGAAAAAGTTAACTCTTGTTAAAGTGGGTGGTGAAGTAATCATTGAGTGTAAGCCGAAAGCTTCCCCCAGACCTACTTATTCTTGGAAGAAAGGAAAAGACATCCTAAGAGAAAATGAGAGGTAATGTCTTAAAGTAACCATTTCTTTCGTTAGCTTGCTCCAACCCAGGGGCTTTCAGCAATGAAAACTAAATTTGTCATTAATAGCTTCCCAAAATTGACTTGCAAATAAACGTGCAAACAGCTAGTGTTCAGTCTTGAGGAGCTGGGGGTGAGATTTCTATTCCCATTGTGTTCTTCCCAGTCTCTGTGTACTATTAAAGCAGCCCTGCCAAGAACCTGATAAAGATACATTCTGAAAAGCAAGTATTTTGCCTCTGCTTTGCTCTAAATAGCCATTGTTTTTCAAAAAGTTTCCCAGGAGATAAAACCCTCTGCTGCAAATTACGCTGCTCTGGTGCATTACTCAATGTCCCGCAAACAGGAATTATTTGGGGTCAGTAATTAATTTGGCAGTCCTAACGCCTGGCTTGGAGATGGCTTTTTCAGACTGGCCAAGTCATTTTTTTTTTTCTTTTTCTTTTGTCAATTCAAAAGGAGAGTATTAGTAGGAAGCAGGAGCCTACCTTTCGAATTCGTATGCATGGTTTTGCAGTGATTTGTTGTTGGCTGCGTAGAGATGCCATTGTGTTACCTGTCCCACCTGAGAAGGGTCCTTGGCAGTCCTCCAAAATACAATGTGCCACTTGGATTGATGGGTAAAAAATCCTGTCCTATTAGTAAAGGTCAAAAAGCCAGAAATTACAGGAAATTGTTATTTTGAAAAACTTAAACCCTTTAGAGCTTGTTCTTTTATCTTGGAAGGTCTGGTCTTGCTCCATCCAACCTACCGGCCTGTAACGGACATTGAAATATATACTACGGCGATGTATACAAGTATGCAAAAAAACTTAGTTCATTTAAAGCTAGATGAGAAAAATAATAAACAACCTATTTCTGACTTCTTTAGCTCCTGTTACCCAGTCTTTACAAAGCTATTGTCTGTGGACTGTTTGACTTCGCCTCCTGGGATAAAAAGAGTTGGGTGATCAATTACCCAGAGCTTCCTCTAGCAGCCAGGGTACAAAGCTGTACCCTGTGAGGTCAAAGTTATAATAGATCAAGGTATATTGATTTTTGAAACTGAAATAACTTGCTCTTCTGGTGAAGATTGTGCAAAGGATGGGAAGTATTAAATACTGGAAGTTTTGGAGTGTCAGCCCAACAAGGTCTCACCGTCCTGGCCGGCACGGTCCATAGCTGAAATGTGCTGTTTTCTCTGATGCTGCTCTCCCAGGCACGGCACGGTTCTTCCTCCTCATTTTAATTTAGGAGTGGGAGGGGAAGCATTAGTTTATCTGAGAAAGGGCTTAGAAAGGGAGAGAAATGCGAGCGCTGTGTCTCTTGCTCGGTCACTGCTGTGCGACGCTGACCACAAAGTTGCTCGGTGTTTTTGACGCTACTCTCTGATCTGCAAGCGATGCTGTAATACAGCAGAAATCATAGAATCATGGAATTGTCTGGGTTGGAAGGGACCTGGATCCTCATTTCCAAAGGAACATGACTCATACAGTGGGAGCAGGGTAGTAGCTCAGATTGCCTGCGCGTTTACTTCCAAATAACTTTTAAACTGGTTATTTGAACTGGCTGGGGGTGTTTCAGCTCGTTTCCAGCACGGTTTAGGAGAGGAAACCTCAAAGCCAGCAGGTTTCTTCAAAGCTTTAGTCTAATAGGCAGCTGGGAAAAGGAGATGCTATTATTTTCCCCCAGTGGAACCCTGTCACCTGAGGTCACACCATGGTGGGACACGAGGGAGTCCACACCAGAGCACCCTGAAGGGTGCAAACCTCTGTGTAAGTAGTGGAAGACTATACCTACAGCGTTTTCCTAACCAACCTTCTCCTGGGGCATACAGGTGTAAATACAGTCATAAAAACTTGCTAAATAGCATATACCTTGCTCTGTGCTGGTCACAGTCCCCTTCCCAGGCAGACATTAGGCTGGGAGGATGGGTTGTGAGTACGACAGTGGTGGCAGCGATGGGCTGGCTCCCGCGCTCCTCCTCCTGCTCCCGACAGAACCGGGAGCCTCCCACCCGGGCACCGAGCCCTGGGTGGGAAACCAGACGTGAAACGTGCTCAAGCAGGTGTGAAATTTTCTGCTGCTTCAGCCCAGGGGTTTTTCCGCCAGCCGGATCATCCAGCGGGGCCGATCTGGCAAAATGTCTTAATGAACACCGCTCCGTTGACTTGGCAGTTGGACCTGTTTAGTTCTTTTACGCAGTCGGTTGTGTCTCCCGTGGGCATGAGGGTGTTGAATCCTCGCTGTCAGCTTTATTAACCATGCCATCCTTGCAGCCTGTACCTGGAAACTGTGTGAAATGCCCAATTAGGAGATTATATTGTCTTAAATGATCGTGGCGTTGTTCGTCAGCGCTGTCTGACTTCACGGGGGTAGGAGAGGCCGAGTGCCTGGTCCTCTGCTTAACCCTGCTGTATTTCTGCTTTCATCAGTTGCTGAAACATTATCTCCTCTCTGCCATCTTGAGGGACAGTAGCATTGACTGAGGTCCACTCCGAGTACCTCTCTACACCCACACTTATGTGTGGGCTTCAAACAAGAACTTTCTTGGCTGTTGAAAAAAATCTGTTGAAATATAGGAAGATGCCAGGAAAAGCTGTTGTTGAAATCTCTTTATCTAAGGCAGAAAACAGAACTTTGAGACAGGCGTGGGAGATGAAACTTAAATGAAATCTCTGGTTAAACTGATGTTTCAAGTTTCAGAGAGGCACCTGAGCATCTGGATACTTCTCCAAACTGAACTTGATCGTGTGAAGGTTAATCAATATAGATGGTCCTCCCAGTTCCAGCTGGAGTTAAAAACAGCGTTAACATGTCAGTCCTTGCTTTGAATTCTGATGTGCAGCCTGACGGCTACCATGGCAATGGCTCCAGCAGTTCTCCTGGGGCTCCTTGTGACTTTTCAGATGGAGTTTAATGTTCAGGACTCCTTGCTGGAGCCAGAAATAGTGTAAAGCACATTTTGCTGCCGGGACACTTGCTCTGGAGGCCACTGCTGTCCAGGAGGCAACACTTAAGTGTGTTTTTCAGTGTTTGCCCAAAGGGCAGAGACTACCCTGGAAAAAAAAAAAAAAAAAAAAAGCTTTATTGTTTTAGGTTTCCTATTCTTCTCTGGAGGCTGGGGCAGTGTGTGCTGCACCCCTAATGAATCACCTGCCCTGAAGGTATCTCTTACTGGTGGCTGAGAACCGCGCAATTGTGTTATTAGAAATTCTGCCCTGGGGTACAATTACATTATTGCAGTCATTAAAGGCAGTTCATCTCCATAATAATGGAAATCCTGCCTTGGAGGCCTAATAAAATGTTAGTAGCCTGACTCCAGAAGGTAAATTTTATATAGAAACAGCTATAGCACAAATACAGATATATTGCAAATGCTGCTTGGAAACGAGGACTGTTTCTATACAGGTAAAGATACAGAAATCATTTTCTGTCCTTGGTCTTCCCTTCACATTTCAGTGCAAAACTTCTGTTAGACTCTGTGGGAAAGGTCTTCAGTCTCGTTAATGCCACCCAGTACGAAGCAGCCTCATAGGGCCACTGGTAGAGTACGAGCTGGTGAGTCTGCTGCCTGCCACAGAATACCCTGCCTTCCACACCAGTGGGACAGGAGACATGACCAAAATACACTTTTCCTCTGGGAAACCCTCGCTCAGGAGAAGGAGATGCCTTTTGGATAGGAACAGTCACCATAGAGCTGTGCAGGCTGCAGCATCAGAGAGACAGTGTTTAAGACCCACTTTCCCAGAAAACTCCTCAGGCAGAAGGTGGTTTGCCCTTTAATATACACCATGACACATATAACCTGGAAGTTTGAGCCAGTCGTTGAGATCTGCACCTGGGAGGGAGTCATTCCAGAAGCCAACAAGCACTGGGAGCTCAAGGTGGAAGCAGTGCCTTCTGGTGAAGACCAGGCTGGACGGGGCTTTGAGCAACCTAGTCTAGTGGGAGGTGTCCCTGCCCAGGGCAGGGGGGTTGGAGCTCAATGGTTTTTAAGGTCCCTTCCAACTCTGACCATTCTATGGTTCTGGTCACTGCAAAACTGCGCTGTGTCTTTGGGACATACCAAATCGTTCATCAGAGAGAAATTGAGTTGAGTTGAGAATGTTTTTTGCTCACCATTTGGTTCTCCTATATTCATGCTTCCAGCTATGTTGGCATTATGTTGTATATATTATTCTTCAGCAGGAGTAGGAGAAGTCACGGCAGTCAGATTGTTCTTGCAGGATTTTGTTAATCCTCTCATAATAATTCAATTACATCTAATGCAACAACGCTAGATAAATCTGTTACTGAGACTAGTGCTTTAAAACCTTTATTCTCAGGTGATCTTATCACAGAAAACTTTCAATTTTTTCATTTTTATGGTGCAGCTCCCACTGAGAACTGCGCTGGGTTCTGTGTGTGAGCAGTTCATCCTCATGGTGGTGGAAATCAGAGGTTGCTGTAGTCGCTGGCTCCTTCCCTTTAAAATATGTACAGAATGGTCTTCATTCTTTATGTTTCCTAAAGCTATTGGAAGTTGCATTTACCCTACTACCAGACGTGTGATCGGTCCAGGACAGAAAAATAATTGTACTTTTGAACCCCAAAACAAATTGCTCTTCTCCCGTTCTTGTTCATGTAAAGCCCTTACATCATTAGAGCCATTTTTTTTCTATGAATATACAGTGTGTGCATTGTTTATACAGTTTAATTGTAAGGAAAGAAATTCATAAAAAACAAACGATGTTCTGTGCTGGTAGCAAAGAATGTGAAAGTGTCCAATTAAAGAGCCACTCACTATGACTTGTATAACAGCAGCATCTGTTATCTTAATTAAACAAGTTTCTCTATAAAGGGACCCTCATACTGCACTTTGTTAGAGCAGGATCTGACCTAGATACTCCAGGCACGCTCACCATCCTCATGGAAATTTTCCCAGTTGGGCCCATTATCTTGCAGTCTTGACAAGTTTCGTGATACATGAGCACACTCTTGCACACACGAAGCCATACTGCTTAAAGCAGGAAGATTTTTTTATTTCTTTTTTTAGCTGGTAGCCAATAAAAGCACAGAAAAGAAGCATATTGTGGCATTTACCCATTGAGTTCAGCCGCAGAAGCATTTGGAAGTAACTTGTAACCCGGGTAACTCAGGCCTTGTCAAATAACATGCAGGAGAGAGAAACAGGCTTCCAGAAAGTGATCACAATTTGTTTTAAAAGTGGCTGATGTGCTTCAAGATTTAGGTAATTTAGGTCCAGATTTTTCCAGGTGTTTCATTGCTGCTCCCCACCGTAGCCTAGAGCCAGAGACAATTTAGGAAGGGCAAGTTCAGTTTTGAAAGCCCTGGTGCCCTGGTAACTTCTGAGAAGATGATGAGGATTTGTGAGATTGGGAGAGAGGAGTGGAAGTCTGATGAGGACTCGGGGCTTTGAACCCATCTGCAAACAAAAACCCAACCAGAGCCATCCCGAAACCCCAGCCTCGTCAGAAGGACACGTGATCATGGTTCACTGGGAAGATCAGGAGCCCCACGCTCAGGGTTGTAGGACACCAGGCAGCTGTAGCCGAAAAGCCTCTTGAGCACAGAATCATAAAATGGTTAGAGCTGGAAGGGACCTTAAAGATCATTGAGTTCCAATTCCCCTGCCCTGGGCAGTGAATGTTAATTTGCTTGTAAAGAAGAACATCGTCCAACGCAGGCGCTGCTAGGTGCCTTGGGGAGGAAGGTGAAGACCAGGCCACCATGAGCCCAGCAGGAGTCGCTGGGTAAAGCCCAAAGCAGCGATATCTCCTCCTGGGAGCTGGAGGGATTGTGGCCAAGGAAAAGCAGAAAGATCTCACCTCATTTTTTTTTTTTTTTTTTGTCTTCTGCTCTTCAAAACTGTCCAGACTTTTCTCTCTGGAAGGGGTTAGCCATGGTTTTCTTGAGAGTTCACATCCTCAGGACCTCCTCACAAGGGTTGTTAATTGACAGACCCCTCAGGTATTATTTTTGTAGCAGGAATTTTAACATATTCACTTCGATGCTGTGTCATTTTGAGAAAGAGAAATTGTGAAATCAGACAAGAAGATAAAGGCTTTTCTCTTGCTCTTTCAGTGTGTCTTGAGTTTTAAAAGTTGTATAAATTCTGATTTTTTTATTTTTTTCCCTCAGAAGTCCTAATTAGTGGTTAATTACCTTAAAGAGTCAGAAAGCAAATGGCAATAGGACAGACATCTTTCCCAGTCTGGTGCCAGGGTACAAACCACAGTAACATTTTTATACTGATTACTTGAGAGATGAATTGCCAGCAGTGGTGGCTTCTGGGCACGCAGTCTAGTGACACCTCAGCAGAAAAGAAAACCTCAAAGGATGCTTCCTGTCATTGTTTTGCATTAATTGTGTTGACTTTCTCGTGTTCTTTTTTTTTTTTTAAATAAAGCACCTGTGCAATTTCTTTTAAGGCAGACAGGTAACCAAACCATCAATAACTTGTCAAGTTTTCATTACATCCTGCCTAAGCAAAATGAAAAATGACACCCTGCAAATAGCTTTTTGAAGTTTGAATCGACAATGCAGCATTCATCTTAGTTTTCAGAGACAATGGCAGAAGATGGCTCTACTTCACTGGAACATCTGAAATAACTGGTGTGTCAACTTACCTTAACCCATTTTCTGCAAAAAGAGAATTAAAATAAACCAGGAATCCACTTGATTGGGTGGTCAGAGGTCTTGGAAAGCAGTCATCTTAGGCTTGATGGCCTCGTGTTCATGGACTGTTTGGTTCCCAGCAGAAGCTGGGTTTAGCTGTTATCTTGTTCTGGGAGATCACCATATGTTTTAACATCAACTTGTCGTGGCTGTGGGTCTGTCAACACTAAACACTTGTCATTTAGTGTGCGCCCACACTAAAACCCACTGATTTGTGTGATCCAAAATCGGTCGGTGAAAACTGGTCAGTTTTAGATTCATAGAATCACAGAATAGTTTGGGTTGGAAGGGACCTTAAAGATCATCTCATTCCAGCCCCCTGCCCTGGGCAGGGACACCTCCCACTAGATCTGGTTGCTCAAAGCCCCATCCAGCCTGGGCTTTGCCAAAGTTCTTTTTGGGACTAGGTCACTAACTTGTCCTTGATTCTTAATGATAGTTACATGGACCTGTTTTCTTTTCTTTGTGTTTATCTGGCAAAGACAATAAATCCTGTTTCTTTTGTAGTTTGAGATACAGGGTTATGCACACGAGCATACGATAGATGGTCACTCCACAAAGCTTAGCTCTCCATCTGCTTTACTTTAGCAGCTTTCTGATGATTGAACGTTTCTTCAGCATTCATAGTAAGTTGGTGACGCCAGTTCGTTCTTGCATTGTCTTTTCCTTTTGTTCTTGAGCAACTGTTACTCATAAAAGGTTATCTGAGAAGTGTTAGAGATTTATTTAGAATCCAGATTCGGTGCTGTTACGTTTTGTATGTGTAAAGTAATTAGGCTGATCCCTAAAATTTACATATTCATTTATCTGCTCCTGTAGAACTAGGAAATTGTTTCTTATAAGCAGGCACAACCTTTTGTCGAGCATTCCTGGATGCTGATGAATGTAATCCCAACCTACGCCGAGTTTCAGCTGGTGTTGCAGACACGAGACTCTCTCTCACACCTTCCCACAGCCTCCTGTAACATCAGCAACCTGTTCCTATTTTTCCAGCAGATGATTTTCAGCGTGGTGTTATTGTAGTATTCTGTGATACACATGTAGGACATCATTGCTACTGCAGCTGCTGCTGGAACGAGCTCGTTCCAGGGGTGGTTTGACCAACCTCACGGTGCTGCTGTGACTCAAAGTATCCAGAGAAGTCAACTGGCTTGGACTTTTGGACTTGTGTATTAATTTTAAAAGTAGATCCCTGCTTGCAGAGGCAGGCAAAAGGAGAGGATGAAGCATCCAGAGAGCCCCATAGAATCACAGAACAGTTTGGGTTGGAAGGGACCTTAAAGATCATCCAGTTCCCTGGGCGGGGAAACCTCCCACCAAACCAGGTTGCTCAAAGCCCTGTCCATCTTGGCCTTGAACCCCTCCAGGGATGGGGCAGCTACAGCTTCTCTGGGCAACCTGGGCCAGGCTCTCACCACCCTCACACCAAACAAGTTCTTCTGAATATCTGATCTAAATCTCCCCTCTTTGAGTTTCAAACCCTTCCCCCTTCTCCTAGGGCTCCCCTCCCTGATCAAGAGTCCCTCCCCATCTCTCCTGTAGCCCATTTAGGGACTGGAAGGGTCTCTAAGATCTCCCTGGAGCCTTCTGTTCTCCAGGCTGAACAACCCCCAACTCTCTCAGCCTGTCCTCACAGCAGAGGCTCTCCAGCCCTCCCAGCATCTTAATGGCCTCCCCTGGACCCATTCCAACAGGTCCATGTCCTTCCTGTGCTGAGGACTCCAGAGCTGGACGCACTACTCCAGGTGGGGTCTCACCTGGAGTACTCACCTGATGCTCCATCTCGGAGGCATCAGACCTCCAGAGCACGGTAAGACTCAGGGAGTCCTGTGTTTATACATCCTTGACAGAAGCGCTGTCACTCACCACGTGCTGTTAAACAGCCGCTGCTTTTCCTGCTGGAGGTGTCTCAGCTTTATGATTATTAAATTCATCTCCAGGCACTGGGCCTGTGGCTACGAATTATTTCTCCCTATTTGTAAAGACATTCCAGGAAGGAGAGAGATCCCCCTGCGGTGCTGGTGTGTCGGAGGTGGTGGGATCCAGCTCCCAGCCCGGTCCAGCTCCCTGTGCCCACCAGGCGGGTTCCTCTCCATGATGAGGACGCGCTGCAGCCACCGCTTTCAAAAATAAACGCTGGTAATTAAGCTCCTAAATGCAGTTGGAAATTGATGTGTAGTTCAGACTTGTCCTCCAGTTGAAGAAAATAGTAATAATGATTTTAGTCAGTCTGTGGCATTTTGAAGGAAAGAATTATAATCAAATATTTCTCCTCTTGGATATTTCCATGATTAAGAGCAAGAAGGTAATGATTTTGCACTTAGGGCCACACTTTAAGAAACGCATGTTTAAAATCTAAGGAAGTAATTGTATGTCTACAGGGAGAAAAGGATTCCTAATGAACTTTTTAGACAACCTACCAGACTTGGTGATATTTTTGATGATTATTTAAACATCATTTTTAAGTGATGTAAATGTGTCTTTGGGTCTTGCAAATCTATGTTAATGTCAATTACAAGTGGAGTGGGTAATTTATCTTTGTACTGTGGGCATTTTTTGTTGAAACTAGAGGAAAAGATGTGATATCTCTGAAAGACCATGCCTTTGGGCTTGTGTTCGGGTGGTATCAGCTGGAACAAATAAGCTGAGAATGCATTTACTGCTTCTGCTCTAATCTCATGAATGCTTCTAGAAATGGTTTGTGTCAGCAGCTGATGCACAGAAAATCTTGCACGGATTTTTTTTTTCACAGAAGAGAATAATTTCTATGAGCTTCAATGAACTTCCTTTTAATGCTCATGTTCTCCAAGCCTCCGAAGCGTTTGCTGTAGGTAGAGGGTGATGGCTTGTCCTCGTCCGTGAAGGACTTGTTGGCAAGGGTGGCTGGAGGCCAAGATCCAAATTTGATTCCTTGGATTTCCACTGTCCCTCTTCATAGACTGGGAAAAGTCAGTTAATCTCCGTGCCTCCCGCTGTAGTCCCTGCCCCAGAAGAATGAGCACAGCAAATATTTCACCCAACATTAGGTGGACACAGTGCATAAGTGGCTTCACAGCACCAGCTGCTTTCTACAGGAGATTCACCTCGGTGTAGGAAGATGCTTTGTGGGAAGCAGCCTGTCTCTGGGTGGGTAATTGTGCAGAAAGGGATGTTTTAGCCTTTCACGGGGCAGTTTCCAAGTGTGCTTTGCCTCTCCTTTGCCACCAGCAAGAGCTACTCTGGGGGAGAAGTCCTGGGGCTGCAGAGCATCCCTGTCCCTCACCGTGCCATTGCGGCTCTCGCGGTTCATGGCCAACAGCCAGCTCACTCTGTAAAAATAAACCTCAAAGTTGAAGAGCTGTGATGAAAGGGCAGTTTCCCAGGGGGGATGGTCTTCATTTCCCACCAAAATCGATGGAAAAGTGGCTCTTTGCGCCATCAGACCCTTCTAGATTTGGGAAATCTTCCCATATAGCTCAAATTATCATTGCCTCATGTCTAAGGAATGAAAGCTGTAAAAATGAGCTTTCCTTTGCTTTACTCAAATCTGCCTCCTCAAATATTTATTTTTATGGCATGGTCTTTCTTACTGTATTTATTTTAATTTTGTGTGTAGTGAAAAAAGAGTGGAAAGGGAGAGAAGGCAAAAGGTTTCTATTATTTGAAATTCGCCACAGCCTCCTCATTTCCTTCAGGGTCCCTAGCAGTGCTTGTGTTTGGTTTTCATTTGTTTCTGCCCGTTATCAGCATCCCTGAAGAAAGATATTTTGTAGAGAACTGTTCTTCTTAGATAACCTAGGGATATTTTTATATTTGAATTATGACTCTAGGCATCTTTAAACAATTTACATGAAGTCTCTAATAGCTGTAAATGCTCCCTGCCTTCCCTCCCGCCGCCCCGCTCCTTCGGGATGAGGTTTTGTCACTTCCAGACTTGTCTTAAAAATTTAAGGGCAAAAGGGAGGGTGATGACAAAACACAGCTTTTGTGTTTCTAGATGTTAACATAGGCTGGATGCAGTACTATTTATTTGGGCCGCTCTGTCATTGCAGATAAATAATTTGTTGAAAAAGAAATTTGGGGGGGAACTTGGGATGCCAGATCCAGGGCTGATTTAAGCTGATACTGAATTCAGTGGAGTTATGTTGTTTGATGTTGCCAAAGGGGCCCTTACTATTTTCTCAAAAATGTTTATCTGAGCAAAATATGTTCTGGGTTTTTTTCTCTTGAATAATATTTATGGGGTTTTTTAATGAGAATCTGAAAGAATTGCTATTTCTCCTTTCCTTTAATTCTTCATACTTAGCAAGCTTGTAAATGAAAAGCCTAAAATGAAAACACGTTTACACACAACAGTTCACATCCCTGGAAGAAATGTTCTTAGTATTTTCTTGGAGATCAGTGTCGAGAATTAAGTGGGAAAAAAAAGGTGTAATATTCTGTATTTTTTGCTGCAACAAGTTAGAGCAGTTATTACCTAGGAGTACCTTCCAAAAGATTTTTTTTTAATTCTTTGCGCTTTCTTATTGTAGTCCCAGAGCACAGAAAATGCCAAATGAACCCAAATTCTGTGCATCATAAATGTCTGGCAAATTCACAGTTGCCGTAATTTAGCAGTAAAACTCCTGGTGTCCTTTGTGACTCCAGTGTAGTAGTAAAAATGGTGCAGAGGTGATGTTCCTTAGTGCCTTCTCCAGGAAAAAACAGGTGTGTTTTACACTCCCACAACAGAGACTCCAGCAGCCCCATGTAGTTGTGCCACATGCGACCTCAGGAGCTAAAACCCTTCCTCCTCAGGCTCTTTAGCTCTATTTAAAATGTGTCTCCAGCAAAGCTTGTGGGAAATGTTCTACTGAACTCCATGCAACAGGATTCTGCCTCGGTTTATTTTGAGCAAATATAGTTCTTACCTGAAAATTAATTATAGGGAGGTTGCTGTTAAGAGACCTGCCAGTTGTCATGGATAAGGAAAGCCTTATCTAATGCCTGCTTTCACCAAGAGAAAGACATGCACTAAATTAAATGGGCTTTGACTGAGGCTCTAAATTAGCTCAGGCTTTTCTGTGAACCATGAAAAGACAAGTAGTTATAGACAAATAAGTACCCAAGCAGCTGTAGGTGGTTATCTAAATCAAAACTAACAGGTCCTGGATAAGAAGGTGCAGATGCATAGAAGACTGCCCAGTATGACTGTCCACATCAGTTGTGAGTTTAGATGGGTGATCAAGTGGAGATCTCTGTAATGGCGATCCAACAGACACTGTGGTCCCGTGTTTCACTTGGACTTACCCTGACATCTTTGAGACGCTGACCCAACTTGTCCCATCCTTGCTTACATTGTTGTCCTGACCATAGCCCTCAGGATGCGTTGATGACCCATGTTGATGGCAGTGTGGACACCATCTCTTTCTCATCCATTTTCAGAAACATCTGGAGTGACAGGGCATGGGTGAAGCCCAAGCCAGGAAAGCCCTGTCTGCTTACTGAGGGGATGCTGAGCATTTTTGGCTGGTATTGATGTAGGGTGGGAAGTCTCAGATGGTGTGACGAGGTTAGGATCGGGGTTCTCCCCTCACCCTCTCCTCCCTGTGCACCAGGAGCCATCAAGGGGGTTGAGTGAAGCCCCAAGAAACTGACTTTGACCTCGGCGTATGCTCTAAAGGGGATTAACTGTGTGAAGCAGAAAGTTGTGACCTTACTGTTATTTATTTATGCAACAGAAAGGCTTTGTTCACACACGGAGACAGCATCCCAGGGCCACAGAAATTATTAGCTGTGGACCATTCCCCAAACCAGCCCATTCTTCAAGGAATGAGCAGGTACTCGTGAGCGGTGTCCCTGACTGTGGGGAGGGCTGTGCTCTGAGCAGTAAATCCTTCCTCTCAGCTAAACTTGTATTTCTAAATTTCACTGTGTTTTCTTCAAATAGCCTAATGGCCAATACCACATTTATGAGATCATTTTAATAATCCCGGTCTCTGCCTCATTGCATGGGAAGCGTTATGAGAAAGGTAATAAACTGCTACAAAGACACACGATAGAAATAGAAATAATTTGATAAATAATGCAATTGCCTGGAATCGTTTACATTTACAGTAGAGTTGTGGCATGAAGTAAAGTTGCTGTTAGGCTAAAAATCGCTGTAGATATTCCTGCCTGTCAACTCTGCGAAAAGGCTGAGCAAATCCACCACTGAGATTGCAGTCAGGTCTGTCTGGTGCTTTTGCTTTCTTCCTCTGCTTCTAACCCTACCCCCAGCCCAAGCAAGGCTCGGAGGATGGACAATAGGCCATTCATCATGTCGGATGAAATACACTGTTTTTCACAGGTACATTTAACCTAAATCCTCTCTCAGAAGAGGGATTATCTCTTAGAAGAACTCTGGCACCACAGTCGCTTTTCAATAGCCACGTCAACCACTGCCACAAAGGCTGTACATGAAGGGATCAATGGTAGTTTTATCTCAAATTGCACTCAGTGTGTGTTTCTTCCAACTGACATTCATTTAAATGCTTGCTCTAAGACATCTTTTCTCCCTGTAATAGAAAAAAGGATCAGACATCCTAAGCATTGTTTCCTGGAGAAAAAAAAAATATTTAAAATATTCACTTGGCTAAGCATGAAATATTTTGGATGCATGTGTTTAATCAGCAGTGAAACCAAGTGGTTATGTTTGTATTTCATAAATTAAATTGCTGAAGTTATCAGATAAGAAACAACATACCTCATTTCATTGCAGCAGCGCTAATAAAACTCATTTGAGAGGGAAAAAAGAAAAAAAAGTTACTTTATAATTTCGAGTGCTTTGCTTCAGAGAAATACCCAAGCCTTGATCTGCAGTCCCATAGTTGTGTTGCGGAGAGAACCCTTCCCATCGCACACACAACCTGCCGTTTGTGGTCCATTCATATTCCACGTGTTTCCATCTGCTGAACAGAAAACCAGAGGGCAAGCTCTGCTGAGGGATACCTGCGGTATCGTCTGGCTGGTCCACATCTTCTGTGTGGACCTTGTGAGTTAGAAAACAGTTCACAGGGAAAAGGTTATCGTGTGACCTGCTGCTTGTCCCTGCAAAGGCTTTCACCGGGCGACGGCGAGGTGCAGGTGTGGTTGAACAACCCCTGGCTCTGCAGCACTGATGTAATTGGTTCCCGGACCCGCATCGATTTTCTTTTAATTAAACAACAGAGCAAGATGTTGCAGTAGATACCATAAGTCTGGGATTTTTAGCCAGGCATTCCGTCAAAGCCTGGGGTCAAACCTGAGCAGCAGGTCGGAGGCATGTTCTAGTAGATGCAAGTGATGCAGTCAGACACCCAAAGGTCAGATCTCCTTGGAGCTGGGCTGGAGGTAATTACTGATATTCGGGTTTATGATGTGCTCTGGGAGTTTCGCAGTTTTCAGTCATCGTTTATATTCCAAACAGGGGCTTGATCTCATTTTCACAAAGTTGGTGATAAAACTCCTACTGATCGCAACAGGACATAGTCTATCTCTAAATGCATGTGTTACCAATGGAGAAATATTTATCTGCTCCTGGGAATCCTGCCCAGCAGCAGGGAACGCTGTGGTGAGCAACACGCATCAGGTCTATCGTGCTCCCTTCAGGGTTGGAGGTAACATAACCTGCTGATGGGTGGCCTAATGGAGATGGCAGATGTATCATGAGCTGAGAAATCAGCACTAATAGATCAGACCAAAATGATTACGCGCTGTATTTTTCCTCGTGCGGCTCCAGGTCTGCCTGACCTCTTCCATCCATCTCCAGCTGCTGCTGGAGACCATGGGCAAGTTAGTGCTGCTGAATTGGTCCAGGCCACTGGCCATGCTGATGTGGCCAGGGTGCCAAGGTGGGTCCTTTCTAGGAAGCTTGGGTGTCTTTGAATAACAGCTGCAGCACACACTTAGATATTTGTTATCCATGAAGGTGGATAAGAAATCTGGAGAGGGACTTCTTAGAAGGGCATGTAGTGATAGGACGAGGGGTAATGGCTTTAAGCTGGAAGAGGGAAGATTGTGATGAGATCTCAGGAAGAAATTTTCCACTCTGAGGGTGGTGAGAGCCTGGCCCAGGTTGCCCAGAGAAGCCGTGGCTGCCCCATC
>JAOXJM010000003.1:13926606-13953757 GCA_026413425.1 Tringa solitaria
GCTTCTCTGGGCAACCTGGGCCAGGCTCTCACCACCCTCACACCAAGGAAGTTCTTCCTAATATCTAATCTAAATCTCCCCTCTTTCAGTTTAAAACCATTCCCCCCCTTGTCTTATCACTACAATCCATTCACAAAGCGTCCTTCCCCGTCTCTCCTGTAGCCCCTTTAGCAACTGTTGTGGAAAACACCATATTTCAAGTTGGTACATTTAAAGAGGGATTCACCCAAAACGTTTTGTAAGAGCTGAGAAAGAGCATTTGGTTTGGAAGAATTTTGCCAGAAAGTTCCCATTCCCGCTGAAGCTCTCACAGGGCTGCTCATCACTCTGTCCCTCGGGCACCCCCAGAGTTCCCATGTGGCATGCCCTGCACAACACAGGTGACCAGGGTGGCCCACCAGACGTCCCTCTGTAGCCAAAGAAAAGAGCCCTGGGAGGAGCTGGGGGACACGTTAGGAGGCACGGGAGTTTTTCTGAAGACACAGCAGCCAAGCCCACTTGTGGGGCCAGCCCCCGACCCCTCGGTGCCTCGCAGAAGGAAGCAGAGAGCAGTAGTTCAGCCGCTGGGAAGCCCCGGGGGGGGACAGGAGACAGAGCTGCTGGAGGCCCAGCGCGGTTCCCACGGGCTGCGCTGGCCTTTCGTCACCTCACCCCACTGTTTACACTCTGAATTTAGGAACTGAGCACCCACAACAAACAGCCACTGGGGATTTCACCCTCCTGGGCCATCTCAGCAGAGACACCGGGGCTGTGCTGTCACCTCTCCCTGCCGGTGTCACCTCCCTTGTGGCCGCAGTGCCACCAGAAAGCCTCCAGCTGATATCACCTACCTGCACCGAGCTCGCTTCAGATAGAGATGATGAAATACAGGCAGTGCTGCTTTCGATGATGTGAAACAGCTGTTGTAAGCTCACATTTTCTAGCTGCAGTGTTAATGTTTGCTATTTCTCATATTCTTATTTGTGATACCCTAAATCGTGTTATTTTACACCAGTGAGCAAACATAGGATAATCTTTTAAGCCTGTTTCCTTGACCAGACCATGGAATGAGAACAATACCCCAAAAATCAAACCCCTATTCTAAAAGGGACAAATTAAAATCAAGTTACTAAGCAGCACTTCCCTTGAGCAGGCAGTGAGGAGCTTTATCTTATCTGTTAAGGGAAATGTATTTATCATGAAGTAAGAGCAAACATAATAAGGCTTAAGACCAGCTCAACAGTAGGACCAAAACATTTCCCATTGTGAGGTTTCAGAAAATAAATCAGCTCTCCAGGAGTCAAACCTCCAGCCCCTGCCAAGGCAGAGCTCAGTGGAAGCAGCAACCACACGGCGTATCCGTACAAAAGGCAGAGCTGTGGGTACGGCACCACTTGCCTGAAACTCGTTGCATATTAGAAAAGCATTCAACAATAGCATTTAATCCTTTCATTCATTTTTAACTCCCCCAAAAACATTTCAACCACAAACAAGGCTGGATCCAGAGCTACTCTGCAGAATGGGACATGTCCTCGGCAGAGGAGGTGGCCACACAGCCAGGTGAGACCCCACCACAGCAGTTGGATTATAAAAACAGCCTCACAAACTGCTAAATTTGATGGCTAACTCCCCGTTAGACTCATATTCAGGGCTGTGCGTATCATTACATCAATTGCACACACAAATTTCCCCCTGGGCATGTTTTGCACAACACATTTGACAACGTAGCTCACATTCTATATGCTTAACATTAGAAATTCTAAGAGTTCACAAGGCTTTAACTGAGCCATCACAAGCTGTATGTTCCCAGCCTTACAGAGAAAGAGCAGCACAAAATCATAAGCATTCCTTGTAGTCTAAAAAAAAAAACCAAAAGAGTGATTAAAATGTTATTTTACCTCGTAGTCATTTGGGAAGACATCTCTGAATTTGTTGCTGGGCTTTGGAATTGGTGGAAACAGTTTACTCCATATGTGGTTTCTGCAAAAAAACAGTAGTGGAGGGATGTGAAAGAACTGCTTTTTCTGATGACGACGTATGGGACAAGCAGCACGTGTTTAGCCCCAGGAGAAGGCAGGTCTCCTCGGGCTGCCATCCCTCCTGCCCCCTTCCCATTCGCTCATCAGCATCTGGTGGCAGCAGCAGGTTCAGAAGGGGTGAAAGTAATGGAGAAGGGTCCATCAGTGGACACTCTGAGGACCAGGCCAGTCTGCTGTCCCTACCAGGACATTTCTGGACCCTGGGAACATGGGGATGGCAAAGAGGTGGAGGGGCTGATGCTCTCCCTCATCCTCCGCAGCCGCAGCAGGTTGCTGGGGTGGAAGGACCAATCCAAGGGGCACTGCTGCAGCTTCTAACGGCCAGCAATAGGCCTGTCTGGGAGAGAAATTAATTGCTCTGATCTGTCTGTTCACGCTCACGTTCTTCCCCAGGGCTGTGTTGTCATCTGCTCTGTTTAGACATTGAAGACAGGCTGCCTCTTGCTCAGACTGTGGTTTCTGGACATAATCTGCCCATGACTCGCGGTGGGAGAGCAACTGCAAATAATTGTGTGCCGAGGGAACGCGGAGGAGGCAAGGAAGGGGACCAGAGATGGCTGACAGTAAACAGCTCTGCTTAGCAGTGTAATAACTCACCCTGCTAACACCCTTGGAGATACTCCTGCCCTGCCTTGAGCCAGACACTCTTTAGTCTGGCTCAAGCACACAGGCATGTGTATTTCTGTGACAGCAAATGTTGCAGCGTGAACTTTTTCATATCTTTGATACATCCCAAGGTACAGACTTAATGTTTCAATCACCAAAACGCATTTGCTATCCCTACCCCTGGACAGCACGATGTCCAAATAGGGTCAGATTTTAACTGGAACTTGGCTGGAGTGAAGATCACAGGATTTAGCCCAGAATTAGTATCCAGTGCCTGTTCTGTGGAGCGAGCCTGACAGCCATGAAGCAGAGACATGGCCCAGGTGTGGAGCCCAAGCTGCTGGGACCAGGGGCAGAGCTACTCCTCTTCCTCATTTATTCTGTGGCAATTTTCATGGCTGACACCTGCTTAGTTGAACACTAATGTTCTTATGACTATTCTTCTTCCAAAAGCTTTCTGAGTTCTGTCAAGTTTCCTTTTATCCTATTATTCCTTCTCACCAGGGAGGTGAGGAGGAATAATATTTTCTGACTATCAGTTTGGAGCTAAACCTTCCTGGCTGAGCTGCTGTTGCCTTGAAGGAGACATTGATGCTTAATGAATTATTAGATGCAGAGAAAGGCCGTACCACTGCTTCTATGATAGATCTGACTGAGCAAGCTGTGGGATGTCCTCCCCTCACTGCACATGGACGAGCAGCAAGGTTTGTGACAGAGGTACACAGCCAAAAGTGGGAATATGGGGAGGGAAAGCAGGCTTTGAGTTGTTTTTAGGAGACATTTGCTGAACACAGTCCAACCATCGGTGGCTGCAGAGGACTAGCCAGGATGTGTGGTCACCACCAGCAGAGTGGGTCAGTGATGTGGCTCCGCCTGCTGCAACTCAAGAGTGGGACTGGGATCAGTGCAAATATTTTACTCTTCATCGCTACTCTTCCCAGCTTTCCTGCTAAGGGTTTGGTTTCTGTGACCATACCCAGGTTAGGTTTGCCAGCACTGTTGCCTTCACAGCTCCTGCACTCCATCATGTCTCCCAGGCCTTTTCAGGAGGAAAGAGCTGGAGGCCATGTGATTTTACCTGTCTCTCATTTCAGCTTCAAGCATGGTTTTGATTTATGCTATTGCTGTGCAATGTAACCAGTAAGATTTGGTTTTGTTTAAAATTGGCACATTTCTAGTTACGCTGTTGCTCAAGAAAAAATTTTGATGGACCCATACCAAAATTATTTATTGAGTCAGCAAAAAGCACGAGTTACATGTTGCTTCTGGAATAGAAACACTTAAGGAGGGGTCCACAAAGACCCAACAGAATGAGGCAGAAACACACTGGTGTTTGGGGGGGGCTGCTTGCCCCTCAGCTGCAAAAGCCTTTGCAATGAAGCACTGGTGGGGGGTGGTGACAGTGCTGCCCTCAGAACGGTCCTTTTTTGCAGGACACTGAAAAGCTGGAGTTATGATGTGATTAAATATCTTGTCACAAAAAGCATTCCAGTTATCTCTGCTTGTGTCTACATGGGTTGGAGCACGGCCCTTTCCGTTAGTGCTACTTGGACCTTCAGGCTTTGGAAACACCCCTCGGGACCCTCATGCCTTAACGTGGTGTTTCAGAACATCTAGCTACTGTGCTGTCTCTGTCTGTTTGAAATTTGCCACTTTTCCCACAGGTTGTGACATGAAAAGACCAAAGATAAATAAAGAGAAATAAGTAAGAGAACAAGTTCTTCTTTTCCCTCTTCTAACCGCTATGATGAGGCTGATAAAATACTTGTTTTTGCAGTATCTCAGAGCACCTTTCCTAGTGTCTCGCCTCCGCCGAGAGTCCCTGTCACATTTCCCAAACAACTTTCCTGTAGCAGGTGGCTGGTGACTGCTGGTCGTGGGCCCCAGTGGGGTGCAGAAGAGGGAGGGTTAACTGGTGGAGGTCGGAATGACCACACTGATTTCAGAGCTACTGGCTGTCCTCACGTCAATTAAATGGAGAGCAGCTGGGAGCAAGTTATTAACTACATCCTCCTGTGGGCTCACCTCCAGGAGAAAATGTTATTCCAAGGCACAGCCTCAGGAAGGACACAAGATGCTCATTCATAAAGACAGAGAGCAAACTAGGAAAACATTCAGTTGCACTTTTTATCAAGACAGTAAACCCATCAACTACTGCAAGTAGGTGAAGGCAAAAGACTATCCGAACGGTCCCAAAGGGCTACTTTGCCTTGTAGCGTTTCTCCCAAACCATAGTCTGTATCTCTGAAACCACCAGGAAGCACACAGAAAAATTTATAGAACTCTTTGGTATAATGAAATTCCTTATAATGGCTTCAAATCGTATGAAAATTGAAATGATTCTGTGGCTTGAATTGCACGGTACACTTCATGAATTTGCAAGAGCAGTAAAAACTGAAAGTACTAATGAAACTGTGATCTAGGAACCTGTTCTATTTTTCTTTTTTTAATATCTGCAGATACAACAAATGAGCAGGCTAAGCACTGCGGTTCATCTTCTTGCACTTCCCAGTGAGAAATGGCAAGGACACTGAGCAAGAAGCAGCTTGGGAAGGGCAGAGTAAAGCGAGCAACTTCGTGAAATTTAGTGCAGCAGGTAGACAGAATTATAACCATTTTGGCAAAGATGTAATAAGCCTTTGGGTACTGGGGAATTATATACCAGCCAGGCAGCGAGAACTCCTAGAAGCAACAAAAGTAGCATTGAGCAGCTGAACCTGGAAAAGGTAGCTTAAATTTGCCTAATGTATTAAAGTTCATTAAATGCATTAGTACAGCATCTTCAAGCTGGTTATTGAGTAGAAGTCTTCCCCTAGACCTATTTCTCCCCCTATATCTGTTTCAGGGTCTCCGCAGGGGGTAACTGTATAATATCCAAATACTTGCTGAACTCTACAGGAAAACATGGAGCAGCATGACTGCCACTAACTGGTTTTGCAACTAAGTGGTGTTGGTGTTTTGCTGTCCCAAAAAGAGAGGAGGGAGCTGATGAAGATGATGCTGAAGCAGGGGAGGACCTATAGCTGTGCTGATGGGTCAATCCAAAAAGAATCAGTGATGGGAGTAAGAGCAGTTTGGGGATTTCCACCAATACATCAGGGAACAAATGCATATGAAGCACAAAATGAATAAACTCTCTGGGAGTTAATCTGCCTTGTTCCGAAAAGGATTCCTTATCAAGACCTGCTATGCTAATTAAACTGACTTAAGAACAGGTTATCATAGACACCAGACACTTCAGGGAGAGTTAATAACAGTTACTCTAATGTAACATTCCCGTAGACAAGACCTTTCTTTGATAAAGGAAATGTGGTATAGAAAGGAAAATGGCCAAGGACACATGAGGATGACCAATAAATTAAAAGTCATTAAAGAGATGAATAAGAAATTAGTAGTTGAACACTTACAATACTGGGAGCTGTGTTTATTGTGGACTGATAATTGCTGCTTGACGCATGTTTCAGGGGAGAAGCTGGTAATTACATTGATTCATAAGTCCTCAATTATGATTTGACTAATCACCACTACAGAAACCCAGAAATCTGGGTTTCTTCACAGCACATTTTGGAATGTTTGCCTCTATGGCACCTGGTTTTACTACATGGCACCCAGATCCTCTGTAGTAATTAAAATAAAATAAACAAATAGTTCAAAAACTCAAAGTCAACAATCATTCAATGCATTTGCTCCTGTTAAGAGGTTGAGAGGAGCAGCAAGCACAAAGGCACTGAATTTTTACTTCATCAGAGCATCTGCCACACTCCCTGATGTCAACTGAAATCCAGACTACGTGCTGGAGCCCAGTACAGAGTGTATGTCCCCAGGCTGGACTAGACAAGACTGAGCAAATCCTGGCCTTACATTCTAGCCACAAAAGATGCTCTCAGCAGCTTTCACCAGGGTTAAAGACAGAGTCCTCCTGGGGAAATCACTGACCCAACCAGATCCCTTTAAGTGAAGAAGCGAGGTAAGCACAAATAGATTTTTAACAAATTTGCGTCACTCAGTACATGGTTTTGTTGTTTAAGATTAAATTGAATAACCCTCTTACCCCACCAATTTTGCTGAATGATATGATTGATAATTAATGAGGCTGATTATTACTTATTCAGTACTTTTGCTTTGTACAATTATGCTTGAATAACAAACTTAGTGCCCTTTCTTAAAATTAAGCAAACCTTAAGCAAAGCTAAATAAAGCATCCCCCCACACTTGTTGAACACCCAGTCCTTAGTTACACTGTAATTAAAAAGAAGACAATACTTACATTCTGCATATTATAGCAACAAGCAGGAACGCGCAGCACGCTGACGCACAAAGCACAGCAAGAATCCAGGCTGCAGGATTCTCCAGTTTGTTTTGCCCTGAATTTAAAGTAAAAAAAGAAAGTAAATATATTATTTTAGTGCAGATTATTGTAAACACACTCACACAAAGATTCATTTTATATGATTGTATTCAGATCACAAAATAACATGCAAATGATGAAAACGGTATCTAGAATTAGAAACGAAACCCAGAGCTGCAAGAACAATTTCCATGAAACTGACTTTCCAATTTCAACAATAAATTTCTTTCATTTTGAGGCAAAGGAGAGAACAAGCCAAGGAGCATGAGGACTCCAGGCCCACCAGAAGGACGATATGAAGGATGATAGCTGTTGTCCCACGACACACATTGCCATGCCACAAGCCCACGACTGGCACTCAGCAAAGCCACTGCTTGCTGATAATCTCAGGCACAAACTGCTTGTTTTCTGTTAAACCCTTCTTTGTATCTGTTAATCCTTTCTAGCCAGGAACTGCACTTCTCTGAATCGTAAACTTGCCTGTAAAAAAAGACATCACACCCCCCCTTTTTCTTGTGATACGTTTCCTCAGGAAGAATTTCTCTACCTGGGAGCAGCCACAGGTAATTCTGTCAAGGTTCTGTTTTGAAAAGGCATTGCCCAGTGCCCGCGACCATTACTTTGTGCCACATTATGCCATCTAACAGAAACATCTACATTGAACTGACTTTTCAAAAGGCTGCTGAATCTGTGTGTGCTTACGATGACTCTCTGTCCTGTGGATCAAGGTGTCAGTGCTGCCGTTCCCCGGTAATTGAAAGGGCAGAAATCAGCAGGCAGCAGGAGCGTGGGGTTTGTTGGTGCTGTAGATGAAACAATATTCACTTGTGGCCAGATTTATTTGAGAAATGAGGAGCTGAGCCTGCTGTCTCCACCAAGGGCTGCGGTTGCAAGGCACAAGAGATCGCCATGATCAGGGCTGTGACCCATCCTGTGCCACCACACCACCCTCATGGGCTACACGGACAACCTTCCAATTACTAATGGGTTTGGGTGGTTCATTTTGTCTCCACGGTTACCACTTTTCTTTCAAGAAAATAAGAATTGATGTAACTGCTTCATTTAAGTCTCAAGGATAACTGAGGCAGCAAATTGTGGAAAACATTTAAGTCCTATAAACCAATTTTAAGCCTCCCAGTGTGATGGCTGGGAAGTATCCCTGTTTTCCTGGGAAGAGGTGTCCACCTAATACGTGAAACTGAGGGAACAGATGACACCTCCTCGGAGCCACAGAGTTAACAGCAACACTAATGGGAGTGGCTGAAGCATGTACTGAAACCCAGTGACATATGCCGTAACCTGCATTGTGTCAATGAACTGCAACAAGCCTCTAAAACCCTCTTTTCATAAGAAAAAATGAATTAAGTGGTCCTCCCTTGGATATTTTAGTAAATTTTTATGGAAGACTAACTTTTTTTTTACCATCAGAATGAATTTTCCATATTTGACATGTGCACTGTATGAGTAGAGATGTCCACAAGGGTGATGCTTCCAGCGTCCTTGGTCATTGGCACGCTGTGTGGCAGAGACAGCTCCAAAAGTGCTCCAGATGACAAAGAGAGGCCCTCAACTCTTCCAGCCTTGCTGGGAAAGCAGAACCGGGACAGCATAAATGTGCTACGAGGCACTTCCCAGCCCCAAACTGGATCTTTTCAACTGTGAACCCTGGCAGTGGCTGTCCACACATACCTACAGCTTCATAGATTTGATTCATACTGGGTGGCCATGCTTAGTCAATGAAGGGTCCAGCCCACTCAGCTGCACTGATGATTTTTCATCTCGCTTTGTTTGACTGCAATGCTTCTAAACAACCTTTTAGAGACAGGTGGTATCAAGGTGTGGTTTTACACCACCCACTTTGGCAGGGTCTGATCCCCACTGCCCAAGGAAAGGATCCAGAGTTGGGCTTCAGTTTGTAACAAAGTCGGAGAATTGCTGCTACAGGACAGGCAGCCAGTGTTTTTCCTGAGGATATGGGCTCAGAAGAGGTCTATGGATCTCAAAGTTGGTCTCAGCAGACTATTTCCCAGATCGATGCATGAGGCGAACAAACAGGCCCAGTTTTCTTAATTAATGAGATGTTTGATCAACCCCCCACCGCCCCAGGTGAGTGGTTGGGTTGCTGAGACTCTCTTCCCAAGGAGATGTGTTGGGGTAAGGAGGGAAAACACCAGCAGATTTGCATTCACTTGCAAATAGATATAAAAGGGAAAAATATGGTAAACAGGAGAGTGTAAGGGACTTTTATTTTTTTTAAGTGAAAACCAGGAAGTTAAGAAACTCAAAAGATAAGAGCAAAGGAGGATGTCTAAGAAGAAACAGTTGATAACGTGCTGTGATAATGAAACTGTTACTTCCAGAAAAACATGTTCAACAAGCAGGAAATACAGAACAAAGTGCGGCAAACTATCATGTTCCAAAGATGCTAAAACCGTGCTCTTTTCTCCCCTCCTAACATTTAAGAGTTCAGATAGCTCCATTAAAGTAAGAGTTGACATGATCACTCATAATAACTTCCAGCATGAACATCCAAATACGTGCCACGGAAACACATGTGAAATCTAAAGAAGTAATGCAACTGAAAGGCCTTACCTAGAACTTAGGCCTTAAGCTAGTTTAAAGCAGCCAAAAACATAAGCATGTAAAAACAAAACACTGTCTAAAGAAACCTTCCACATGTCCAAAAGTTTGCTTGGGAGATAACTCCCCTTGGCACTAACAAGTCAGTTTCTTCCTTCACATACCTATTTTTCCTGGCTTCTATTAAAATTACTTGGTGTTGGGCATGCTCATGATTAGGCAGCATCTGCTTTCCAGCAATGTAACAATATTATAAGGAAGAAGCATGTCCTTCTTACCAACATAAATAATTTCACTCCAGTCACTCCAAAATCCTCTCCTAAGGCATGTGTGATGATTAGCTCTTATTTGTATGGAATACCTGCTGGTAACATCAACCCGTAATCTGAAGTCATTTGAGGATATTTTCAATATCTGTTAGGAAAATAATATAGTATTGTTATACATTGCTTAAGACTAAGTTCGGAAAACAAACTTTAATCATGTTTATCTATTTATTTTTTTAAACTCCTTTACTAGACTAACTGTGAGCATCTGGCCTTGCTTTTGAAGTAAGATTTCTATTTTTATAGGTGTAATTTCTCTCATAATACACCAGTATTTCAGGGCAAATTCTTAAAAGATGCCTCACTTTTGCATTCTTCCTTATGACACTTAATGCTGGACTTTCATCCTCCTACTGTTCTGAACCCAGATGCCTAAAACTGAATAACTCCAATTCTTTTCCTTCTGCTTTCCTGAGTCTCTTGGGGACAGTTTGTTGCAGCCATAAATGACACCCAGAAAAAGAGAAAAAATATGAAAATTGAAGAGGCTTTGGTTTTGCTGCACCTCAGTCACAAATGGGAGACAAGTCGCATCAAAAGACCATAGTTTCAAAAATGTACTAACAGCAGGTTTTACTTTAAATGTTTTAAATTCTGTAACATATCCATGAATATGAAGACTTTCCCCAGGTTGCATAAAGGCAAATTCCAGCTATAGGCCAATTCTGAATATAGGCCGGTCAGCTCAGAGACAGGAACGCTACAGAAGACTTGGGCACCACAGAAGCAATTACCTGCTTGTTACCTGACTTCATGTTGCAGAGGTAAAATTCATATTCAAAACAGTGTTTAGGAAAAGGAGAAATTGGCTTCTCCCACGTGGCTAAGAGGTCATTTTGCTTCAAGAATACAGTGACATTTCTGGGAACATTGACTTTCTCTACAAGAAGAAAACTATACCGGTGAGTTATTTATAGAGCAAAGTTTCAATATTAACAATTATAACCTGATAGTGTTTCCAATAAATTAAATAATCCTTGAATTTCTTTCACATTTTGGACAGAAAAGATAAGGATTTAGGAGGAATAACTATATCGGAAAATATAGTTAAGGGAAAACAGTTTTAAAAATCCACTTAAAAGTTTTGGAAAACTAGATTATGAAGGAGGGGGATTTATTACATGAATTTTCAGAAAAGCACAAAATTAATGATAGAGCAGTTAGAAAAACTTGTTTTCAGGAAAAAAGTAAATAACCCAACAGATGTAACTAGGAAAGTTGCTGAAAACTGAAACAAATTCAAAGGAAGGAATCAGCAGGTATTATGGGGATGATATCTACGAAAGTACATCAACTGTTTTATCTTAGTGAAGCCCTGAAAGGGAAATGTTATCTGTTTACAAAACAGTGAAAGGCGTGGAACTAATGAAGGAAAAGAAATTATTTGGGTGGGTGAAAGATGATAGACAGTCATGGATGATACTACCCTTTATCTGACAGTCTTTAAAAGGACATGATTATCTTGTACATCATTTGTCTTTTTCCTTTTAAAGAAAGGCTGTAAAATAAAAGGCAGCAAAAACTGGGCTTGAAGGTATATTGACTGAATCAATTGAAAATGAGTATTAGAAAGAATACTTTGGCTAACCAACAGAATAACTAATTGTCTTTTCTAGCTTTTTTTTTTGTCATTCTATCATTTAAAGTAAGTTATTAAAGTCAAAGTTAGTTAAAACCATCCATTTCTGTCCTATAATCTCTTTCAATTTCATTGAGATGTCTTTGAAAAACCAGTACATACTTTCACCTGTATCAAGAACCAGTCAGTCTAGTGGCATTCTCTCATAAATCCTGCTAGACATTTTTAATTTCTAAAAAAATGGAGTATTTCTACTTACGAATGGCATTTTGGTTAAATAACTGCTGAAAAGGCTTGATTGTAGCATGCTTGCTAGACCCATTAATGTGTATTACAATGAGCTTGTCAACCTCTTCAGGATCAATATGAGTCACTAGAAATCTGCACTCAATATTCCCATTCCTCTTGTCTTTCGTATAATCTTGACATTCTTCAGTGTATGTCTCATACCTAAATTAAAACCCTTGTGAGACATGATGCCCTTAACGAAATTCATTGCTGAGTAAAACAGGAGAAAACACCAACCTGTAAAACAGAAAGTACTCAGTATCTTCTGGTGCCCCTTGGCCAGGAAGCCAAGCGCAGTGGAGAGAAACGGTGCTAGAAATGGTGATGCGAGTAACGCAGGACAAATTAGTGACGGATGTCTCTGGGGCACCTAGAGAGTGGAGGAATTATAAAGCAGAGAGAAAAAATCTTATTACAAAAGTTGTATGATATTCATGTTGCTAACCCAGTTTCATTACAGTCTTTGGTCTTTGTCTATTGTATCCAATTCTTTTCCTTATCGCAGAGGGCTATCGTTTATAGATGAATAAAAACTCCTAAACAGTGTAAGTAAATCCATACCACACAGCACCATTATATATTTAACGTACACCAAGGCAACATGATCTTTTAATATCCTAGAGTGTATGAAAGTAGGTTATCTTAGCCTTAACAAGGAATTTTTAGAAAATTTTATATGGATTATCCATGTTCTGCACCTCCAGATTGTACTTCAGGCTCCACAGCAGTAGAGAAAAGCCTAGACTAAATTATTGTCTAAGATCAGTGTAGCAGGTAGAGGGGAAAATGCTGTAATTTTCAAGAATTAAACCCGTCACCTTCTAATGTCTAGCCCACAGCCCAGGACAAACACGACATTCGGACCTCCCCTGCATTTCTTCTTACCTGGAGGAGGTGGGATTTTTTCCTTCACCCAGTCACTTCTCATCTCAAGGCCGTTATGGAAAAGTAACGTCCGAATGTGTGCAGAGAAACCGTTGTGAAGTGCAGCTGTGCGGATACTGTAAGTCTTCTCTGTATCATACTTGAAATTAAAAAAAAAAATATAATCTTCACATGTGATGGAAGCTGAATTAAGGGGCCTGCAAAGACTGGCAATTTCCAGGCTCTTATCCCAGCAGAGATGTACCAGAGCTGAAAGGGAATCTCTCCAGTCCTCAAAGTATTTGTTTATGATATAAGAGCGATTATGATATAGTGATTCAACACGCCAATCGTTCAAGAGGAATATCACGCCTACTGCACCCTGCTTTGGTGCAACATGTTTAACTCAATTTCCTCAGGATACTGGATTTATCATTTATCTTACCTCTTCAGGCACAGGGCTTAGGATTTTCACATCATAGCTAACAGTGTAGTTCTTTTCTTCTTGATTAGGGTTTGGCTTCCAGTGTAAAAGCACTTGTGCTAACGCAGAGACTGTAAGGGTGAAGTTAAGAGGTGGGAATACCTGAACTGCAAGGGAGAAAACAAAAAAAATATTCATAACATAGTAATCCAGTGAGTTATTTAGAGCTATAGCTGTTTACAAGGAAATAATTTCATTTCAATATTATATCCTCTCAACAGTTTCTTATAAAATGTTTCTAATATTTGAAAAATATCCTTCAATAGCAACCAAAACTTCATCAAACAAGAGTTTACTTAAAACCTGGATTAAAAATGAATTTTTACAACAGTTCCAATTTGAAAATCACAATGATATATTACATTTGACTTGTTAATTAGGTTCGGGTTTTTCAACTTGATCCTCATAGCCACATAGACATTGGGCATCTGTTCTGAAATGGGGCTGATCGAGTGATTGACCATACCAACAATTTTCACCCACATAAGCTGAGAGCAGAAGAGCCTAATGTGGGGGCTAAGAGAGGGCTGACAGCCACAAGAAGTTCTATGTGAGAGAAAGAACAAAATGATGAACAGAAGAATTAAGCACAAACGGAAGAAAACACAGAAGGATGGGAATGATAATTTAAAATGACAAGGCAAGAGGGATTCCTGGAGCTCATATGGAAATGAGGAAGATCTCGTGCTGGGGGAAAATGTTAGCATATAAATAGCAAGGCAATGAAATAATCAATCTACCCCCCTCCATTTCTAGCGTTCTTCAGAGCCTGCCCTCCCTTAATTGCCATCTCCAACGCAGTTAGGGACATCAGTCCTCATTTCTCCCATGATTTCAACCTTTGATGCCCTTGGTTCTTCCCTCTCAAAGCAAAGCAGGCCTCAGGCACTGGCTGGGAGCAATCTAAGGAGACAGGGTACAACCATCCCAGGAAGCATGGTCACCCGTGGTCCTGTACTCATGCCATGGACTCTTTTATTCACGTGCAAAAGAACCCATTTGACCAAGATGTAGAGGGGCCTTGGCTACGCACTGGCAGAAGGAAAATGCCTTACCTTCTGCAGCTTGAGGTACACTCGCCTCAACCAAGTTTGTTCTCCAAAGAAGGATAAGAAGAACTGTCATCATGCTGCCCATAGCCTTTGGTAAATGAGAAGGGCCGTGTATCAGCCTATGTGCTTCATCACCATGTTACAGAGGCCAAGAGCTAAAAATAAACACAATCCTCAGTGTTAAGCACAAAAACCATGGAGCATGGTAAATCCACATGATCAAAGGTATGAAACTGCCACCTTGCAGGAGATAGATTCTTCTCCTTTCCTTGCAGGAAAATCCATCTTATCATAGCTAAATTTAATATAAGTACAACCAACCACATTTAATTTTTCTGCTTTTGCCAGCCCTCTTTGAAAAAGCTACTGGTTTCCAAGACTGTCAGTGTGGATGTTGAGAGCAGCATTCACAGACACACAACATCTCTCATTACTCCCAGAACATAAATAACTGTTCTGAAATAACATATTTTTAGCTGCCATCATATATAAAATGGGTACTTACTGGCATTTACTTTCCAGTTTCTACTTCAATAAAGCTCTCTAAAGCAGTCTCAGTGCTCACCTCACGGCTAATTCTCCAGTGTTAATTATTGGGTATAAGAGAAACTATTTTGTTTGTTTCTAATTTAAATGAAGGACTATCTTTAATGCTTAAAACCAGCATGTTCTTATGCTTCCTACAGATTGTTTCATGAAGTACTGGGAGAAAAAAAATCCCGTGTGTAATCATTCATGTATAGCCTAATACAAACAACATGGAAATACAGAACAGCAGCTTTCCACAATGTTCTTACGGAAGAGAAATACCCCCTCCCAGCCCAATTGCATCACTTCCCTGGGGCACTGCAGCAATTGCTTGTATGGAAAACATCATCTTTTCAGATGGTAATGAGCAGAGAGAGCGTCTTTAACCCATCAGTTCTCCCTGAACCTCCAATAAATAACCCAGGGACTGGAAGCACTCCAATTGATCACAGTTGGAGTACTTCTGCTAGACAGTCACTGTTTGAATGCTGAGTTCATTAAAATGACACATAATCTACACTACTGTGTGTTTCTTAATGTCCAAGTCCACTCATTATCTAGATTTTTTGTATGTACCTACCATTCTGCTAGCCACACTGTGCACGAGGCTAACTGAACCTCTGGAGTCTGCTAATGGATTGTTCCTGCGCAGTCAGGGTTTGCGTTTACATATATTAGTTTATTGAAAGACATTTTGGCTCTTCAAGAATGTATGTGAATCACAATCAGGTGATTATTCTTCACACCATACATTTATGCCTACAAAATCCTTCTTTTGGATTTTCTCACTTGAATACCACGCACTCAGCTTCACAAGATCATGTTATTCTGGAGGGCGTTACGTGGCCTGAACAGAAGTTTACAATAGCACCTGATCTCTGACCACCTCCGCCACACCTATACTGCTTTATCTGATAAAAACTAATTAAAAGAACTGCTAGAACATGACGCACATTTCCAATATGCTTTTGTACAAATTAACGCCATCAGGTTTTCTTTCCTGTTTCAAAAAAAACCCATATAGCTCATTTACCTGATGAGATTATTAAACACAGGAATAACTTTTTTCCCCTCTTTTTAAAAGTAAAAATTTATCAACTTCAAGTCCCTGAAAATAACAACCAGCTTCTCATTTTCATGCTAGCAATAACCCCAGCACAACTCTGCCAGGAACACAACTCTGAACCCCACAGATGTGTGCACACATGCTTTTATTTGTGTGTATCTGCATTCCCACCTATTAACATTCCCTGCCCCGTTCATTGCAGCTCTCCCACCCACCACCTACAACCCAAACCAGCAGCTAAAAACCAGTTTCGAGAAGGTTAAGCTCATGTAGTGTGAACCGCAGTGAGAAAGACACAAGAAGCCACCAAAGGACATACCACTGCCATAGAGGTTGTGCTTCTCCAGCTCCAGTCAAAGCTCTATGGGGTATAACTATGAGAATTTGGGAAAGAAGCTTCAGTAGTTCCACTGCTAACACCACTCACATTTTCTTGAAAAAGGTACACTACTAAGAAAAAAAAAAATCTTTAAAAACCCTCGTGTTTTACAACTGCTTAAGATTCATGTCTACTAACTTGAGTAATGTCAGTACGTTGGTTTCAGGACTGCTTTGGCATTTAGCACACAGAAAAAAACTGGCTCTTTCTTGGGTTTACTTAAAGTAGGTTTTGCTATCTATAGATTTTTTTCACTTTGTCCTCAAAAAATAAGGAGCCTGACTCTTCCTATCTCTTTCTTTTCAGAAGATCCTAAAGATCTTTTCAAAGGTACTTTTGCCGTTTAAAAGCATGCAAATATAAGACACAGATGTAATATTTTCTGAGGAGCAGGTTACTGATTTGTAACTGGCTATAAAATGTTACTGCAATGCAGATTAGTTTTCAAATATTATCCCTGGGTTTTTTATCAGTTTATCTTTTCCTGCCTTGTTTTCAAAAGTGCTAGTTTTCTTTTTCTTGCTATGAAACTAAGATTGAAAATACAGCTTTAAGAAGAGGTATTTCTTATATACTAAGTTCTCAGGACAAATAAAAGCCTTGATTATATTACGTTTTTGTTATATATGGTAAAAAGTAATAAGCAGAAGGTAAAGAATATATTCCCTTTGCAAAGAGTATACTTCTTAAAGGACAGTAGAAATCCAAACCATTGAAAACAGCCTCTAAAAAGTAATGCTTTTCTTACTTATAGCTGACGTGTCCCACTATCTCACAGGCAACCGCTCAGAAGCAGGTTCCAGATGCATTTCCCACTGTAAGGCAAAGCTGACTTTGAAAAACAGGACCTTTGCAGTCTTCAAACAAACACAACAAAACACAAACAAACCACACCAGACACCCCAGGAGGTTACCTGCGGAGTCAATGAAGTTCTGGGAAGAGTCTGCTCCAATTGTTCCAACGTCCTCTGGGTCATCTCCCCGTGGGTTTCTTTTATAACTGCTGCCTTTCAAGTACAAATGTGATAGGTACTTCAGAAATGATGGCAGATGATAAGTTAGACAAGCAGGCACTGAAAAAGGGAACTACAGGTTTAACCACAGGATGCTCCACGCAAGCACACAGTTTAGCCCAGAAATGCTTTTACTTTATTTATTGAGGGTTAAATATATACCACAGTCTGATAATTCTCTAACAACTTTTCAAGAGCAGGAATGTTTAATGACTGACTGCAAAGAAATAACCTATAGCCAGCTACCTACGGACCACTGCTGACATCCCAAGTATTTCTTCCCCTAGAAAATCAAATCCAAACATTGCTGGAAAACTGTGCAGGTTTTGTTCAATGACTTTATACCACCTTGTCCAATGCTGTTGCCATACAGCCATGCTGACAACCAGGGGTATTTTGAGAAGTTACCAGTAGCAGAGGAAGACCAGCTTCCTCATCTTGTGCTCAGAGCTTTGGGCTGTGATCCATGGGGATAACACAGGCTCATATCAGGACACGCAGCAGAAAGCAACCCAAGGGCCTAGAGAAGACCCTGCAGAAAGTGGGGCTAAATTTAGTGGAGTTATAGGAAGGACGAGAAGGCTAATGACTTACATTCATTAACAACCTGGACTGCAAATACAGAGGACCCTATTAAATGTGCAGGTGACACGAGCTGGGAGAGGTGTCACCAAAGCTGAGAGAAGCTTTGGAGGCTTAGACTAGAATTAAGAAAGTTCTTGACAAATTGGTGGAAATGGGGTGCAGTTCAATATGGACAAGCTCTCAATTGAAACTGTAAATTACTAGCTCTAAATAATTAATTATCAACTGATCAGGTATCTGTTCCACTGGAAAGGATCTGGGAGGGTCAAGAGGCATAAACAATGTTGCGCACATGTGACAAAGGCACTTGAGGCCAGCGAAAAGCCAGTGTCCTCTGCAAGACACATGAAGCAATCCCTCCGCTCTGCGCAGCGCTGATAACACTGCCACTCACGTGCACCCCGAACAGCTCAGCCACCGTGCGTGTGAAAGCCACGGGGCAGATGAAGAGAAGCCAGCACACATCAAATGACACCACGAGAGCCTAAAAGGTGAGGAAACAACCCAAGGGAAGGCTTGTGCAGAAATGCAATGCGTTAAAGCTTCCACATGCTCTCCAAGGCCATTGGGCTGGGACTAGAAGAGAACAGCAAGTAAAATTCAGGTTAAGTATCAGGGAAAGCTTTCAGTGTTGGGGGGGGCAGCAGAACAGGCACCCGAGGACTGAAAGAAACTCTGTCACTGGGCATCTAGAGAAAACATCAACCAGGAATGACAAGTCATAATCAAATCCCACCATCAGTCAATGAGATCAACTAGGTGACCTCCTAAACCCTGGCCAGCCCTTACGTCTCTGAATAAACAGCTTATTACTGGGCAGAGTGCTCTGACATGTACAGCGAGATGTTTCTGTAGAAAAGAGACAACTTCTGAAGCTGAAGCAGGAATTTAATAAAAAACAGTAGTCACCAAAAAAAAAAGGTAAGAAAAGGTTATGTTCTTACACAGGCCTGACTACATTATTGTAAATCTGAGGTGGTTTCTTTGGAATAGGTCATTCCAAAGAAAACCCTTTTTGTGCTCATAAGCATTATCCTATCTGCAGTAAGGTGCATAAAAGATCTGTTGTATGTTTCTTCCCAGTTACCAAGAAACCCATAGCACCCTTTTTGCTGAGATAGAGGTTTATGCAGGCTTTCAAAGGAACCACACTCCCAATTTAACTCCCATTGGGTAGGCTCCTCCTTCAGGCTCCACTCCTTCCAACCCTTCTGAGATGCCTCCTGGCAGAAGTGGTACAGGGAGGGGTAGGGACAGCCCTGGGACGTGCAGTTGGCCAAACCCAGTGGCATTTCAGTAAAATTTCACAGCAGTAAAATGACAGTTGTGAGAAGGGAAGGACTGACCCCCTTAACTCTATCAAATTCCCAGGACTCTGGCGTTATCCCATATTGTCCATACTTCTCCACACAGTAAAGAAAAAAATCAATCCAGGCTGATAAACATAAAACCTAGTATTTAAACTACACTGAGTTGCTTCTCATAGTTCAGCAACTATGAGCTGGGGGACACAGCTCAGCAGCCACCAAGCCCTAGCGCCAGCACTGACTATTGAAGGGCTCTCACAAGCATGGGTTGGGATAATTAGCCCATTTCTTTTGTCATAATAAACCTTTTGTACTGTTGCCTTTGTAACTCCCTTCTTTCGCGCTGTATTTCTTGTCAGGACAAACGCTCCTCTGCTTTCCCACAGCAGCAGACACAGGCAGGCAGACCTCCAAGGGCTTCTTCGCCCGTGGCTCCTCACCACCCGACCGGGCCAAGCCCCTCCTGTCCCGGGACACCCGCCAACCCCGCTCCCAGCCCCGGCTCGGCCCAGGCCTGCCCGGCTGACTGACCCCGCCGAGGGGGTCGGGTCCCCGCGGCCTCCCCTCAGCGGGGCCCGGATCCTCCTTCTCCTCCCATCAGCTGGTCCCTGCCCGGGATCGGGGCCCAGGCCCTCCCCTCAGCCGGGCCCGGATCCCGCTGAGGGGAGGGAAGAGAAGGGAAGGCCCCGACCCGGCTGAGGGGAGGCAGGAGAAGGCCCGGGCTGGGCCTGCGCTGGGCCGGGACCAAGACCCAGGACCCGGGCCCTCAGCTGAGCCGGTCCCCGGCCCATCCCGCCTCCCCTCCGCGGGCACCGGCCCCCTCTCCCGCCGGAGGAAGGGGCGGGCCTTTCCGCGTCGCGCCGCTGAGCTCATCGGTCAGCGCCGGGTCGAAGGCGTGCGGCCGGAGCCGGCTCCTCGGGCCTAACGCCGCCGCCTGAGCTCCCCGGGAGCCCTGCGGGTGGGTGCCTGCGGCCGGGGACCCTGTGGGGGGGAAAGGGGAGGTCCCCCCGCCCCGGGGTTGGGGGGCGGCGGGGGCGGAGGGAGGAGGCCGGGGTGCCCGCGGCCCGGCGCGGCTGACGGGTCGTGTCGCTGGTCTCTCCTCAGATGTGGGCTGAGGTGTTGGTTCTGCCCCGCAGGGCCGGCCTGCGGCTGCTCCCGCCGCTGCGGCTGCGGCACCGAGAGCCGGGCGCCATGAAGCTGCAGTCCCCCCAGTTCCAGGCCCTCTTCACGCCGGGGCTCCGCAGCGTGGCGGGTGAGTGCGGGCCGGGGCGGGGGGCAGCGGGGCCTGGTCCCCCGATTGCTGCGGCCTGAGGAGGAGCGAAATGCTGGCCGGGAGAGCCGGGGCGGCGAGTGCCGGGTTTACCCCTCGGAGCCCCCGTCCCCTCGCAGCAGGCAAAGGGAGAGGGGCTTCGGTGGGTGCTAAAGGGGTGGCTGTGGTGTTCTGGGCGGTGGGTGCTTCCCTTCGGCTCTCCCCCCTTTAAAATGGCTCAAAGGATGTGGCAGGGCCGGGTGTTCATCAGCCGTTGTGGGGTATTTATTGTTCCTGAAAAAAATTCGGATTCATGGCTTTGCCAGAAGTAAACTAGGCACTTTCCCCTTGTCGGCTACTAACTGCTAAAAAAGCCCCAGAGCCCCCCAGCATCATTTAGCACCCTGTAAATGTTTAGGTTTTCAGAAATGCCCAGAAAAATATATCAGAGGTGACTGGGAAAATACATGTGGGGGCTCAGCTTTTTGCATGAAGCTGTAAGGTATGTACATACTTGCTGCATGTTTGATATGTATCCTCATAGATACATAGAATCATTCAGGTTGGAAAAGACCCTTGGGATCATAGAGTCCAAACATCTACCCTACACCATATCCCCCAACACCACATATACACAGATGTATATCCATACATGATAAGAGTATCATCTATGGACTTCCTCTGTGAAAAGGTAGGTTATGGTTGACAGTGTGCTATGGTTTTTATATGAGAGTACTTTATGGTTTTCCTTTTCTTCCCAGAGTTGTTTGAGAAGAAGAACTATGAGCTGAGAATAGCTGGAGGTGCTGTGAGGGATTTGCTGAGTGGAATGACACCACAAGATATAGATTTTGCCACTACAGCTACACCGGCAGAGATGAAGGAAATGTTCACGTCTGCTGGTGTTCGTCTGATCAATAACAAAGGAGAAAAACATGGAACCATTACTGCCAGGGTTGGTTTATCATTTGACTTGGGTCTTTTCTAATTTTATCTGTGAATGTGCAGCATATCTGATAGGAAACTGGTAGCAAGCTCCTTCTTTGTTAAAGTACTACAGCAAGAGCTTAAGTGAGAACTTGCTTTAAAGCATAGGGTGATTTTTTTGATTAGTCTTTAGAATTCAATTAATTGCCATATTTTAATGAATGTTACCTCTGCATGACCCATTCATGCTGCTGTGCCATCACTGGAAAAGATAACGTAGGCTGCTCACGTGTTCAGATAACGTGGGGAAGTTGATCCTGCTCATGATTTCCCAAGTCTTGCTTCCTCTGCTTTGCTCCTTCCATCTTCTGCAGAGTACCTAGGAAATGAATAATGGAAGGATTATTTTCAGGTGTTTGTATTTCTTGATTGAAAAGAAATGTATGAAAACACTGTATATGTTTTTATACAGTTAGTGTTCAAGCTGGGTACATGCAAACCAATAGGAGACTGAAAAAATAGATAGCTTTTATATTTATATTCACAGCTGTGTTGAAGTAACGATGTCTGTGGGATTTTCAGCTCCATGAACAGAATTTTGAAATTACTACTCTTCGAATAGATGTTGTCACCGATGGACGACATGCAGAGGTAGAATTCACCACTGACTGGGAAAAGGATGCTGAAAGGAGGGATCTGACTATCAATTCCATGTTTTTAGGTAAATTCTTTCAAAAGCAATTATTTAGAGGAAACACTGCTTTTCAAATTAAGCCAGTAAATTCTCTCGGTCTGTTTAAATTTTGTTTTCTTGCAGTGCTGTCAGCTGAGAGGTCTGTACAAATAGGGGAGATGATCTGACAAACCCAGTCAAATCATACAACTTGTCTTCTGTATTTTCAAATGAGAGCATTTAATTGTGCCATCCGTGTTTGTAAATTCATATTCCTCCATATTTTTCTTCTTTTTCTAGGTTTGGATGGGATGCTGTATGATTTTTTTAATGGATATGAAGACTTGAAAAACAAGAAAATTAGATTTGTAGGAAAGGCAAGTGAGAGAATACAAGAAGATTATTTACGAATCCTAAGATATTTCAGGTACTAAGTTTTGCCTTTTCTAGATAAAGAAACGAATTAAGCATTGTAGAAGATTTCAGAAATTGGCAAAATGTGATGTAAAAAGAGTTATAATTGTCATATCAAGTTTCCTCTAGTATTATAAATTAGAATATTAAACACTGTCATGACATTGATAGCAGTAATAAATGGAATATTTGCTTTCAATCTAACATGCAGAGGTTTTATTGCGACAGGTTTTATGGAAGAATTGCAGAAAAACCTGGTGATCATGAACCTACGACACTGCAAGCAATTAAAGAAAATGCCAAAGGTTTGGCTGGAATATCAGGAGAAAGGATTTGGGTGGAACTGAAAAAAATTCTTCTTGGAAACCATGTAAATCATTTGGTTCGACTTATGTATGAGCTGGATATTGCCCAATACATAGGTAAAGTGAAATGAAGAGTGATTTCTTACTCCTATATCGTATACAAACAGAACTGCAACATGGAAAAGTGAGATAAAACTTGGGTTTACCGGGAAGGAAATTAGATTTTTATTATTTTTCTGTGTTAACATCCACATTTCTTATTACCATTCTTTCTTGCACTTTTTTTGGGTGTATCCCTTTAGGATTACCACTTGATGGAAATTTAGAGGAATTTGACAGAGTCACTAAAAATATTCAAAATCTGTGTCCGAAACCGATGACTGTGCTGACATCGCTGTTCAAGGTGAAGGATGATGTCACAAACCTTGATCTGAGGCTGAAAATCTCCAAAGAGGAAAAAAACCTTGGCCTTTTTTTAGTGAAGCACCGGCAAGAGTTAACCAAAGCTGTGGGTCCAGAACCACTTAGGCCATATCAGGACTTCATAATGGATGTAAGTGTATTTCCTATTGCTTTATTTTATTCCTCACAGTAAACTTTGAATTTCCAGTTTATTGGTCTTAGGCAAATTTTTGCCAGGGTTTTAAAGACCGCAATATTTTCATCAGAAAAATAGGATGTACGACAAAAAACATTAGCCAAATTTGGATTGTGATATCCTCACAGTAACTGGAAGAATAACTTTCTGTACTATTGATACCAGTTCCAGTTAACTAAGGTGGGGTTGGTTGGTTTGGTTGTTTTTCCTCTGGAGAGGGGGCCAGAAATTTAATGCTATTGCAAATGTCCTGTCATTTCTTTGCAACATAAAGCAGAAACCGGTATTAAAAGATTCATTCCCTTAGTTTTGCAAAAGGGTAAATAGCAGGAGATGTTTCAAAAGCTTTCTTTTCTTTCCCACATAAATTACTAAGACTATAAATTAATTTTTAAGAAGTTATTTAAAACAAACAAACAGAACACGCACTGTATTTTTAGTAGTTCTGAGCAGCTTCTGTTCTGTAGGCATTTTTGAACTGGATTTAAATGCCTACCTTTCAGTCGGGCTGAAAAATGTCATATTCAGTCACCTGAAACAGAAGTTTCCTGTGGACCCACCTGGGGACTGGCAGTTTGCTGATCTCCCCTTACGCATTAAAACATGAGACAGGATCTGGACCTGGAGGGACTCCAGCTTTTTCTGTGAAATTCCTGGAGCATCGGTCTGTGTCCTTGGTGAGGAGCACTGTTCAGCAGAAAACCCGTGACGTTCTTCCCCTGCAAAATTCAAGTAGTTTTGAGGGGAAGTTCTACACCTTTATTGCGGTACCGGAGGCTGAAGGTGAGAGACAGCAGACTCTGCAGTGAGACCTGTCTCCTGCAGGAAAGGTCAGAGTTCCTCTCCTGTTAGAGCCTGAAGATAATGGTTACAGTGATTACCTGGAATTCCCCAAGGATATCCCAGAGCCTCCAAGTTAGGACTTGTGAGGCAGAAGAGATCCTGGCTTTTGTAGCTCCAGCTCATTGTCCAGAAGGTGCCTGAGAAGACATCCTGGGAATAACACAATGTTGAGCACAGTTTGAGCTGTTTTCTGCTGTTCCGTAGTGAATCCTCTCTTTGTCTTTTTTTCTCTTTTAGTCTAGGGAAGCTAATACAAATGCCAAGATCTACGAGCTGCTAAAATACCAAGGGGAAGAACATCTTTTAAAAGAAATGCAGGAATGGACTGTTCCTTCTTTTCCCGTGAGCGGCCATGATTTAAGAAAAATGGGGGTGTCATCTGGCAAAGAAATCGGAGCAGCATTACAGCAGCTGCGGGAGGAGTGGAAGAAGAGCGGGTACCACATGGACAAAGAAGAACTGTTAAGTTGCCTGAAGAAGTCGTAAAACTGAATAATAGTAAAGAACTGTTCCTGCCCTAATCTGAGTGTAACCGAGATACCAGTAACTATTGTGCCACTGTACTCACAGCCAGTATAGTGTTTGTCATTTAAGATCCTCAGACAGCATGGTTTTCCTGCTACTAATTCCTAATTTCTGCAAGGAGAGGTTTAATTATGTAGTAATGATGTAAAACATCACTTGCTAAATTCCACGTTTTCTACCTCTTTTTGTTGTATATTAATGATAAATATTTACTACTTTATCTTGACTCTGGGATGTTAGAGGATTTTTCTCATTCTGACTTTGCTACATCTCAGGAAAAAAAAAAAAACAACCCCAAACTAAAAACCATGTTTCTAGCCTCTAGATAAAAGTCATGGGTCTAGAAATAACGAGCTTTCTCTCTTTTTGTAGTTGAAGCTGGATACCATATCAAAATAACCACTCCAGCAGTTCCCAAACTCTCTTACCATGTGAAACAAGTCTGTTTTCTATGTAAAGCTTTTATTTTCCATAATTCCAGAATCAATTTTTAGGTTAAAAGGGTGATGAACTATCATGTTTAAGTTCAAGTAGCATGAACTTCTTGTTTCTTCCATAGTTTTTCAGTAACTTGTTTATCGCTTAGTGACTAAATCCCTAGAGAACTGAAGGGCTCTGTGGTATGTTTTCAGTTCTTACCTCTCCGGGTAACTTTGCAGGGTTATTTTGGGAAGAAGCTGGGAAGAATTGTACCATCCCTTCTGCTGCCACTCCAGGATCCTCCCTGGCTTCTTTCTGTGTTAATTATCCTTCTGTTTCTTCACACTAAAAATGCACTCTGAATTCGAAAGGAAAGCCTAAAGAATTTGTCTCTTCATAATGAATAAAGAAATATATCAGTAACATTTTGGAAAATACAAGTAAAGAGGTTTCACTGTTGGTCAAAGCTGGGGGAGAAGGAAACCTTGTGGAGGAGAGGTGTTTGCATGTGGTATCTGGTAATTCAGAGTGGGTTCAAGGGCTGGTCTTAATGGAGGTGTTTTGGTGTGCTTTTAAAAACAAAAAATAGCTCTGAGAGCATCTCTTGTGTCTATAAGTTTTAATACAGGTTTAAGTTTTCCTACAAAACCATGGTAACTAATAAAATTGTTTATTTTCATTTTCCTTATATACCACTTTGTGACACCAGATGGCAGTAATTCCAGAGCAGTGCCACAAAACTCAGCATTTTGTGCTTGCTTACAGTTAACTTGCCAGCTGTTTTGTTTGGTGTGTCCCGTCCCGTCCCCCCCCCCCGCCCCCCAGGAAGTCATTTACTTTCAGTAAATGATTCTGAAGGTACGTAGGAATTTTGGGAAGACAGGAGGGGAAGAAAAAAACCTGCTGTTTTTCTCTGTTAATAAGGGAAATCTCATAAGAACAGGATGGCGTTCGATTTAATTATGTAATTAATTTGAAACCTCCTTTATCGAGCTACTGAAATCTCAGGAGGGAGACGAGTAATAAAAGTGTGTGCTGGAGTAGAGTCTTGTAAAGACCATTCCACAAAACTACATCCTTTCAGGCAGCTTCTGTGGAGGTGGTACAATAGCAGTATCGATAGTTTACGGTACCTGAAAGAGTTGTCGGGGTCAAGCTGCGCTCAGAGGTAGGATTTTTAAGGACAGGAGCTTGAAACCTTTACAATCTCCAGCACTTGTGAAAAACAACACAAATTGTTCTGAAAAAAAATGCCTTAATTAAATGGTCACACTTTGAATTCAGTGCAGTTAGCAAATTTGCTCAAGTAATTTAAAAATCATGTTACACTTGAGGTTTCCAGTTGCTCTATCACCATCTCTGCTTTACTGTGTTTCTAAGAAATTAAACCCTATTAAAAATGATACTGCATGAAATCAAACCAAGAGCATATTTGAAGCCAGCAGCACCAGCTCACTTTCTAAAAAAAAATGACATGTTTGAATAAATACTTTTTACAAAGTACCAAATATTTAAGTATCAAACTGGGACATGAGAGATGAAGTTTGACCCAAGTATGGCGAGGTAAAATGCTTTTTTCTAATGGATGACTTGATTAGTTAAATGATATTCAAAATATGTTTTAATTGAACTTAGACATCAGAACGACCTGGGTGGCTTTGGTGAAGTCCATCGCTCCTTGGGTTTGTTGGAAAAAGAGTAAAAGACCAACATTTCCCCTTCACCCTCGTGGCCCCGGGGGAGGACATAGCTCAAAAGTTTGCAAAAAATGATGAAATAAATACTTTTTCCTGTGGGTGAAGGTCATTTTCATTAGAATTGGAGCCTAGCGCACTCACACACACACACTCTCCCTCTCCAGCTCTAAGCTACTAACTAAATAGTAATGTATTTTTATACTAAATAATATATAAGTGTATAAGTATTACATATTCTAGGCATACAAGCAAAAAATAACATAATAGTAAAATATAAGAACAGAAATATATAATGTAACATGAATTTATATAACACATATGTATTACTATATATACACACACACATTAGAAGTTTAGGAGACATATCTATCTATATAATATATAGGTTTATTATTCTAATATATATTTGCATATTCCCCTCTTCCCTAGTTAAACTGTTCTCAGTACAGAATTTAGGATGGTAATTAAAGTACCAGG
>JAOXJM010000003.1:13953857-13972225 GCA_026413425.1 Tringa solitaria
TCCCTAGTTAAACTGTTCTCAGTACAGAATTTAGGATGGTAATTAAAGTACCAGGCTTGGGAGAAGCTGAGGTTTCAGGAGCTTAAAGTTCTTCCCACCAGCACCTCTGCTTCCCCTGGGGAAAAAGTCACTGTTGCATTTTGATTCTTAATTGGAACAACCACCTACGGTCCCTCCATGTCATTTCTTACCTTCCTTGTCCTTTGCCTCCAGAGTCTTTGATGCTGGAACTCAGCTTACATATCAAATTTTGAAGGTTTTAAAACCTTCGAAGTGTTTAAAACACAATATAAACCCAAGCATTTTCTTTCTTCCCACCCCAACAATCAGGAAGAAAAAAAAAAAAAAGGATCAGTTTTGAAACAAATTGAGTTTTATTCTTTGCAAATGTTTGCAAGCAACAAGATTCTTCTGAAAAGTTGTCTCCAAAGACAGAGAGAGAGAGGGGAAGAGTTGAAGCGGAGAACGTGCTACCCTTCCCGCAGCTTTCACAAAGCAATTGAACAGGTGGGGAAAAAAAAAACCCCACACCCAATGACAGGAACAAAATGAATGGCAGCACGTATGAAAAAATAGCATTATTAATAAACAAAACCAGCAGAGACCAAGTGTGTGAGTGTCCTATGTGATTCTATCTATGCGGCAAAACTAAACTAAACTAGAGGAAAACGTGGGCTATTACAGGCTCTGATTGTATGACCTCCTTATGCTGCTGCAATGATGGCCTGAAAATGAGCGGGTTGAAGCCGCACGTGCTCCCGTCCAGCCCAGACCCAGCTGAGTCTGTCCCCAAAAGCCGCTGTTTGTCCCTCCTCCTGCCGTTAGCCCCGGCCAGGACACAGCTGCACAGCCAGGACATCAACCCCACGGGTACCTAATTCTACATCTCCGTGAAAAGGGACAGAGATGAGGACGGGGGAGAAGAGACAAATCATCCCTTTTGGCAGCAGCCAGCAAGTCAATCAGATTAATTAAAGCAGGAAGCTACAGGCCAACCAACGAATGTAGCAAACACCTAGGAAATTATCAGAAAATGTGATTTCCTTTGTACTTAGCTCTTAAAAGCATACAATGTTCATATTTGTTGGTAATAATTTTACACAATCCCAATCTAGTAGTTTTCTCTCCAAAAAAGGAGAGAAGCAGCATAGAAAATATTAATCAATGTCTAGAGCCATCCCCGACTCCCCACTCACCCCATACGTCCCACGCTGGGCGTTTGGAGCACTCTTGCAGGTGCAGCGCTCAACGACCAGCTCCCCCATGGCAGGATTCATCATTTTTGCTTGTTTTCAACCTGGAAAGTGTCAGGGACTTCGAAACGGCAAACATTCCCCAGAAGGTTAAGCAGATGGAACAGCATCATCAACAATAAAATTAAATTAATGCTACATTTACTCCCGACTTCTCTCACTTGATTATATTAGTTTACATTTGACTATATATACACAATACAAAAAAATATGCCTATTTTGTATTCAAGCACTGCCAACGTAATGCCATTTTTAGTCGAGGCGATCCAAAAGATTCGGCCAAAAAAAACCCCAAAGAGCTTATGAAGTTCAGCGAGAGCGGAGAAAACAATTAATTTTGAAAACCTCACCCACCACCCCCTCAGTGAACGCTGACACCAAGTGGCAGCAGAAGGGACTTTTGAAGCAACCTCAAACTTCTGGCCGAGGGTGGTGGAAACAAGAGATGGTAGGTATCTTGGAGGGGAAAAATAACCCAAATCTGTAGCTCAGAGGGGTGTATGTGTGTGTGTCTGTGTGTGGATGTGCAGGGCGGGAGGGGAAAGCAAAGCGGGATTTCAGTGGTTACCCAAGCACAGAGGTTTCACAGACTCACTCCTCACACTAGTGCTTATCGTTTCAGCCTTCTGAAAGCTTGTTACAGAAACATAATCAAAAGACAGAATGTTTTCTTGAGGAAAATGAGCCATCGTTCACCCTCTATTTGTTCAGGATGATATTCAACCAAGTATTGCTTTTCACAGTTCACTGGCAAGACCGGGTGCTGCACAGAAAATTAAATACGGTATTAAAGATGCCTACAGAGAGAATTATCACAGAAGCACAGAGGTAGAAGGCTTCACAGAACTAAACCTGAGTTACACAATCATTAGTTTCTACAAAACGAGCTAAATAAGCTACCCTAACAGCCACTCAGTATCTTTTGGGGTGTTTTTCAGCTGTGCTGGAGCAGGTACCACATTCCCATTCAAACCAGCTCTGCCTTGGCCTCTCGCTAAGGAGCGGCCGATGTCCTAAATCCTAAGTAGGTTCGTGTCATTATATTTAACAATACAAGTTCTCACAGATTTACTGTGAAGAAATAAAGAGTGAATGATAAAGTTTCAAAAGAAAGGGCACACACTGAAAAATCGAAAGACAAAAGGGTGTATGTACACACACTGAAGAAATCTTCCATCACCAAGGTGCATTCTGAAGGGGAAAAAAATAACCCCAAGGAATCAGTGGCAGAAGCTGCCCCATTTTGGCACCCGATTTCTCTAGTGCAGACAGCACTTCAGGCCAAAAAAGAAAAGCACTGCTGCTTATTTCTGATTTATTTAGAACATAATGCCCTCTGTAAGATAAGGGTGATTATGTGAAATTTTCCTTCATGATATGAAAGTGTAAAAAGAAAAAAAAAAATTAAAGAGGTGCTGTCTCCCCTTGTCAAAATAAATACTACTGAGAAATCACCATAGTTAGTTACATGTTTTAGAGAGCACTTCACAGACCTCTGGATACGTGTGCTGGGAAACTAATCTTCACAGAAATCATTTCAAAAAGCAAATATAAGCACATTCAACAGTAAACGACAACATAGTTTACGTTCTGGGACCGAGTTGTACGTTTTGTATAAATAGAAGTCTTAAATTTTAAACTAAAGTCAAATCAACCAAATAGATGAGACAACTTGTAAGGACTGAACGCTTCACAGGGGTTCCTTTCAAAGGGCTTCCTGTAAATGCAACTGTTCTGGCTGCAGGAAGCTCTTGAGACACTGGTTCCAGCTCTGCCACTGACACAACCAACACGGTATCCATCGGGAGCGACGCTTCATCTCGTACTCTCCTCGATGGTTCCAGTGAACGTCTGAGGAACAGCACAAGCATAAAACATGAAGCACTCCACGTAGTTAGAAACGGGGATTCTCAGCAAAACCACTTTAAAGTATATCATGGAAGATAATCCGCAGCAAGTAACTGGTCTCTGCCATCATATATATATTGCATAAATTATACTCTATTTGTAATTTGAGTTTCCCCCTACCTTCTTCCACTGCAAGTTGTCAGCAGTAAACATTCTCTGCAATTACACAAGGAAGGAGAAAGTTCAGTCCCAAGCCTGTCCAGATGGATTTCTTGCTGTCTGATGCTACCTCCTTTCCTCAGTTGCCGTTTTAAAGATCTAACCTGCAGTTCCCAGTGCATCCGAAACACCAGTACCCAAAATCAAATGGAGTAAGCCGCCTTGTTTGGTTGATTTTTGTGTGGGGGTGTGGATTCTTGGGGGGTTTTTTTAAGTTCACATAAGCATCAGAAGCAGAACTGAGCAGATGCGTTGAAGAGACAGAACTGCCCGTTCTTCTCCAAAGCTGGGTACCAGGTCACAGGCAGAGCAAGGGGGATCTATCGTGGTCCGAGTCATCCTCCGCTTCGGGAATCCGAGGCAGGAGAGCAGAGCGTGTCAGTCCCCAGAATTTCTGAGGGGACATATCCTTTTTGGTAGCGGTGAACTTCCATCCCATGTGGTTCCCACAGATTCTGCACTGGGCCACAGTCCAGGCGTATCTACCAAAAACACAAGAGAAGGTTGATGATGTAAATAAAAGCTCTTTTAAACACAGCCCACTCAGCAGTAAGAAGGTAACACTGATCTCAAACATCTTCAGGAATCAGGCGCCCAGCTCCCATCTCAAAACCCTGCACATCTTAAAAATAAAATAAAATGAAATAAAATCAGCCTTCAAAGGGAGAAATCAACTAAAGCATTTTATTAGCACAAGGTTTCAACAGTAGGATGAAATGCTGTGTGCCTTAAAGAAGAGTCAGAAAATGGTTCTCTGAGTTACTCAACGGAAATAGAAGTGAATTTTGCACTGCCTCTAGATTAACGGGAAACTGCGCTTCCCAGAGCCATGGAGCTTTTCTTTAATGGATTTAAAAGGCAGAACGTGAATATTTCAAAACCCTCATAAAGGAAAATAGCTGAGAAACACAAAGATGAGAAAAATTAATTCCAGACATTACAAGCCACAAGTTTTCTTCAGGGGGTCTTAAAGCATGTATGTCTTGTGACAGATATGCCACGCACCCTCTGAGCCATTACTCAGCGATACGTGGAAACGCAGAAAAAAACCAACATCTAGCCACAAAAATTACATGTGAGCTACCAGAGTGGGGTGACAATTTGATGCAAGACCTGTCATCTTGACAGTTAATTCTGCTACTGTTTCAGAGAGCCAGGCTAATTAAAAACCAAAAAAACCCCCAAGGTAACCAGATTAATACAAATGTTAGTAATTCTTAAATTCATATAATGTTTATTTAGCTTTTAGAAAGAAAAAAAAAGTATTTCAGTAGAATAACTGCATTCATATATTGTTTTTCATTTGCACTTTATTTACTTTATGATCAAAGTTGCATAGAAACAACAATTATGATTTTAGTTGTAGCTCGTACAAAACTACACATGAAGAAACGCCCAATCAGTTCCCTGTTCATAGCTCTCAGATGCCAGACCGTATTTTAAAAATCTGAAGGCTTCCACATTTTAAAAAAATTAAAGAGAAATTCTGAAAACTTTCTATCTGAATTTTCCGTTTTATTCTGTATTTTTTAAAAGTCTAAATTTACTTTCCTATTTTTCATATGAGCGAAATGAGGATGTACGTTTCAAAAATTACATATTTACAACCAAATTTCTGTCATTTACTCATAAAATTTCCTTTAACTGTTATTACCCAGGAAACCAGCTGTGCTCTGTTGACGGTCGTCCGCTGAGATTCAAGTTGCAGGCTTTATATACCGTCAGGGTTTCGTGGATGTACCCATGAGGATTGACGTAGGCTGCCATGGGCCCACATAAGGATAAGCTACAACAGAAAATTAACAATTTTGTCAAAGAAGAACCAAAAATCAAAGGCTGTCAAATGCAAACAGAGGAAAAACTGCCAACCGTGCTTAAAACTATTTTCCATCGCAAAAGAACCGCTTTAGGCTGTAGAAAAAACCCCAAATGTATCCTTAATTACATTATTAAAAATTGAAAGAAAATAGATACTAATGTAAAATATAATTGGTCAAATTAACTTAGAATTGCAGAAATGTAAGTGTCCTGTGTAATAAATCTGGCACATGCCTGACACATTATTTAGTCCCTACTTCAGAAAAGGTATTTAAAAAGATATTATCAGGGGTGAGGATTAAAACATTCTCGTGGTCAGATGAACCTTGCCCAGCTGTTTGTTAAGGGGAGAAGTGATTTAGAGCACAGCTGGCAGGATGCTACAGAAAACACCTCATTTAAGGCAGTTATTAATCCTTCCCTCAAAACCCTACAGCTGAGTATAAAAAAGTGTACGTGACAGACTCATAATTTACTTTATTTGCTGCTTCCGAATAGCAGCTTCGAATTAAGCCAAGTAACAGCCATATTGCTACTTTAAAATCTAACTTTAAAAGTAAGAAAATACGTTAATTCATTCCACTAACTTATCATTCTTCTGTTAAAGTACATCATACCACCACAGCAGGAACCATCCTTTCTGGAATCCATTATTTGAATAGAAGATAAGAAATGGCCTTTAATTACCACATCAAGTTCTTATCACGCTGATAAAGGAAAACTGGGGGGAGTCCAGCTTTGTTAAACCAAGATACCTTTTAACCTTCACATTATCATAGGTGATGGACAGATATTAGTTATTCAAGATTCAAATGGTAACAAGACTGCCAGAAGCAGCAATTATTTGGAAAATGTATAGTTTTATCATCATAGAACATCGAAGATATTGTATAGGTCAAATATATAATAGGAACATACTGCCTAGTGCAGTTATTAGGGTAAAACCCAGTATTCTTCAAATAAAAAAGGTATCACAATGCTTAATGACACAAACAGGTAATTTCTTTGCATGACAATGTCCTGGGAGTTTATCTGTACCACCCAATTAGTGCATTGTAATCTGCTGTTGAAGTTGGGATGAAGTGCTGAGAAATAAAATCTGGGATCTCATGAACTTTATTCAGAAATAATTCAGACAAAACTTTCTATATAGCAAATATATATTTCAAAACTCACCGCAGAGAGCGTAATTCTTCAGGGGCAAGGCAAGGTGCTGTAACCTGGCCTTTCACACTAACTTCTGTTACAGGATATATGGCGACATTCAGATTTACTAACTTTTTATTAAAAAAGGTCAAAGTAACCCATTTTGTTTTATAAAGAAAATTCCTTATAAATATTTACTTAAATTTTATTAGAGGTGTGGAAAACACAGCAGTTGTAAAACATAAGGTAGCTTAATCTGTTTTGCTGTGCCAATGTTTCTGGTCAAGAACCTCCCAAAGATTAAGAGCAATAAACTCACCTGAATATTTCATTCTTGGTAGTTATTTCTGTGTCTTGGCATTGCTTGCAGCAGAGAGACGTACACTTGGAAAGGAAACCAAAGATTTCACTCATTCCCAGCCGCTTCTCAGCATGTAATAAAAATGTCTCTCCCCTTCCCTCAGAACAGATTTTGTACTAATTCTTCTGTTTATCTGGGCAGCAGTCACTTATGTTTTCTCTATCAAAGGATAATTTTTTTCTATGTATTTTACTTATTTATGGTAAACTTTAATTGTTATCTAAAAGACAAAACTTCTTAAAAAGGTATTGCCTAACAAGTCAATACATGTCTCTTGCAAAAAATCATTTCAGTCCAATACTTAAGATTTATACTGAATACTAAAAAGTTTTATCTTTTGTTACAAAATCCACAAGTGTTCATGGCATACTACTACTTGATTGAGGTGTATTATACTGTCAATATGGGGTTACAATGTTCATAAGATTGTTATGAGCAACACTGGGCTTCTAGCACCATCTCTTGGCTATAACACTGCTGTGAGGTGCTGAAATATAGTAATATTTGCTTTTGCTAGAAATTGTAAGTTTGTTGCTTGCTGCCAAACAGAATCTAGTATTGAGAGAGCATTTTCTTTCTTGAGCAAATCTTTCAAGGGGAAAGAAGAAATAAAAGGACACTCAAATTCACTCTCTAGAAGTGTTATTTGGAAATCTCATACATTTTTGTTACAGATTGTAAAAGTCACCCCTAATTTTTTTTTTGTAAAAAAAATTTAATGACAAGTAAAGAAAAAATACTCACTTTGTTCATAATATCTAATTCACACCGGAGTCGCTGAACAGCACTACCTATTTTGAGCAACTGTATACGTAACGCATCATCAATTGGCAGGCAAGCAGCAACTCTGTAAGAAAAATCTAGAAATGAGAAAATACCAGCCTTGTTAGAATTTCAGAGAGAATTAAAACCTACCACTTCTACTAAGTTACAGACAGAGTGCTAAAACTTAGGTTTTTAGAGGTCGTCTCCAGCCCTAAGGCTGGATCATGTACACGTAACACACAAAACCTTGTCTAAGATATTTATCTAATCCACACTTAAAGATCACAAGTGATGGAGACTCAACAATACCAGTAAGACAATGTATTCTAAAACCAGAACAGACCCCTGGAGAACATGGTCTACTACAGACTTCCACTTTGACAGTGAATTACTGGTGGTTATCTTTATGCTTGCACTTCTTCGTTTATTCACAAAAAAACAAAAGATGTGCTTTTAGGAAGGAGGGAAAAATCAAAGAAAAAATCCTAAACATATACCTCCTTCATAAATGACAACCAAGTTATGTTATTCATGTTAGTTCTAAGAAAGTATCTATTGTGAGAAGTAAAAAGACATACTCTGTATATAATCCTTTCTGGAGGTTTTCGTTCACATTTGCAGACCATTCTGCATTTCTTCCAACGCAGACCAAAATTAGACCCAAAAATATTCAGTCAAGATGACAGAATTCGTTTTTTAAATAAAAAAGGTTTTAATCTGATAGCAAATTCTCAGGCAGCAACTTCAATCAGGTATTAAAAGGCACAAACACAAAAGGTAGTGGACTTTACTACAGCCATTCTTTAGTTCAGCTAACAAAAACCTCGCTAAGGTGGAAATCATCCCATTCCTCACAGCCTGTAAAAGAATTCAAAAGCTGCAAATTAAAGTCAGCAAAATATCAGTGTGCTGTGGATCACAAGAAAAGAAATGCCAAAAAAATCCCCTGGATTTTTTGGTTTGTTTTCAGATTATTTCATATGCTTTCTATCTCTGGTCCTCTAAGCAGCACTCTGAGCAAAGCAGATGGGAAGTACTTCCAACCACCACTTCAGGCAAATCAGAAACAAGAGTCCCATGTACATCAAAACTTGAGCCCAGCCCTGGTGCTTAACTGACTTTAATTGAAGGCTGTAGTTTGAATTTCCCTGTTATTAGGCATTTGAGAGTCTACATAGGAAAGAATGTTTTTCCCCTTACAAAGGCTTCAACTGAAATTTCCATCCCATTAGAAACTAGAGACCTGCAGGAGAAGAGACTTGTCCACTGGGGCATGATCTCAACTTCATTGTGATTAAGTTACTGGTGCTATTTTCCTTCATGTTGGATAAGAGGTAATAAGGAAGAACAAAGGAGATTATACCTACTAACACTTAAACTTATATAATAATAGTAATTGAAAAAATCTAGTATGCCTTTGGCTCTTGTTTTCTTATGAAACATATAACATTCCCCCCACCATGGAGAATGACAGAATTCTGCTTCTTTTACTGAACATGTTTTGGCACAGTTTGAGGATGTTCATGTCTTTAAAAGCTCCACCATCCTTTTGTCAGTCAATCACCAAAATGTATTGGAAACTGGAAGTGCAGGATGGACTAGCAATAAAATTACCTAAGCCTTGTTTTCTTAGGAACTTAAAGAACACCCAAATCCCAAATTTGAGTCGGTAAGCTCAACAACATCATACCTATTGGGTTGGTTGGAAGAGATTCATCTTTAAGATTTTCATCCCATTCATGTAGCTGCCTCTTGACTCTTTCCATCAAGGTTTCCTTTTGTTAGAAGAAAAGCCTAATTTAAATACATAGGAATTTCTGTTTTCTTAGGAAAAAAAAAAAAGGAAGCAAAATGTAGAGTAAGCTATTTTCCCTAAGTGGACATTAGCTTTTAAGACTTATAATAATTACAGTCTTATTTTGTATATCCATATTTTAAACTAAGAGCAAAATAGGACAGGAAATGGGCCAAACTGAACCAACGGCCCATGGTGGTTATAACTTTCATTTGAGATAAGGAGACAACCATTCAAACTTTAGAACTGTACAAATGAGATGAGAGTTTGCCTCCTCCCTGCTTAAGCCTCTCTGACACCAACTACTTGATGTACTAAGATACGTATGTATATAAAGAAATATGTACTTTTTAAAGAGTAAAGCAACTCCAACAGGAAAGACAGACCCAAGTGGTTGGGACAATCACCTGGAGCGGGCAGGACAAAGGATTCAGTTTCTGCTCTGAGATAACACAGCAGGAACCCAAACCTCTGTTATCGATCCCAGACACAAGCTCTGGCACAAGGGAACAACTCTACAGAGGGGGAAGCCCTTCCTGCTCTTTTCACAGTAAACTGAAAACTATACACTTCTTTAAAATGTAACTTATGAGCCAACAAAATCAAAGGTTTTACATTATGCAATAATTTGATATTAAAACATAGATGATTTGGTAATACATAGGTGAACTTACAGCGTCATATAGAGAGTAGAGCCAGGAAGGCCAACAAGTCAAACTTGCACAGTGGAACTTCCTCTGAAACCAAAATCACAAATATTTATTCTTCAACATTAGCAGATTTTAGGGACAGCTGTTGTTCAAACAAATAAAACAGAGGCGAGACACCTGATTATTTAAAGACACAACACCATCAGGGAAGAGCATCTATCTGTTCAAACTAGACTAGACAGTTCAAAAAATTTAATTACTATTAGATAGGGCATCTGTTCCTTAGTCTCTACCAACTGTTGCCACTTCAGCAATGACAGCAAACAACTTTTTGAGGCGATTAAAGTATTCATACCAGTCAAATGCATAAGTAAATAAAATGAAAGAAGGAGATTAACGGGCATATCAGCTATTTTGAACAGACACACATAAATTCAAAGGATATATGATGATATTTTTTAAATGGAAAACTAATCTGTTAAAAACATAACTAAAAATACCAATATGCAAGTTAGAAGTTCCAGAGGATGCTCTCATTCTGGTATCTATTTTTTAATGGAAATCACACTTTCAGAACTGCTTACAGAACATGAATGCTGGTGCCAGCCTACTGAAAAGTTACTGAACAGCTTTACTATAACTATCCAAAGACAGTTAACAAAATATTGTACAATATTCATTTAATATTCTATGAAGAAAAATTTAGACACAAACAGAGCACTGAGTAGGAAACAAATGTGGAGGAAGAAAAAAAAAAAGAAGAAAAATCCCCCAAAGGTCCCATAACTATTTTTTATTGAAAGATATTCTTTCAAAATAAGAATTTTACTAATAGGAGTGGCCCATGCTACTGTATTGTACTTCACTGTGAACATGACTAACACGTTCACTTGAACTGTGTGTCCAAAAATATCTATACAACAATACAGAGCAGATTTAGAGGAACAAAATAGAGCAGCACCAATGTCACCTCTAAAAAATCTTCAGCTTGTGTGTATCCTGCAAACAAGAAACCCTAAATTACAACTGCATTCCTTAAACATCAAATTTCCAGCTGTGTAAGGTTATTTGCTTAGTTAACTGATTCTCCACAGTGACTTCAGAACACTTAAATTTATAGGTTTAGGTTAATAAAAATCTAAAAAGCAGTATACTACATAACCACATCACCTCCCAGAAGATGATCTCAAATTGTACTGCTGCACTCAAATACTTACAAATTAAATTTTAATCTTCCCTTTGAGGAGAACTATCCCTATTTTACAAATGAGAAAAATCAGGCAACAGAGACTAAAATCCACAGCAAATAAATGGTACTTAGAAGAAAGAATTCAGGAACACCAAAACTCAAATTACTGTTTTAATTAGCACGTATATTCTCTGTAACAGCTGACACAGGGTCAGCTCGTGTCTGGAGCAGAAACCATCCTTAAAATGAACTTCTGTTTTCTGATGTTTCTCATTATATTAGCAAACATACAGAGGTACAGTCTGTCATATTGGAAACATTACAGTTCTGACATCAATAGAGAGATGGAGGTCAACAGGACAATGCCCCTACCCAGGATCTGCATCTCAGGCCACAAAACACGTTCTTCTTACAGCAGGTGCACTGCGTTTCAGCTATCCATTAGATGATGGCTTGGAAAGGGATTTCTGCCCACCACCCCCCACACAGAAGTGTTGCTGGGCTTCTTAAATCATAGATGAACTTGTTCAATAACTCTGAGAATCAATAGCTCTTTGTTATTCATGGTTGGGCTTTTTTTGCTTGGTTTGTTTTTTTTTTGGGGGGGGTACAGAGTTCAAAACCATTGCAAAAAAAATCCAAATCCAAACCTTAAATGCATCTGACAATGAACAATTACTAGGACCCTATATTGATTTCTGGAAGTAGTTCCAAAGATCTTTCCTGATACAGAAGACTTCAAGGTATCTTCCCTTTTATATGCCACTGACCAAAACTGTAGGTTAAATAATAAATAAGCCATAATCTTAGGTTTCTTTCGTAAGTGTTGGGTTGCCCTGTTTCACCATATCCCCCCCTACTGACCTCAGTGCTAATTCTTGTCCCATTAACCTTTCTGGGCACAGCTGTCCACCATTAATGATAGCCTGTATTTAAAATGCCTGTGCTGTGCCCGAGAATGAGCAAGGTTTGCACCTGAAAGGCTTTTGCTGGTATAACTACACCAGTGCGATACACTAGCATGGTGTTTATTATGGGAACATAACTTATCCCAGCAAAATTATCCTTTTGATGGTAGGTTTTATTTCAGACTCCTAAAGGAAAACGCTGTACACTGGGAAAAGTGCACATTCACTTGTATAAATGCATCTTTTAGCACCTTTTAAACAGCGCAGCTGTCTCTCACACAAATCACACCTTATTATTCCCCTGAGCAACACAGAAGTTCATAGCTTAGGCCTGGCATCAGCCGCCCAGGACTCTTGAAAATTTCTGCCCTACAATCTTAGTGTGAATTCCCCTCTGATTCCAAGTACTGTCACAGCTGCAGTGATGCAAAAAACAGCATAAACAAGCAAAGGCGGAATTTGTGCCAGTGAAGCAAAAGTAGAAGCTAATTCCCTAATGGCAACACCAACATCTTGACAATCATTATTTCTCATCCACTGGTTTTTGGTGGGTTTTTTTTTGTTTTTGTTTTAATTCAAAATCCAGAGTCAAGTAGTGAAAATTCTGGAAGCTCTTTGAAAGAGTGTAAAGTATGAATATTTATTAAAAAAGTAGATCCACATGTTCTGTAGACAAGTTAACTGTAGGTACAGAAGTTCATCTTTTAACTGACACAGGTTTTAGTAAAATTGGCAAACAGAATTGTGACTCCAAACTAAGGCATTACAGGTCTTCTCTTTCATCATTGAAATTCGGGAGTCACCTCTTAACCACCTCTGCTCTTTAAAAATCCATTCTAGCTGTATCAAATAGAGATACAATTACAAAAGCCTCCTTAGTTTCAAAACCACTTTACTTTCATTAACACAAGTAGAAAGCAAGAGCACTAGCACCGTCAACACTTACTGCCAATGTTTTTATTGTCAAAGCAATGTCAGTAAAAGTCAAGATGCTTCTCTGACCTGCCTACAAATTCTATAAACTTACTGGTTTTTCACCCACATGCTTTACCAACCAGCACTTTCTCTGAAGTGTTTTGACTGTGTAAAAAGAAAAATGTGTAATATTACATTAATTATTATGTAATAATATTACTCTAATAATACTGTGATTAAAACCAAAAAGAACTCATAATACAAATCATATTTTTCGCCCCGATGTTGATGGCTGACAAATAATCACAGAACATGAGACAAAAGGAGTCTGGCATCTAGCATCCCCGTTGGGCTTCCTACAGATGAAGAGATGGAATTTTATATTGATTTTCAAAATACCATCAAAAATTAAACAAACCAAACAAACACAGCTAACTTCTAACCTTTTGATATTTCTGCCACCGTTGATGTATGGCTCGGTCCTGCCATGCTGCAGGCTTGGAAGAAGGAAATACATGGCATCGGCTGAGAGACTGCAGCTGTATGGCTGACATTGTGGAAGGCAGCACTTGCTCAGGAAGGATTTGTACTTTAGCCTGCTGGATTCTGAAAAAAGAAAAGAAAGAGGAGATAGACACACATACGAGTTTAAAGAAAAAAAAAAAAGGATTTTAGTGCTTATAAAATACAGGTTTGGGATTGTAATAGATGCGTGTATAATAGGTTAATCACTACATACAATTTAAGCAGCAATTCATTTCATCAGATTTTTAAAGTTGTACCAATTTAAATCAAATTACCTTAGGGAACATACAGCATACCTGTAGCAAATCAAACACATACTACCCTACAACACCGATAATCTCATCCCCTTGGCACATTTATTACAGACACTGCTCTGGACTTTGGTATACCTAAACTGAAGACAGAAACAATCTGTATATTTCCTTTTTGAAAACCAGAATTACATATTTTACCACTATTTTTTGCACTGGCCTACGGAATTCTACAAAGAACACTGTTTTAACTTTTTCAGAAAAAGTTCCTTTTCCATGGGATACAACAGACTGTCTGTATTCTTTAAAGCACTAGATCTGTTGGGATTCTGGTAGGCAGAATTAAAGACAGATTGGCAGTGGCAACACAGCAGAATATTCTACCATCTCAGCATTGTATTCTTAGATTTTTGTCTCCTCAGGTTACTTTTTGGTATAACCTAATAGTCAGCTATTACATATCAAACCCTCAGAAAGGAATTTTAGCTGAAATGCAGTTTGCTATCTTCAAACCACAAGAGCTTATGTGCTTAGAGTTCCAAATCAGCAGAAATAGGATATAGACTCTGATTATCTTTTAATATCCCAGCATCAACCAGGTCACCTATTCCACAAAGAGTTCAGCAACTCTTACGTGGCTACTAAGAACACTGTCTAGCAGGAAGGGCTTCACATTTTACACAGTATTACGCATGAGAAATCCTGAAATATTAAGATGCATGTAATTACAAATTTCCCATTTTACTTGCAGGGACAACATCGAACTCTGTTAGCTTACTATAAATCATAAAATGATGTTTTGCCATAAGCACTTTGCAATCAGAAACACCAAGAACTATGGAAATTTTCTCCTTGCAAAGAAGCTCAGTATTTCTTCCTTTTTATCCCACAGGATTTTAGACTGGTAATGCTTGTTTCTTTTGTTCATTGCCTTGAATACGTGAAAAATAGCTATAGCCAAAAGTGGCAGCAAACTGCCATGCTACCAGGGTCACTCATAGAGAGTTAAGGACGTTGGCACAGGAGCCCAGAGAGCATTTTATACCCTGCAGAGAGCACCATTCCCTCAGGATGAGCTAAGGAACACAGGTTCACATCTCCAAACTGCACTGACAATACCAGAAGGTACAAGGTCACTAATCACTCCAAAAACCCACAAAGTATGCATTATTTGAAACTAGAGTAACTCTGTATTAGTTTAAGTTATTGCAATAAATCTAGGACTTGCCATGATGAGAAAAATCAAACTCCTCTCCTTTATTTCATACACTTAAAAATTCATATTTATGAATGAAACTTGTGAACGTGCAGTGTAAAAGTGATCTCTACAGGTCAGTAAATATAAAATCATCACATAAAATGCTTTAAAAGCATAATAAAATCACTGTACATCTTAACTGCTTCTGGATACTGAATTCTCAGCAACAATGCCGTTGCTACTGTAGTTGGCCAAGTACTGCCATCTTGTGTTCAAGCCATGGCTTTTTCCAAGCTGTAAAATTTGCAATATTATTTGTAACCAGATGTTAGATAGTGATAAATTGTAAGTAGCACATGTATTCTTAATTTCTTCAGCTGCAGGTCATAAAAGCGTATGAAAATGCTGAGCTCAGACTGTTCCTAGGCCTCTTTCTAAAGCAAATGCCACTACACTGAACAATAGCAGAATACAGATGATTAGCTTTAGATTTACAGATTTGGAGTAAGATGTTATATGCCTTGCAGGAATTACTACAAAAACCTCTAGGGATTGTACTAAGAACTGTCACAATCTTACAGAATCAACGTCTGGAGCCTGTATCGCTTGACAGTGATGCTGACAGAGGCTCAGGATGCAACATGGTGCAGAGCACGATGCCAGGAAGAACTTGAAAATGACAGAAGACTCAGCATACTCTTAACTAAGTAGTGATAAGGGTCTCAGTCACTTTTATAAGCAGACAAGGTTATTAATCGTGAGATTATGAGATATAACTGGCTAGAAAAGAAGCCTCCAAATATCACAGTATCACACTGCAATACAGAAAAGAACAGGACCAGAATATAGAAGAGAATACTCCTATCAAAGCTGATTTGTGTGTGTTTGACAAGCACATGAAAAGAATTGTCCACCAATAACAGAAGTAGCACCTTTCTATCAGTGAAGCACCAATGAACAGTCAGAAAGGAAGAGGCAAGACTTGCTGAAGGTAAGGAACAGTTAAAATAAACAAGATGCAGTACTCAAGAAACTGAAAAAGATGGGCTTCTTATAGTTAGCAAAAATCAAGAACATATTTTCACATTCAAGTATTTTTCTAGAAACCTCAGTGTACTTTTATGTTTTACAAAGAGAAAAACAAACCAGAGAAGCAACTTGTTTCTCCATTATTATTACCAGACTCCAGTCCTCCCCTCTCATGGGCAGCTTCTCCTGAAAGCCACCACCCCTCTGGGCACAGCTACTGTCCTCTCCACCTCTGAATCTCACAGCTGAATCCTTGCTGTGGAGGCTCAGGAGTTAAAGATCACTCCAAGTACAAAAATAGCTAAGTGTATTGTTATTAGCTGTAGTGTCAGACTCTTGCCTGCAGCAATTCAGAACTTTATCTGCAATTGCAGCTCCAAAGTGGAACACGTCCAACACAGACCATCTCTAGAAAGGTCTCCTTTGAAAAACTGTAACTTTCATTTTCTGAAAGTGGCGGAATCTGGTTGCTATCAGGGAGGCTTTCCACAAGATAACTGAAGGCACACACTTGATATCATATCATCTCACTGCACACCTGGTTTGAAACCGGGCTGTGAGAGATTTTGAAATAAAGCTTTAGAACTTACAATGCAGACAAATAAATGTCTTTTTCCCAACTTAATTTTCAGAAACGAAGTCAATCCGACAGATGTTTTCTCACACACATCAAAACAAATTCCAGGTAGACATTCTTTAAGAGACTTTTATAGCAAAGTTATTAATAACTAAACATGAGTATTAGAACAGGAAATGGCAGAAGTCCTTAATAAACAGAGAAGCTACTGATTAAACATTCGATTAATATCCATGTTCATCAGTCAACTGTGTGACTGAAAAGGCAAATGCACCTGTAATAAAAAGTAAACGTTTTGCTGAAACAAGATTTGCAGTACATAAAATCAAATAGATAATTTTCTTACCCATCTGACTGGGTTCTTATTTCAAGAACCTTGAACCTCTGTCTTCCTATGGCTTTCACTTTGACTGTTTCAACTCCATAGTCCTGCTCTTCTCGGTAGGCATAGATTTCTGCTGTTGTTCCAAAATGTGCTTCCCTTTCACGTATGTTACTAAAAGCAACAGAATTAAAAATGTTACCTACCCTCGAAACAGCACTGGTCATTCAGATTTCACGAGTTAATCTACCTGCACTGACTGTACATGATTAGTCTTATCAAAAAAGGAAGTTTAGTAAAACACCTTCAACTAAGTGCAATCATAATATTTTCCATTTTGAAAGCAACTTCTAATGTGTTGTTTGGTTGGGGTGTTTTGCCAGTTGACTTGGTTTTACTTTAGGGTCTAGACGTGAAATTCTGGGAACACAGGATCATCTGCATTTGAAATGCAGATACTGAAAAGGACCAAAATTCTCTAGATTGACTTTCCACAAATAACTGTTCCCATCACCTTCATGATTTAAACCATAGTAAATGGGAGGAAGACGGAGGAATACTCCCAGATTCTTTTGGCACAAATTAGCCTTTAGCTTTTCCACTTTTCTGTCACCTCCTGTCTTTCAACTCCATCGTGAAACATTTGTCTGTGCTCATTAATTTACACACAAAACAAGCCAATCCACTTTTACAACAATACAGTGCTCAAAACAAAAACCTGATTTTTACAGTTCAGATCAAGGCTTATTCTTTAAACAAAATGGAGCAGTGCATTCAAACAGTTACTGAAATCAAGAGGATGCTCAAACAAGGAAAGCAGATCAACACCATAACTTATGTTATTCACCATGGAACTGATGCAACCATCTGCTTTTCATCTAGCATCCACAGAAATTGTGCTAAAAATACATGCTGCATACCATCAGTAAACCCACTTGTGTATTTTACCTGTATGCAAGAACAGCAAACGTTCTGTCTTTCTGAATTAAATTCCGCACCATGCTAACCTCTTGAGGGCGAAAAAGCTGAAGAGGTAACGTCTGTCCAGGAATCAACATCACCATCACGTGGGGCAACACCGGAATCACCTGGCAGCTGTCATCATCATGCACCGTTCTTCCATGAAACTCTTCCATATCAGAACCTAAATACTGAAAACAGTAAGGAAATGACAGTAGTATAGGAGGTTTTGGTGATGTACAAAGATAAAATAAAACCAGGCCTTTGGCTTAAGAACATTACAATAGAACCACACAAAACCAATCACAATCTCTTCAAGATGTATTTAATGGGTGACATATAAAAAGAACATACCATATGTGAGGTGGGCAAACTGGTATCAAAATTAATGATGTTTGGCTTTTCAGCTTCTTTACTATCGTGATCTTCAACTTCCATGTCATTGTCATCCTCTTCCTCGCTCTCTGCTAAGAAGCACATACAGAATACTGTATAGAAAACCATCAGCAAAGACTCAGATACTGAGAAAAATCAAAGAATCACAGAAATGCATTCAATATTCCCTGGCTACAGCCCTTCACGGGGAAGCAACTTTTGGTTTTGTAAACTTGGAAACATAATTTTCTAGCTGTTACAGCA
>JAOXJM010000003.1:13977978-13997833 GCA_026413425.1 Tringa solitaria
CACCCCCCCCCCCAGAAATAAAGTATTTTAGATAAATAATTTTTAAAGATAAATAGTCCGATTTCCTTGCCATCATGGGTGGGAAATTTCAAAGTACTCACTCTCTCAACTGAGTGTCTTCAGAGCAACAATCGGTATCAATTCGCCAGACAAGGAATGTATCACAAACATGCCTTTAATGATACATTAAACATTTATAAGAATACAATAATCAGTTAAATGATTATGTAATGATTCCATAACTTTTTCTGCATCATCTCAGTATCCTATACGTAATTCCAGGGTAGTATATCTGTTTATTATATACCATAACAAAAAAAAACAACCACCAAGTTATTTTGTTGTCAGGCTGGATTGGCAGTCTGGCAAACTGAAATATTAAAAAAAATATGAGCTGCTACTTCTCCAAACCCTGGAATTCAATTACAAATCATTATGCTAAATATTTTTGGCTGCTCATGGTATGCTAATCTATTTTGATTTCTGTTGGTTTTTCACTTAACTGCTGAGGGTACACTTGAGTCACACTTTTGAGCTCGCTGCTACAGTCTTGAGGGACAGAACTTATTTTTTAATGGCTACTTAGATTCTCAAGTAATTCACATGACTGAAGGACCCTGGTTTTTTTAAGGAAACACTAAATACAATAATAAACATAATAAAGTGGTAAGTCCTGGAAACTCTGGGACCAAAACCCAAGAGTTCTCTAGTTCTTATTTTGGATGATAATGCATCTCTTTATGACCTTAACACTGCTAAGAGCTATATTTGTATTCTAATTCTAGCTAGTGCCTTAAATCTAAATCCACCCCCCCCCAGTTGGGCACTAGCTCTAATTTAGTCTCTGGCTATACATTACAGACATTGTTACCCACCAGCCTTTCCAACATTGCACAATGAAGACACAAGATTTTTCTTGAGATGCATGACCTCTGTTAGGTTCCATGTTACTGTCAGGATGTTTATTAAATATGCTAAGTATGATTAGGTTTTAGGTAAAAAAATACATTTACCATATAAATATCTACATTTATTATCAGAAAAAGCAATCTTTAGGAGTGTGAGAGTAATTAATCTCACACTTTAATCCATCCCAGCATGTGGTGTGTTCCCATACTCGGACTGGAATTGATGGAAGCCGTTTTCTATTTTTCCAGCCGTATCAGCCCCGGGTCAGGTTCAAGACAGAAAGCAGCAGGTTGTAGACTGAAAAGCAACTGTGTAAATCCCATTTTACTAAATTTGGTGAGGGCAAGTATATGTATATCCCAGAGTCTGTCAGTTAATCTGGTCAGTGCCAATTTGTCTGAGAGTAGCCCAAATTACTGTAATTTAGATGAAGCCGGAGCACTCCAATATGATGAAGGGCTTTTTAGTTTTTAGCAGCTGTTTATCAAAGATACACACAGCCAGCTATGATGGATTTTCATTTTGTTTTAGGAGTGCTGCTTGTAAGTATGTTGATTTAGAAACAAAATTTAAATACCATGTTACCGGACCTTGTGGGTTTAATACCCAAATTCGTATTGCAATTGATGGTTGGGAATAGTGGCTAATTGCAATGTTGCTGCTGTATCCTCTTAGGAGTTTGGAGTCAGGGAATGTTAATCACCTTTCCAGAACAAAAATAAACAGAGTAACAGCAATGCAAAGGATATTAAAATACAGCAATGGTCAGAATTTGATTTGGTGTTGCTGAGGGTCATGTTCAGGATGAAGAAATCCCAGGCTTGGGTGCTGGGTACCTGAGACAAGTACATTAATTACGGGTGCAGTTCTCAACACAACGTGTTTGCAAACAAACAGCAACCTCCCCCTTGTCAGTTGGAACAGAATATATGCTCTACCAAAAATACATCTATGCCCCCACCGCCAAAATATACCATTTTGTTATTTAATCAAATAGATTTTATTAAAGTCAATTTGCTATTTAATCGCAGTACTTTTCCTCCCATTTTTTTCAGCATATGCACTCCTTTATCCATGTCCCTGCTATCACCAGGAGGAAAAACTATGTGACTGGAAAGAGGATAAAAGAAAAGGAACTAACAGGAGCTGTACTAACAAAATCTTTGCTGTGTAAAACCCATTTACATCCTTCAGCTCCCTCCTGCCTCGGCACCAGCTGAAAGAAAATAAGTTGTCAGAGTGTCTAAGCAGCCAATGCACTCCCTCTTCTCCACCTACATACTTGAATTAAGTGGAAAATTAAGTGAATTTACTATATTGCTGGGGTAAGAGGCACTAGGTGGTGCTATAACATACATTTCTGCAGATTTTGTTTTTTTGTGAGAATTAATCAGTCAGCCGTGCTGTGCTGTTAGCTCGGGGATTTCTATTTTTAGGGGATTCGCAGCAAACAATGGAAAAGTTTGATCTCTGACCTAATCCCTTTAAATTAGGTTTTTGTGTGTTTCTGCAACATGCTGTTGTGACTACCTCTGCTTCAAAAGCAGCCTGTACAGTCTAATTAAAATAGGGAAAGTCTTGTGTATATATGCCATTGATTTCTGCTCTGCCAATAAATTGGCTTGTTATACACCCAAACCCGCTAGTTCTAGGCAGAACAAAGTAATATGTCTGAATATTTCACAATAAAAAGTGACTCGACCTTTAGATGATTTATAAAATACTGACAGTAAGAAAGCAGTGGTGAGACAAAAAATAAATCTATACTTGAGACATGAAAAACGCCAGCTACAAAAAATACACAGGGCCATCTTCATACCAACAACCAGGCAGCCCCAACATTAAAGACACTTGCCATCGCCCGAGGAAATTCCTGGCTTTTCAAATCAATCAGCACAAATTACCAGTTTGGTGCAGTACTTCCAGTCAAAGGCCCTGGTGCAAACAGGGAAGAATTCCTTCTTTTAATTGTAAAACCAGATCCTAAGCTGGCAGCTCCGCATATACCAGGTTATCGAATTTGCCATCCCCAAGGTACTACAGCATCAGAGTTGTCCATTCCAATATTAAATGTACTCCAAGAGAACACAGACAATGGAGTAAAGGCAATTCAAAAAGAAAAAAAAAAATCTGTGGTGGACAGGAGAGCTCTTTGAGAAATACGTGTGGTTTTTCAAGGCTTGTGAAGTTAAGGAGCAGCAGAGGACTGGTTTATCAGGAGGCAGCTAATGCTTGCTGCAGTTGGCATTCTTGCGCATATTTACGACTCTTTTTTTTAATATTTGCTGCCTGGGTCAGGCTAGCGTGACAAATGAGCAGCTCTGAATATGCAAAAGGCTTTCAGACAAAGAGCCTATTAGCCAAACATGCCTATTGCTATGCGTAGAAGCAAATTCTCCTGCCAGTGAACTCTCGCCAAGTAACAAAACTATTTGGCGTGTGTGCAAAAGCCATATTCAACAGGAGTGACAGACAGCAGGGGATAGAAATCAAATGTGACTGTAAACAGAAATTTGCTTCAATAAAGAGAAGAGAAAGCGAGGAAAAACTCTATTTTAGGCAATGATAGCTGAAGGGTACACCGAGTCAAAGAAAACCCACGTCCTTTAGAGGTATTGCCTCTACCTAAATCCCGAGCTTCCAGACAGCTTCGAGATGAGTGTACCCTTCTGAGAACAGGGGCCAAGACTTGCTCCTCCGGGACGGCTGCTCCTACAAATAGAGCTGTAAATCTGCGTCGCCGATGGGCACCTTCACAGTTCCCCATGTAGATTAAAGATGGGCCCTGACGCCAGATCCCGAGCTGCTCCCAACGCTTCTGTGGTTGCGGGGAATGGCACTTCAAAGAGACTGGCAGAAGCACCAGTGAAACCAGCAGTAGGGTTGAGCAGAGTTCCAGTTACAGCATGATAACCTGAGAGCTTGAAAGGAACAGATTCTGCCAGGGCTTCCTCGACCTGCTCTGGATCCACCGTGGTTTGCACCGCTCCTGGGCCACCGTGAGATGTGTCTGGAGCGTTCAGATGGACGTTAGTGCAGACCTGATGTGTCTACACCTGCAGTGAGCTGCAAAGAAGATGAGAGATCAGACCCAGAGACATGGGTCTGATCTCTCCTTTAAGTTTTTCCATAACAAAATTTTTGGTTGTCTTTGTGTTAATTAGGTGGCAAGACCTTTAACCAATGTACAGAAGAGTAACTCTGTTGAGTCTGACCAGCTGTAACATTTCTTTTTCTTTCTCCATTGTTCTGGTTGGATTTGTCAGCACCCATCTTAGCAGAAAGATCAATATATATACAGTTCTAGACAGTATGGGCACAGAAGATCTAACTAGCCCTGCCTGAACAGGAGTTTATGCAGAGCTCACTGCAGCAATGCCTACTCACAGCATGAGCAGTGCCGGTTTTATACATGTATAAAATAAAGACAACTAAATTGTTTCTATATATTATCTAAAATAATGCAATTGGCTTTATATGCATTTAGATGGAGGTAACTCGTTAATAGATCTGACTTAAGTTTGAAATACAGAGTACTAAGTGTAAGTTAAAAGTAGTATTTTTCTTGCACTGGTAGAAACATGCTGCTCCCATTATCCATGCAGGAAAATCACTGGGCACTCAGGAAGGTTCAGAGAAGTTAAGATGGCAATATTTGCAGCAGTATTGTCCTTAATCTCAGGGAAAACATTCCTGGTTCTGTTTGAGGCTTCTGCTGGCTTCACGTGGCTGCAGTTTGTCCTGTGGAGGGAAACATGTCACCTCAGCAGATGCTGGCAGTGAAAATATATCACTGAGTCAGAGCTAACACTGATAAAGAGTGAAAGAGACACAGCAAAGGCTTTGAAGCCAAGACCTTTCTGAGGTTTTTTCATCACAAAGTACTGAAATTTAATACAGACCAAGTACGCTTTCTTTGTAGTCTGCTTACTTAGGTTTTCTCCGTTTCTTGGGCTGAAAGTTATATTGTTAACATCATTCCTTACCTTTTTTTAGTAGTGGTATTGAGTATGGCATCACTGCAATCCAGAGGTGGTCACACGACAAAGATGGTGGAAACAAATATACACTACAATGTAATGGACATAAATGGCATGGAATGGAATGGACATAAATGCCAAGCTCTGCTGGATTTCTGCCTGGGGTAGCAGAGGAACGGGCGCACTAGACATGCTCTTATGCTTTTGCAGTTCTCATTTTGCTCTTGATTTTGCAGGACTTGACCATCACATAGGATAGAGCAGCCTAAATCCCATAGGTGATGGTGGATTAGGCACAGCAAGACTAGCTGTACTTTCTATCTGCCTTGACACGTTCTTTACCGTCTCCTGGTGTGATGCTTCAGAACATTCATGCTCTGAGAGAAACCTCAGGAAACCCTTTAACTGCTTTTCAGCCACTTTGAAGACCATAGGTGACATGAAAGAGCTGGAAAATCAGAAAGAATCATCTAGCCATACGACTTGTACTGGAGATGCCAGCTATATCGAGCTCTCACCAGTCTGTAGCCTAATATTAGAGTTGCCGCCTTCGTGTCACACACCGGTTTCAGCTGGGCAGACTGATGACAACCCCAGTCTTGCTCTCATGGCATTTTCCAGCATGGGAACCTGTGGCTACGTCCTCCTGGTATGACTGAGTCGTTTCGGGAGGGTAGTCACAGCCTCAGAGAGGTGTTAGGATTCCCCTGCTGCATCCAGCTGCCAGTTCTGTCTGTGTTGGAACGGGAAAAAAAAAAAAAAGATCCTTCTGCCAACTGTATGGGTAAAGAAACCTCTGTCAGATAACCTCTCTCATGTACAAAACTACTTATCGAGGAGTATTTTCCCTTTACGAGCAAAACCATCGCATGAAGAGGATTCCTCTACCTGAGAGAGTCTCCTACTGAAACGCCACGCGGACTAACAGCTTTAAAGGACTTCAGATAAAGCGACGGTGAAAACCTCCGCTGGGAATGGGAGGAAAATACACCTTCTGAAAAATGGAAATTCTCACGCTACACAAGGTGCTTCAGGTGTTTGATTACTGGCAGCCTCAGAGTAGGAGCTGAATATTCAGTCTGCATCAAATTAGCTCTCAGTTGCGAGTTTTATTGGATTTGAGCTTTCAGGCTGTGTGTGTGTGAGGGAAAGTCCAAGAGGTCTGGAGGAACATGGGGCCAAGACTCTAAGGAGGAAGTATTTATGGAAAAGCTCATTAAAAGGATGTTTCCATCGAAGGATTTCATAAGCAAAAGAATAAAATAATTCTTTAAAAAAAATCTTACACACATCAGCCCTATGATTTAATACCTACAATATCAGATAAAGCTGAGAGATTAAGGAAACGCATGCTAATAATATACACAGTGATACATAAAAATGCAGTAATCATATTTTAAGCTGTTATCTAATTGCAGAGAATATAGCACTGCAGAAAAAAAATAGCAATTCAGCCCTCTGAGTTATCACACCAAATTTTCACCTTGTTTAAGGGCAGATGTACACTGATTCCAAAAGGAAACAGATGTTTTCAAACCATCACAGCTGATTTATAGGGATAATTACCTGTAAATAGTAAGGTTATTAACGTTATTAGTTGAATATCACTATCTATCAAGCATGTAAAATTAATCGAAGTAGAAATTCTACTGTTGAAGTCCCACTTAGGATTAATTTCCCTCAGTGGCTGAGTATTTAAGGAGATTTTCAGCACTATATCATATTTTGTTGGCCATTCACAAATAGCTGATTCTCTACAGTGTTCCAAATCACCATAAGCTCTTCAATTTAAAACGCTAATACCTCCTCAAAATTAGTCATTGATTTCATGCTTCACAAGTTTTAAGACCCTGAAGAAGCCAACAAACTCTTCCACAAGGAACTGACCTTCATTTAATGACCTGTCATTACCAATAGCAAATAAGAATAGTAACAACCAATACTGAGATACAGATTAATAAACTCAGTCCAAATTTCCAGGTAAATACCCATTTTTTTGCCCCTTTTTCATTCATTCATTCTAAATTGAATATTGTAGGTTCTTACAGGGCTTAAGTATATATTGTCTAGGTATGTATCATAGAACTGGCATGGTTTTTTTCAGAGTGTTTTTTAAATAATGTATTTTGTACATGTAATATTTTTTTTGTTGGCATTAAGTTAAATGAACTGGAATGGAGGCCAATTCATTTTGTCTTTGCCTAAATTTCTGAACATTCTCTCATTTTAAATTTTCTGTTGTTTTGTTAAAGTGTCCTACCGCCCGTTCCATATTAAGGAAGGCAAATCTAAGGCAAAAAAAGGCTAAACTACTGCTGAATTCATTTCCAAGGTCAGGTAAAATGTCATTCCGCTGTTCTTTTGAAAATCATCCCCACAACACCTGTAACATAAGGAAATGAAAAATGGAAGAGAGTATGAAGCTAAATGGCCTTTTGGAAAGATGGAGTGAGAGCTTTACAAATGATGTATTGTGGGAGCTCAGCTAAACGCTGTGTTTTCTGCGGTTTCTTTATGTTTTGTTCCTCCCCCAGATAAGCAGGGATTGAAATCAAAAGAGGCCTGACTCGCAGTGTTTTCACTGTCTCGATCACTAGGCTCCGACACTCAAATGGAAGAAGACTAGCCATTTTATGAAATGCAAAATGGAATAATTCCCTTTTAATGTCCTATTTATTAGGAACTGAAGAAGGCTTAGTTAGAGAGAAGAAGCCTTGTCTCCCCCGAGTGCATGGATCACATCTAATTGCATTCAGCCCAGACCGGCCACGACAGTGAGAGGAACAAGAATCAATATTGCAACGGAAACGCTTTCCCCAGTACATTTCAGAGATGTTTACCCTTCGTAAGAAAAAGGTACTTTCTGCATAAGTAGTCTAGAGATACAACAGGATTTTAACGCTGGCAGCCAGCAACACAGGTTCAGAAAGTTGCTGATAATTCACAGGTTTCCACGTTGGAAGCTCTCCATGTGCGCCACAGCTGCCTTACTCCATGTCAAGGGCTTCATGCCTTGTGCTTGGACCCACTGGAGTAACTGGTTTTAGAATAAATGGTTCAGAGGTTTCATAACGCATCCACACTCTTGCTCTTTCCAACCATTTTCTTTTTGGGAGCAGTTTTGCAATGTTTTCCAATATAGCTGGAATCAGGGATATTTTTGAGGAGGAGCTCCTTTCATGTTCAAACCCAGCTGTAATTAGCATGAGACCTTCTTCCAGCTGCCTTACAAAGGGTCAGGAAGGGAAAAAATGTATGTGAAGCAGCTTTGCTGATCTTAAGGCATCTGGGGGCTTTTCTTCCAAGGGAAATTCTAGCTGGCAACTGCTGCAAGAGTCTGGGGCCCTAAGTCCATCAGAACGTACGAGTGGGTTGGAAACAAGATTAAAATTGTAGGCCAGTGTTATTTAAATCTAGCCAAAATACTGCAGTTCTGCATTTCGTAATCAGTTAATGTATGCACTCTTCATTCATTGGCACTCGCTTGGAAGCTGAGCAATCACTGCATGCAAATAAAGCCTGCACTTCACGGGAAACAATAGTCTGCAAAAGTCACATTCAAACAAGAAAACTGCTACATTAAAGAGACCTGCTGTTAGTTATCCCTGACACGTATTGTCTGTACCGTGTGTATAGCAAACACCCCAGATCTCACAGCCACTCTTGACTAAATTAGATGACAATGTTTATGATTTTGTTAATTACAAAAGAACTAAAGGATGCCATTCAATGGAGACATTAATTTAAATTATTACGGTGTTTTGATGAAGTCGTGCTCTCTGAAGCTGCCAGGCAAGCTTTCTTTTCCAACCCCAGCTTTGTCCCATGGAACACCTTTAACAGTAACCTGGAGGAGGCATTCTTGTCAAGTGTGCATCAAATCCAGGGGGCTAATCAATGGGCTTTTAATTCCAGCGCCTGGGAAGGAGTGATCCCTTGCAGCATCTCAGACTGGAGTTGCCCAGGTGGGGAACAGCCCTGCCAAGGATGACCTGGGTCCCGGGAGACATCAAGATGAGCCTGAGCTGAGCCAGCAACAGCCAGCGGCTTCCTAAGCAGCATTAACAAGGGAACAGCTCAATGGAAAATCACACCCTCCTTTATCCAACCCTCCTTAGCCCTCCTGGGCTCCCTGGCACAGGAAAGCTCAACGGGTGCAGGTTCAGCAGAGGTTCTGGAGCAGGTGAGGACTGGCCGCTGGTGATGCAGCCCACCTCAAACCTTCGTGTCAAGACAACAAAGGAGGTGGAGAAAGTGTTAGTTTCCATTAACGCATTAGGGTATGGTTTACTGGAGACTGAACCAGCAGGTACAGTCCGTAGCCTGATATTAGAGCTGCCATCTTCATGTCACACACCAGTTTCAGCCGTGCAGATTGATGACAGTCCCAGTCTCGCCCTGGCAGCGTTACCTGTGACTACATCCCTGGGGCACAGGGATTTTTTTTTTCTTTACGGGCAGTTTCTGTGGTGAGTGCTTACTTGGAGTAATTTCTGGAACAAAGGCAATCACAGACACGTTTGGAGTATTTCGGTTGTTGTGGCTGGACTCACTGAAGCTGTGAGCTGCAATCAGTCAAATAAATCACTCAAATACATAAGCAGCTCCGGGAACTGCACAAGCAGGGAAACGAGCAGCTCCCAAACAAGGTCCTGGATGTGCAGAGACGAACACTGAGATATCACCAGAATTTCTGAACAAATTCCTAGCTGAGAAATACAGGAGAAAGCCAGCAGATGAGTAGTGGAGACAAAAGAACCTTCAAGAACACTGCTGTGACAAAGGATTGGGAATTCTGTCCTTTGACCAGCCATATTCCTGTGTTGCCTGAATAAAAAGGATTGAGCTTAAAGACTGTCCTTAGGGTGATTGTCTCTTATTTTCTGAAACACAATCAAAGGCAAAGAATCTATTCCATTGACAAAATAATTAAATTATTAGTAACTGCATGCATATAAGTTTGGGACTGAATGATATCAATTAAATTTAATTAACATCTGTGCAATGCTTTGAGGGCATAAAATGTCATGTAACTCTAAAGAATTCTTAGAATTAATCCTATTAATCCTATTTTTAGGATTTATTAATCCTAAACCAGTTTTTGCTGCACTAGCACACTGCTAACCGTGAATATCTCCATAGGCAAAGTCAGGTGATTCTCCAAGGTTTTAGGCTGATCGGTAATTCCTTTGTATGGAAAAGTAAATTTCTTCCTGAAATCAAGTTCCACTTGAAACTGGCGGTAATAAGCAAATCAATAATGATGACATTTTTAAAACAACCATAGTCTTTGTATCGCTATTGATTCTAGCAGGACTGACTAAAGAAAGAATACTCATAAATACACCAAAAAAAGAGTTGGATATTAATGTCATCTTTCATCACGGTAGGCACTAATATGGCTGGAAAGTATTGATTACCTTAAAAGCCCCTAATAACTACAGAACTATTGGCTTAATATTTTCTCTAATCCTCCATGAAATTTTACAGTAAGTCCTGATGTATCTTCTGTTAAGGGTTTTAGGGCTGAACTATATCATGTACTTATCTGAAGTGTCAGCTCTAAGGCTTATACCGCAGTTGATGAGAGCTGTGTTAGAGGTGAGTAATAACTCTGAAGATTTAAGTATGGTTTCAGGGACTTTGGAAATAGAAACATCTTTTAGTGTACATTATTCCATAGCTTTTGTCTTTTAAATAATCTTCATAATTAGGAAATAATCTAATTTAAATTTATTCAGTGGAAACATTGGTCCTGTTCATAATTACTCGACTATGGCCGTTCTCAAAATTCACTCCTCATTGTACAAGTATCTCAACAGCCATTTCTATTGCTTCGCATTTTCCTATCACTAACTCACAATTAAGTTTTCTCGAACTCCAATGAGTTATATTTATCAAAATTAAATGAGGGAAATTAAATAAGTGAAAGAAGACTTACCCAAACACCTGACCTCTTCAGATCCCATTGAACTGGGTGGATTATTGTTGCTGTTTTGCATTCCTACTTGACCGAAGGGAGATTATCTGAAAGGGCCGTTTACATCTTTACTTTCGCCGCGTTTCGTAGCAGAGAATGACAGGCTCCAGCCACAGGCACGGACACCGAGCCCACTTCTATACATTTCAAGAGTTTTTACAGAAACACCTTGGAGATACTGCTACCTAACACCAGAATTATGAGAACATCTCTTTGCTTTCTCAAAAAAGATAAAGAAGACTTTTCGATTAAGTCGAAAAAATAGTATAGAAGCAGCACAATGATAGAGCTCCTTCTAGCTCACATCCCCACATCACTTGAACAGGGCCTGTAACATTTTCCACAGCATAGCATTTTCCAAGACTTCTTTCTATAGTGAAAGTGATGCATAATGGGATCCAGCAAAGAAAAATAGACTTTTTTTTTTCTCTTTCCTCCCATAAAACTAAGGACTTCTCTTGATCCCATGAGTTACATCTAATCCTTAGCGACTGGTTTTGGCTCAATGCTATAATCACTTATTTATGGAACTATCTTCATTATAGGAGCAGGCTCATTAAAACAAACGAGCCAGCTTGAGCGGGTTATTCATGTCCTTTTCTGCAGGGCCAGGAACCAGCTCCTCAAAGCCATTTAAGCACCTGAGTCCTAGCAAAGCCCTGCGTCCCCCTGGGTTTTGTCACCCCTCGGGAGGGACAGCTCGCTCTCCTCACCATGGCACCGTGTCCCTCGCAGGGTGGGAGCACCCGTGTGTGCCATCCCGGCCAGGAGGGGACACGCTGAGGTCAGTGTGCCCTATAGCTCTGCCCCGAGCACAGTCAGAGCGCAACGCCTAATTATTTTAATGGCTGGAAATGAACTGTGAATTTCTTAAGAGCCACTGAAGCAAAATGTTTTCAGTAAATCTACCCACATTAATAACAGACCGTTAGAGGCTGCTTATATCTTTAAGGTGACGAAGCACATCTGCTGTATTTCCCTAGTTAACGTTAGGCCAAGTGTTAGAATCTCAAAGCCTGGCTTGCATCCTTCCGAGGAGATACGTGAAAAGGACAAAAAGGAAAGCTCCCGAACACCTTGCACCCAAGCCGTCTGCCTGCTCCCATCACCGCGTCCCCAGGGAGCCCCAGAGGGGATGGATCCAGGACTGGATCCTCCTCCGGCAGCTCCCGTGGCACCGGGAACGCCGGGAAGCTGCGGGATGCTCTGCTCAAAGGGCCCAGTGTGTTTCTGGTGTTGCCTTACGTCCCCTCCAGACCTGCAGTATTTATCCCTGTTTGGTTATTCCTGTGCTGTTCAATGCTGATCTGCTTTTTCTTTGTAATCCAAGGAAATGCAAATCTGGAATATAATCAGGAGGATGAGACACTGCAGCCAGCGTTTGCCAAATAGTTTAGCGAGCGTGAGCACCTCCATTACAGACAGAAGATGAAGCAGCTTGAGCAGACAATTCTCAGGCAGCTCTAAGCATCCACGCAGAAAGAAATCACCTTAAATCAGGATTCATTTTTTAAAACGCTGCCCGAGCTTGAGTCCCTTAAAAATAAAAATGTCGTTACTAATTCAGTAGTAAGTTTTCGTTCAGTCACAAATGCTGGCATCCAAGTTTGGTACCACAAATGTGTCACAGCATTTCGCCCTGAGCTTCGGTGTCCGAGGTGTCCCCGGAGTCCCCTGGCAGAGCCACCCGGAGAAGGGGACCTCGGGAGCGGAGGCAGAGCCACCCGCTGCCATTCAGTGCTTCGTGGAAGAGGCATAATGCATATCAGATGGCAAACGGAGCAGAGAATAAACACAGCTTTTAATGGCTCTGCAAACACATTTCAGAAAAACAGCAGAGCATAAACTCATTACTCACCACTAAATAAACTCCTCTTTCCCCCCCCAATATGGCCCGCTTCCGTTCAGCTACAGCACTGCCTCAGGAGATGCTGCCCCACGACTCCAGCAGTATTTCCTAGTTTATGACCACATACACGTTTTTTGCTGCTGGAGATAAAATGGACAGGAAGGTTTGTCACAGTGTGTCCGGACTGACGCCCCTGGCCGGGGGTGACGCCAACCACAGAAATCCTCCAGCTCAAAGAGCGGGGTCCGCACGCCACAGCCCAGCTCTAGGGCAGTAATTAGCGGAGTGTTCAAGGGATCGAGTCCTTTTTCTTCTCTGCTCCAGGAATCCTTGGAGGAGATCGTGTTCCTCAAAGACACCGGTTACTGGCACGGCTTTAGCACGTTCCATCTCAAAGGCTCTGCCCGCCGGGAAAGCCCCAGATGCTCAAGTGTGATCAGCGCGATAAGTTACACGGCAGCCTTTCTCCTCCCTGATTAGACGACTGCTCAAACTCTTCTGGAGAGAACATTCAAAATGAAAAATCAGGAAGAATGACGTTTCTTCAACGCTAATCTTTTTTTTTTTTTTTACGGGTCACCTACCAGCACTCAGCTCTCCTGCAGAGACACGGCCGTGTGGGACCACATCCCCCCAGGAGCACAGAGCCCTCTGCAATTACCCCAGAGGGAAAATCCACACATATGCTGACCGCCTTGGAAAAGCTACCTGCTTTAAAAAATTGCCAGTTTTAATGAGAAAGCATCAGTGGAGAAAACCTCTGTTCAGATACACTGCTCTTCTCGGTGCCTACGGTCGGGATGCAGCAGCATCTGCTCCGACACTGGGGTCAGAACTGTGCCCCTGTGGTCATGTTCCCTGAATTTTTAAATACTGAAAAATTTAGTATCTTAGTTCTGTTATTGAAATAGCACTGTTTAGCATTATTTATCTTGGCCAGCTGTACACGCACAGGGCTGATCCCAGGCCCCTGTGAGTGGGCCAGCCCACCTCCCGCTGCTGTTCCCGACTCCCAGCTCCCCTAACTTGTCTCTTTAATGGAAATTATCATAGCTCAAAGTCACCATCCAGTGCACCCTCCGGGCTGCTCAGCCTCCAGCTGACCCCTGCGGTGCCTTTCTTAGGCGGCCAAAAATCCCGAGGCTAGATAAGGGAGTGCAATTCTTTCTCCTTGGAAATAACACCCCGTGTGTGCTGGGGAGGAACGGCTGATTCCCGGGCTGTGCCCATCACTCACAGAGCATTGCTTCTCCGAGGCTGATAAACCAGAGGGCCAAGATGAATTTCTCTTCAGTAATTTCCCTTTCGCCCATTACAACACAACATAACTGCACGTTTCTTTGTGACTCAGAAGTAAAGAATTGTTTAGATGTTTATTAAACAACAGAGTTGAATGAAATTAGTCACATTATGTTGTCTGGAGTATGAAAGTTAATTGGAAGACGCAATGATTTACTAAAGTTTGAAATACCAAATGGGTTTTTGAGTAAGTTAATGACGACTAGAATCAGAACGTAACTGTGCAAAATGGAAATTTTATTTTAATTCCTACTGAAGCACTTCTGTAAATGAGCTTGCTCTCGACTCGTTGTGAGAGGTTTATCACAGCTTGGTTTGCCGTTACATATTTAAATGCTATCCGAGGGTACGTTAGATACGGCGACCGGATCACATTCATCATAGGACACGGCGAGAGCAATTTAATTTTTCTAAATAAAACACGAGAGGGGAGCAAGACTGGCAACTGAGAGGAATTTCCTGGGCAAAGAAGGTCAAGAACAGCAAGAGCCTGGTAGCTGAGGGGCAGGGACGGGCAGGGAGCCCCGCTGGGCACCCCCAGCAAACCCCACAGCTTTGCTCCCCCAAGCACAGACGATGGTTTTGATAATGTAAATGGAAAATATCAACTCTGTCGTTTCAGAAAAGCCAGCGTGGCATTTCCAGAATGTGTTTCCCTCTCCAGCTTTTGTGGCTGCGCTGTTTTCTGGTGCTGCGGGGAATTTTTTCGGTAGAGGAGGCACATCTGCAGAAAATGCCGGCGTGCTCATCCCCAGAATAAAGACAAATAATAGGAAGGGATCCAAAGTCTCTCGGCAGCAGCGGAATAACTCCAGAATAGCCCACAGAGCCCAATGAACACGGCACAAAGCTAAAACAGGATTTATACTGCACACAGCGGAAAGGAAAATGTGGTCCATTAGCAGGAAAGCTTAAATCAGTGGAAGAAAGTGGAAATGTTGCTTTTCCCACTTGAAACGCTTTTTTAATGTGATTGCAAAGAGCCCAAAGAGGAAAAGCCAGGCAGCCACCAGATGGTGCAGGTGGCATCTCTGGGGTTCCTGGCTCCCGAGGTGGGCAGAGCCAACCCTAAATCAGCAGCAGAGTTTGGTAAATGGTAAGGAAAGAGATGCTGTTTATTTTCGGTATCCTTGGAGTATTTCCAGCAGTGGAGTGTAATGGAAAAAAAAAAAAAAAAGACAAAAAGGAAGGAAAGGAAATAACAAGAGAAGTGTCTCTGTATAATAACTGCTCTGTCACTGCCTGCGACGTATCGCGGAGTGGGCTGGATGCAGAGGGGAGATGCTATGCACTAACCCTGCTTCGTCTCAAAGGACCTTCACAGGCCACACTCATCTTATGAGGGCACAGAAATAAACTCTCCTGACTTTTTTTTTTTTTTACCAGGATAGCACAGAATTTTTGCAAAGACATCTTTGTTGTTATCAAGAGATGATCAAATTCCCCCATCACATCATGCCAGGAAACATAATCGTTTCCTCAGCAACTTTCCATCCTGCTCTTCTCCCATGGAAGAGCCAGCCTCCGCCTCCTCCTCCTCCTTCCCTTCCTCCTCCTTATCTTCCACCTCCCCCTCTACCACCTCCTCCTGCTTCTCTACCTCCTCCACCTCTTCTTCCATGAAAGATGAGGCACCAGCTGTCCTTACGAAAAAAATCCCCATTTCCTTCTCTCTTCCTCCCCACCATAACATTTACGAGTTTCAATTTTACTTGAGTTTTCTACCACTATTTTGGAGAAACTCCATGCTGGCCACAAGAGCTTTACCTGCCCAGGGACCTGGTGACCCCAGACTGCGCGGAGGTTAATCCAGTTTGCAGGCGTTGAGGACCAGATCCTCTCAGCATTTCATTACAATCCCTTTTCCCCCCCTCCCCTTAATTTCTTTTTGTGTCTCTCTCTCCCACTGATCTCTTAATCCTTGCACTCAGCAGGTTGTTTATTGTTTATCTAAACATCCCCTACTGTTGTCTGATACTCCCTTCCAGCTCTCCTTAAACATTTGGCTTCTCCTGCACTTTCTTAGCATAAACCACCCCAGGATGGAATTGCATCGCAGCCCTTTCAGTTCAACATCTGCTCATTTTCCTCCAGTTGCTCTTCCACAAAGTACTGCGTTTCACAACAATCTCGTAGCTCTATTATTTTGCTCCTCTAACAAACGCAGGGCTCCCACAGAGCTCTGCCCACAGACACCTGAGTTTACTGCAGGTTTAAAGATCACACCTTCCCAGAAGCATCGGCTCTTCAACAACTGGAAATTAAAAGTATTAACATCTTTTGGATTTTTTTTTTTTTGTCTTCAGCCAGAAACAGACTGCTGTTGCAAGGGAATTATTCCTGAGATATTGCTATCTGCTCGTTCCTCCGCAAGGACAGAGGGGGAAAAAAAAAAAAAAAAAAGATTATGCAATGCTGTAAGCTTAAAATATGTGGAAAAGGGAAAAATACCAAACCTGAAACATTTGCAAGTGAAAACCTATCATGCAATTCAAATTGACAAAACAGAAAAGTTGTCAAGTGTCACTCCAAATTTCTCCTTACGCTTCGTGTTTGTCGCCCCCACCTCCAGACCTCCCCCAGATTCCCAGCACAGGCGGCAGCGCCGGGATGTGCCTGTGGGTGTGAATCCCCCCACCCCGAGAGCTGGCTCCCTCCTGGGGCTGCCCGAGAGGGAATTACAGCTTCAGACCACCCATGTACAGAAAAATTGCCCTTGGACTGAAACGGGACACGGGCACACTGGCCAGAAAGATAATCTGTAATTTACGGAAGTGTAATCTGGGGTGACAAGGTTTTACAGGGATCTCAGTAAGTCCTGAAATTATATCTACTGCATTTGAAAGTCCCCTCCATTAAACTGTGTGACTTCCTTTGCTCTCACTCCCATTAGTATTGTAAATTTAATGATGCTGTGATGCTGCTTCACCGATGCTTGGCTTGCTGTCAAGCAGGAATTCTGTAAAAGCTGGCTGTGATGCCGAACGGCTGAACTAACAAACAGCACCCACAGCCACCTCGCTTTGCCTTTCCAATATACCCTCCCCCTTGCTCAGAACTGCTTTGAACAACCACCAGCCCAACCAATATTGGTACCTTTCCAAATACTCTACATGTTCCTTTTGCACATCAAATAGTTCTGTGAGTGTTCTCTCATTTTCCCTGATTTTTTGAATTGACCAGGGCTACACAGCAAAGATACAAGCCATTAAAATGCTTTGGCCATTGCCTTTTGAACTCTTAGTTTCTCCCCAACCACCATCTTTTGCTTCATCGTAAAGGAGCGGGTGGTGGTTGGAAGCTGAGCTGGGTGACAATTGCAGAGAAGACCGTTAGGAGAGTTGGAGGGGACCATAATCCATCCCGAGACACCCGAGGAGCTGAGTGAGACCTTTAGGCAGAGTTTGGTCGTCGGCACTGAGGTGCAGGAGGAGATGTGATGCTCCTGAAGAGCCACAGGAGCCTGGGGCAGGGCTGGGCGATGACTGACGGTGGCACGGGGCTGGTGACCAGCACAGCGAGGTGAACTTGCTTGGGGGCGTTTACTAGTTTCCTGCATTAATTGACTATTGACCTAGTTTTCTGGAAATTCCTGGGTTTATACTTATGAAAAAAGATTCTACTGACTTTTCAGAATACATACTGGAGAAGGAAAACGGTGTTATACATTTCAAATAGGTCCTTTTTCAGTTACAGCCATTTTAATACAGTTTAGCAGTACATATATATGAAATAAATGCAGTAAGGCATCTACAGAGCTCATCTATACGCTCCTTATTAATTCCACAATACCTCCCATCTGTGTGTCACTTAAGGTGAAAATGTATGCCTTCCCCTGCCTCCTAAATTACGTCTATTTTAAGAAATATCGAGTGAGACACCGGGGTTCGGCAGGATACTTTGTCAGCGCATTGATTGGGATTTGCATGGAAGGGCAGTTTGTGTGCAGTCCCCGTTCTCTCCCAGCTCGCCTGAGTGTTAACCACCAAGCGAATTCCCTTGGCAATTTATAGCCCTCTTCTTTCCAATTTGCTCCGCTAAGTCCTTTGGCTCCTGACGGGTCTCAATTCCAAGCCCCGGATTGTTCAGCACAAAACGAAGCGACGTCGTCGCCCTGATCAATAGGCACTCGGGGTAAACTGCGCGCACTCGGACGCCTCCCAGCCTGGGTCCTACACGGGGAGTTTTTATCCACCCACGGCAGCTGGGTGGTCGCTGCAGCCTGAAGAATTGCCCCAGTGCAACTGGTGACCCCACCGACTGCTCCCCTGCACCCTCATCCCACCTGCAAGGGGCTAGAAGCATTACACCTCCATCGGAATTCCAATGCCAATACCTATTGTATCAAATGGAGACACAACCATGATATACATCCTCTCCAACTATCCTAAAGAGTGAAGAATATGCAAATATATCTTTCTTCTTCATGTGCTATGTTTTACAGTCTTTTTTGCTCTCATTTTCCTTCTCATTTTCTGTTCCTTTCCTACTTCCATCCAACCTCCCTTGCTAGCCCACCATAGAATCATAGAATGGTTTGGGTTGGAAGGATCCCTAAATATCATCTCATTCCAACCCCCTGCCCTGGGCAGGGACACCTCCCACCAGACCAGGTTGCCCCAAGCCCCCTCCAATCTGGCCTTGAACCCCTCCAGGGATGGGGTTCACAACCATCCACAGGCTCTCACCATCTTCCCACGTCCCCCCATCCTCCTCCACCCTTCTCCAGCCCAGGCTCGCAGAGGAGGGCACAGAATGCCAAGAAGGACCAAACCCAGCCCTTCTCACCCAGCCCGTGTTCCTTGCAAGCCTACGACAAGCTCGTGGCCTCTCTGTCAGCAGTGATTGTTGGGGAAATTCATGGACACTATTCCCCTGCCACAGAAACAGAAGCAATGCTGCAGTTTTCATTCCCCTCACACAGCTCCACGATAGTACATCTAAAGGAAGGCTGGCCAGGAGATCCCGTTCCTCTGGCCAGCTGCTCAGTTTGTTTCCTATCATCTAAAGCCCTACTGGTGACTGGTTTAGGTGAAGAATCCTCAAAAACCACAAAAAAAACCAAGCACCATAATAAGAATCCCATTGGGTAAAATAAAATACATCCAGAGCCACCTTGGAAAACACAACTTTGCAGCTGTGGAAATCCCACTCCTGCAAGGGCAGCAAAGGGCTTCCTTCTCCCACGGGTCTGGGTCCGTGGCCGCAGGAGGAGGCCACCGAAAAGGAGGAACGGAAGCTGCAGAGCAGCTCAAAGGTGTATTTGTGTCCCCACACGGGAAATACAGAGCGATGTACTGGGATTGCACCAAAAAGCACTGATTTCCCACTGATGGGAGCCAAAGAAAAGGCAAGCTCATTGCCAGCACCAGCCAGGAAGACGAGAAAGAGATACCTGCAGCGTTTCCTCCTGGTATCCTGAGCCTTGCTGCCCACCACGATGGAAGTGATGCCACCCTCTGTGAAAACGTATAGGGGGCTGCCGTCCTGTTTCTGCAAAGGAACGTGTAAAAAAAACACCTTAGAGATTATTCAGTTCAGAGCCAGAAAGTGATATTTAATGTCACCCTCCACCGTGGACAGCACGCCTTTGCCACCGCGCAGCAAACTTCAAAGGAATGAAAAGACTAAAGACAAATAAATGTGTGTTAGAGAAGACAAAGAAACGTTTGTTAGCGACGTGTGGTCTCTGCCGACAGCACCTCCTCAGCCCCACGGGAACCCTGCCACGGTTTTATCTGAATGGTTTCCACTAGCAAAGTTAACCAGCATCCCAGAAATAACACACTGTCCTGGTTTGAGGTAAAACAGAACTAATTTTCTGTTCAGTAATTTTAC
>JAOXJM010000003.1:14003423-14020661 GCA_026413425.1 Tringa solitaria
TAGAGTAGGGTAGATGGTTGGACTCGATGATCCCAAGGGTCTCTTCCAACCTGAAGGATTCTATGATTCTATGAACAGCGGCTGGGCTTGAGCTGTGCATTGGCCAGTATTAGAGTAACAGCCTTTCCTTTTAGTGCCATACTCCCACGGAAAAATCAAAGCACTAAGTGTGAGCACTTCACATAATTAAATGTCTATTAGCATTATTAATTTTTAAAACAGATGTTTTGTTTAGCAGAACAAGTTAGATGGCAGAAATACATCTGCTTCCTTGAGATCTAGGTTTGATTTTAATGAAAACAGGAGTATAGCTCTGCATTTCCAGCACCTGACATGGACTACAACAGGTCTACACTGGACCAAATGGACCCAGAAGACAGATTTCATGCCCCAGGCCCATCCAAGTTGCCTCGTTAACCACAGCTACACAAACCTGTGCATCACGGGCACTGTCACATTAACCACAATTTCACTTGAAAACTGCATCTGGACTGGGCGGCTGCCGGTGCAGGGAGGAGCTTCTCACCTGGGGGGTAACAGGTTTACTGCTGGAAATCAGAAAGAAAAAAAAAAAAAGCAGGTTTGTATTCCCTTCTGTAGCAAGGGAAGCCATTTGTGGGGTTTTTTAACGGGAAAGGGTAGAGCCTGAAGTCTCACCGTCAGGGTTTGCAGTGTCAGCATCTCCAGCGGGACGAGGTCCTGACCACTGCTCGAGACAGTAACCTCCCAGGAACGCTTCCAAGCGCTGCTTTCACTGATTCAGCCGTTTTTCAACCTTGAGTAAAGGGGCATTTATTCTTCGAAAGACGGTTATTTGGACAAATTGAGTGTGGCAACGCAGGGAGCCCGCCGGTGTCACGGCAGAGCAGGAGGTCCAGGCAGCTGAGGAAGGAATAGAACAAAGGTATTCAAAAGACAACACACCCAACAGCAGCTGTGCTGTGGACCTCTTCCAAGAAGAGAAAGCTGATTTGGTCATTTAGGTATTTACATCCCACCATCCCAAGCCCTTTTTGATATTTTTAATTGCACAAAGCATTTTCCTGCTCCTTCCAAAATTCTCTTTAGATGGAAACCGCTGATGAAGCGCCACGCGAGCAACTGCAGCCCAGCAAGTCTGGAGCAGCCCCCCCTGACACAGACGCTCGATGTCTTCTGCTCCTGAGCTGCTGCCAGCAAACGTGAGGGAGGAGACAGTCTGCTGGACCCGGCCCCACTGTTTCCTGATGGCACAGGACCTTCTGAGGATGTTTGGGAGGTACAACCTGCCCGTGCTGCCAGAGCGCCCGAAGCTCCAGCTGCAGGTTGTGGCTCCTGGGGAGGTTCTTTGGCTCCGTGGGCACAAGCGGGGCCTGCAGCCCCTCAGCACCCAACGTCTCGGCCCTAAAAAGGGAAACGTGAAGCAACCTCCTCCGTGATGCTCAGGATGCTGGTGGACATCCTCGCTGAGCTTTGTGCTGGCGGTGGTACCACGCCTGGATGGTGTTACACGCTCACCTCCCAACTGCTCTCCAAAACCAAGACATGCTTTTGTCATTCCCAGCTGGGGAAGTCCTCTCCTGCCGGGCTCCCGGCTGCTTTTCACGTCCAAGGAGCCTCGTGCAAACAGGTTTAAGTTCCAGACACCGCTCTTTAGCTTGACAGGTAAAACTGCATCAAACGGTGGGTCAAAAAATTGGTTTGGGGGGAAAATCAGCCTGCAAGAATCATTGCTTTCAGAGTCCTTACCACTAAAAAACATTTCAGATATTTGAATCTCGGCCTTGTTAACACTCTGAATATGACAAAGGGCTGAAAAGAACCTGGCTTCCCTGTCACCTCGTGCATCCCCTGTGGCACTCTCAGTATAATAAGGCGGTTGTGGGTTTGTGACACACGCCGTCTTCTCCCTGTTTGGGGAGATATGCTAAACAGCATGAGGCCACACAAGCTGAATTTTTACCTGTCAATTGCCATAACAGGTGCTAGGTTTGGGCATTTTTCTAACAGAAAACCAGGTTGTCAAGGAAATAAATGTTTATACAGAACCTTGGATTTATCACTGGAGTAAATCAGATGATGTTTGGGAAAAAATAGCAGTGGAAGTTATCTACAGCCAGAGCAATTTAATAGGTCTTTCTTACCACAGTACCTGAGAAAGCCCCTCTTGCAGGGGGTCCCCCTGGGAGCTCTGCTCACCTGAAGAGCTGTGGAAGGAGAAATAACATAGCGAGGACCTAGGACACCAGAAGAGAGGATGAGGTTGTTGCTGCTGGATGCTCCAGCCCATCGTGCCAGGGACATTGAGGAGAAAAGGCCCGGAGGTGAGGACAGGCTGGAGACCTTTCCTCTTACCTAGATGTTCATCCCAGCTCTCAAGGTGAAACCGGGCAGGTGCCAGGAGGTGACTTTAGAAGTTCATGGTGCAGACGATCAGCAGGATTGGGTTTTCGGTCACCTTAAACTGCCCCTGATTAAGAGGATTAGTTGCAGAGCAAAGATTACTCATTTCCAGATCCCAGGGTAATACCATGCAGTCGTATCGTTGGCTTTGGTCTTTAATCATTGCAGATACACAAACTCCCACTGATGTCAGCACAGGTTTTGGTTTCTTGAAAAATCAGCATCTTTTTTTACAGCAAAATCCCGCACTCAGCTTTAGTGGGAACTGGGTGGCAAAAACCCAGTGAAAAATCCCAGGCAAGTCTCCTTTTTGACCTGACTTAAAATTAAAAATGCAATAAATAGCACTTGGCAGAGACCTAAGAAAATGCTGTGTGGCTACACAGCCCAAATGTTATGCTGGGTTTTGTGATGAGGTCTTTGTACATGCAAACACGTGTATATAAATACACTTAAAAAAATTAAAGATTCACATAGGAACTGAAAACAAAGGCTTCCTACATGTCCACGTTACAATCCTACATACAAACACAAGGGGTTATAAACATTGAAGAGGAAATGTTTACATTCAGGCATCTTCTACTGAGCTCATTAAAAAACATCTATCGAAACACCCTGACCAGGGCGTACTGGCTCCGTGGAAGGAAAAACAGTTTACTGCCTAGCGAGCTATCATCTGTGCGTGTGATCCTGGAGAAAATAAGGTCATCTGAGGTAGTACCGCTCTGCTGGCCTCCACCAACTCCAAAGAAAATGAGAATCTCTTTAATTAAGATTATCAAGTTACCTCGCTTTGCCTGGCTTTCACTGCAGAAAGGACGTGGTTCTCACAGGTCAGTGGATATATGGGATCCTCAGGGCGATTCGCTCACGTGTCCAAAGCCCAACTTTGCCTTTTTTTGAGAGACACCGAAAAGTTTGACCTGCGATGACTCCAGCGATTTCCTGGCAGTGCCTTTCGGTGCAGGGTCCCGTCAAACAGGGCGAGGAGGAGGATGCTCTGCTGCATCTTTTCTCCCCTGGGAAGGTCCAAAGGCGTTGCCAACCCCTTACAAAGCCACCCTCGGGCCGGTGCAGCTCCTACGGGACACAGGAGCACCAGGGAGCGAGGCAGGGGCAGGGCCACGGAACTGGCAGCTCCCCAGGAGAGCAGGGAAGTTTCTCCCTTCTGCATTTTGGTACTTACTAAGATATAAACCTTATTCTTGGAAAATGCCTCTTACTCCATGAATCATTCCTGTGGGTAGAAAAAAAAAAAAAAACAACAACCAACTTTTTTCCTAAAAATAAATCAGAAAGCCTCACAAAAATTCATGAGTTTATCAAATTTGTGAGGGACTGAAAAACTCTTAAAACTTAATTTAGGATTCAGTTTTCCCCCTGCAGTTTCTCAGCCCTGGTAGGAGCTGTAGGTATTTCAGTCTGGAACAGAGATATTTTCAAATTTATCGTCGTTATGACAATGATTATGTAGCCCATTGAGATCGAGTGGTGTGATTTAGTGTTTTGGAGCCCTTTGTCAGGTTTGATGAATGCATCTGGTGACTCAGGGCAATGAAAATGCGTGATTTCCAGCTGGTGAGAGATAAAGGATGCTGGCTGATACACAGGGTTATGGCAGTGGCTATAAAAGGTTACAAAAATTTTATTTGTTTCTCATTTAGGGTTTTAGAGGGAGATGGGAAGGAAGATACGCTTTAGTTGGCTCTCCAAGGTGGAGCTAGACAGGCTGTGCCGACGTGTCTAACGCTTTGGCAAAACTTACTTGGGAACTAATATTTTCACTTTCTTGTGTTGCTGGTTTCTTGCCCGTCATCACTTATCAGCACCGTGGCACACGGGCACATTCGGGGAGACTTTGGGAGCATCTCCAAATTACCCCAATAATCACAGTTCCAGAGAAAGTCAGAGAAATACTTTGTTTTCTCATCTGCCTGCTGTGGAGCACACTAAGGTTTGATACAACGGGAAACTGCCCTGACACTGGGTCCAAAACGCAGGCATTTTCTCAGACAAATCGAGTCAAACGAGCCTCAGAAATTTCAGCCGTAACCAGAGTGTCCAACAATTAGTGCCTCACTTTAGTTTAAGATTCTCATAGAAACATCCTGCGAAAACAAGGTATTTTCAAGCGTGTTTTATGTTGCATCTTTGTAAAGAAATCATCTCGCTCTCTACGCCGCAAGGACATCCTGTTTGAAACTCTGGATGCCAGAGAAAGCGCCTGGAATCCAGTCTGATTTCTGTATTATCACTGAATCACCGATGGCTTTCAGAGAACGGAGATGGCTTTATCGAATGTGGTGAAATGGCACAACGTGGAGGTAATCAACAGCTCAGAAGTGCCATTACCACCTCCGACAGTGCCCTCTCCAGTTCCCTGAAAGCCATCATTGCTACGATAATAACTGGTAAAGACCATAAAAAAAAGATGTCTTTCCTGATGCTTTTCTATCAGGCATCGGTTCTGCAGTAAGTTACAGTGATTCAGTGGGAAATAGCCTGAGTGTGAGCCTGAGAATGGCATCTCCATGGATTTGAGAATTACCTCTATATCCATCTTTGTGCATCTGTACGTGGGCAAAGGAGGCAGCGGTGGCACTGGGAGGATAAGGATAATATGGAAGACACATGGCCACAGGCAGGAGCCCACTGTGACCACCCCACATCCTCACCATCATCACCGTTTTCTGATGAAGCTACTCTGGCAGGGGTACGATCAAGACTAAAGGCAGTAACCTCTTCTAATATTGGAAACATAGCATTTATTCAGTTCTCATACACTTTTTTTGGGGTTCAAAAAGAGAATTTTCTCCCCCTGCCTTACAGCCATCAGATCTGACAAGTGCCTGAAGCTAGAAGCTCGGCTTTCAGAAGAAACCCACACCTGAAATTCTGAATACATGAGAGGTATCATGTTGTATTTGTCAGAAATTGGCTTGTAAAACCTCCCACATTTCTGCCAGGTGCCAGGTTGGATCACCACACGGCCGTTGCCCCAGCTCCCCTTCACAGGTTTCCACGGCGCGTTGGTCATCACTCCCTGCTCCGCACAGTCGTCCCGCAGAGTTAAGTGCTTTCCCCGCCGGAGGGAGATGACTTCCATAGGGAACGGCCTATATTTCAGCTCGACAAATTCCCAGATCCTTTGGGGATCCCGTCACATACAGAGCTCTCCGCGAACACAAGCCGTCACGCCGTGGAATTCAACACGGCCGCTGGTGGAGCAAGGTGCCACCAGCGTCCAGGAGCCCGTCACCGAACACGAGGCATTTAACGTGACAATTAGCTTGATTGGGCTCCATCCTCTTCCTCATTCGGACTGCCACCAGCCAGAACATTCCCATGCAGAGTTTGCTGAAGTTTCTGTTAAGAGGGGACACGTCTGTCACGCTAAAATAGGAGATTTATATGCGGCCATGCATTTACTGAGAGCTTGTCTGGAAGTACTACGTGCCCGAGCCGGTCCATTTGTTTTCCAGCTTATTATAAGCTTTGACTTCCAGGTATAAGATCCACTGAGAAATAACGTCTGCTGAAACCTGTCCCAATCAAGTGACTACTTCTGATCCAGGATCCCCTTCATATCAATCAGAGTTTTAAAAACTTAACAAGGCTGATCTATCACAATGAATTCCTCCTTGAAAAAAGGTACTAATAACTGTTTGGTTTTCGCCTTCTCTATTATTATCACTTCCTTTGACTTCTGGTTTGGTAATAAAATAAATAAAATTATGCATACATTGACTGATAAACTATTGAGCCTTAAAATGTTGTGATTAATGTCAGTCATTAACACTTTCAAACACCTTCTAATGTCAATAACACTTTCAAACCAGCTTTCCAAACCTATTTTCTTTAGGTATACAACTGTGAGAGGCTGGAAAATCAGGGTCTCCACAACTGAAGGAGAAATATTTATTGTAGTTGTATAAAGTGTGAAAACACCATGCAAACAAAACTCAGGTTCGAGGCTGCTTAAAGCAAAAAGAAAGGATATTGAAGATACTATTACTTCAGGAGCAGATGAAGAGCAATGCTTACTTCGTTAATGGATATTCTTCAGTAAATTCAGCTGTGCCAGCACTAGTCCATCTTCCTGAATTAGTGTAGTCTCTAGCTTCCAGATGGAAATACCCCATATTAACTAATACCTCATTGTACCTTATGTTCTGTGGGGTTTCCAAAGAAAATATATTCCATTCATATTCAGTAAAAGCAAACTCCTGTTCTGCTGCCATTAGCTGAGCTTTAACTGAATCTGAAGCTCAGCTTTCACTAACAAAACCAGCTTTAGATGTACTAGAGCATCAATCCATATTATAGTACTTATGAGGAATAAATTGATTTTCTCATTGCTCTATGTTGGCTAAAAATTATTCGATTATGTATTTAGCTACTAATGGAAACTCATTAGGAGATTTTCATTTCATGCTTGTTTGCACCTGCAATCCATTTCTTCTTGTCCAAAGGACTGTTTCATTTAGGTTGTGTGCTATAAATTTTCTTGCATATAAACTGATAAGCATCAGCCAAAATTCAGTATACGTGGTCTGAAATAGCTCGGGGCCATCATTTTGCAACAGCATCATTAAAGCAACAGATCTCTGGTGATTCATTGTCACTTATTACTGTGCATATTGATGTTATAACTTGCCTCTTAGTTTACTCATTGCCTTTGCTAATGACAGTTCCTTGACATTTGCTTGTTTGCTCATCCCTTGGGTTCTCCCGCAGCCCCACAAGGCTCCTGTCCATCGTTTTTAACCTGATGATGGGACATACCTAACTTTGGGCACGGAATGTGAATATATTGCTTTGCATTTTGGCCAGGATTAAAGCAGAATGGTGAGCTCAGATGGTCTCTTTTCAAAGGGTAGGCTGCACTCGAGGGTCGAGACAGACACTGACTTGCAAAACTCAGTCCCTCTATCAGGCTAATACAGCATTAACATCACTGCAGTCGTATTTTTAGCTGTTCCTGATTTTTAAACCATCACCTACACCAGCATTAACCTAGTTTAGCTGCACTTGCTTCAATTTATGCTGCTTATTTTGTGGCTGTTACTCTGCACCCACTGTTTGAAAAACAAGTGGAAGTAACTCTTGCAACAGCAGGAGTTTATTTCATTTTTGTTTAGCCCCTTTACAACGTCAGCAATCCTGATCTTAGCATAACCTGAGCAGAGCAATGGGGCTGGGCCAGAGGTTTGAGCCTCAGCCACATTTTCCCACATCCATGGGCCTGGAAGGGACGAGAAACCAGCACCGGTCCCATCAGGGCTCAGAGTCACCAAAGCTTTGTTTGGATAAAGAACACCAGCATTGTATCACTGTAATACCGTCATAATTGTCACACTAAAACCCTCTGATATTCAATAAAACACTACTAAAACATATGCCCAGTGGTCACTTGTTTTATTTGGAGGGACAATGCCCTGTTCTAACCCAGCCAAATCCAGCTACTCTGCCATCTGTTAATTTTTAATGATTTTTTTTTTCTTAACAACATAGCTCAACTATAATTTTAACTGCATAGATCAAAGGGAAGTATTTTTGCCCTTCAAGCATTAGGTAAGGAAAATGAGCCCTAATGAGCCCAACTAAGTCAACAGAGGAGTTGCTGCAGTCCTGGCATTTAGAGGGGGACCACCCTCTAAATCACCCTCTCTGCAGACCAGCAACACAGACTCCTACTAGAGGAAGAACCATGGAGCCGAGGCAGCTCTGCTCCATGGTGGCACCTCACCTCTTGTCCCCAAGACCTCTATGGGACAAGCAACACGACTTCATGGGTTCAGCACAGGTCACACCTCCCAACTTCTCACGCGGGCAAGTTCCAAGACCGGTGCAAAAGGCTTTTCAGTGGGTACGAATGGGATGAGATGTTTTCTTCAGAGATGTCCTCAAAGCAACTTCAACTAGTGACGATGTTAAAAAGCAAGGCACTTGGCTGCAGACTACTTGTTTTGTGGTGGTAGGGCCATATCTCCTTATGATTTTTCCTAGCATAGGGAGCACAACGTGTCCAGTTTAAACTTCTCCTCTCCACCTCTATACTCCAGCTTCCTGAAGCATTTATACCCTTGGGATCAGTCCCAGGTGAAGGAGGAATGTCCTGCTTACCCTGCTGAACTCGGGCTCTGCCTCCATCTCCCCTTCAGTAATGCTGTTAACTTTAGCTTTACCGCTGTCTTCCTTTTTTTACTCTTTCATCTCCCTTTGCTCTTGCTTGTGGGAGACGGAAAACACAGCTAGATCTCAGCTAGACCCCAGGCAAGTAAAAAAGCAGAGTATTATCCCTACTTACCCATCCAATATTCCTGCAAGCGTTTCCAGCGTGGTCAGACACCCTGAGCTGCACCACTGAACGTCGACGTCAGGGAAGTCTCCTGCTGGTAGAAACTAGAAATAAGAAGTGCAGAGATTAGAGCTGTAGGTGCAGGAGTAGCAGGTGACGGGTACTTTCACATCCCAAGGTGCTGGGCGTTTTATTTTGGAGCTTTGAATAAAAAAAACCCACCCCACATCCTGGTTAGTGAAGTGGAATCTGATCAAAATAATTATGTCACATTTTGTTTTCATATTAAAAAAAAACGAAAAGCTTGTTTCAAGTTCAGCAGAATTATTCTGAATTGATCCAAATACGAGAACTAATCTATCAGTGCTGTGTGCTAATACAGCCCCCTGCACAGAAAAAACACACATACTGTAAAAATATCTATCTTATCCACCAGCTTAACCCGCCAAGGGTCTGCCTGTATTCCCCAGCAAAGCAACTGAGAAGGGGCACAGGTTCTGAATGTGCTTGTTAAGTGGTCGTGATCAATACAAATCTATTTTTCAATTAAGCAGAAGATAGCGGGTGGATGCACGTTGCCTGCAGGCCAGAACAGTTGTGAGCAAAACTGGATTCCAGGATAAAAAGTTGTGTTGTTTTTCCTCCGTCTTTTAAATGAGCTTTACCAGCGTGCAACTCCAATCCTTGTGAACTCTGCAGATTAAATTTCCTTGCAGTAATGACCACTAGGAATTAGTGAAATGTTAATCTTCCCACCTGCTGTGTATGATTATACATGAGTCTAATCAACCTGATTATGAAAGAAAGCAATTTCTGCTTTTAAAGGAATTTTTTTTGTTCTCGTCCGCTTTAGTTCTTCTTGAGGAACTGTAAAATTCCTTACCCTATATTTTAAAGCAAAAATAATAATTAAATTAAAACGTGTAAAGGGGAGCAATGGAGGCTGATAGTAATTGCTTTACAACAGATACAGTAATTGATGCTCTGAGGATTTATTTCAAAGCATAGAAGTCGAATTAGGAGCCCAGCTTTATCTGGATTTGCGTTGCTTTGATGAAGTCACTGCGTCTTTGTGTCTTGATTTTCAGCTAAACTGTTCTTAATGAGAATGCTAATAATTACAGTAGGACTAAATTGTTTTAGGGACGCGAGAGGATGAAAGAGAAATTTTGATTTCACTTTTAAAGCTACAGCTGCAAAGGTGACACCTCTCTGCTGTCACCCCTGTCACCCTGCTGGACGGGAACCGGAGGAAACCCACCAGCTGAATTCATCGAAGGCAGCCACTTAATGCATCGAAGGCAGGTTGTAAAGGCAACCTAAAGAGATACATCTAAATATTTTTCTTGTGGAAAATATTTGTTTGGGCCCACAGGTAGTGACCTACCTCCCTCCCCCCCCCCCAAAAAAAAAAAATTAGAAAAAAATTTAAGGCTGGGTCCACACAGCTTCTGTGCAGGTACGGCAGGGCACGGATATTTTTCCAAGTCAGAAATCCAGGAAAATCAGAGTATAGAAATCTGAAAATAGAAGGAACGTAGAGGAAGCCACCGCAGAATGCCCGAACGTCCCCCCCCAGCACAGGCAGAGCCATCCCCGTGGTGGCACACCACAACAGGAACACACGGAACGACCCCTGGCTTGGAAATCATAATATCGAATCATCTGATTCAATATATTACCGGAGTTATTTGAAATCATTCCAGATCTGATGAGCGTTATCCCACAGGAGAGCTTCATATACCCAGAGAAATACGATGCCAATTATGAAACCAGTGTTTCTCAGCACTTTGCATGCAAAGAGCAGCAGATAATGGGGGATCTCCATGGTGACAGCATTAAGGTACCTGGGTTACCTGAATGATAATTCCCATCCTTTCATCTGATCTTCATGGGTTTTTCACTTCTCATCTTTTCCTCTGAATGTGTTTGGTTTGTAATGGAGAGGAATTGACAAACATCCCGGTATTCCCTCGGAGGAAAAGCCAATCTTTTCTCATATACACTCCTGCAACTTAATGCGCCTTAACAATTTTTGCAGGGAGAGCTGCTCGTGGTAGCCAGGAATTTGCCTTCTACCCACAAACAGCCAGCTTTGAATTGGGCTACAGAAGGGGTAGAAAATGCCTTGCCAAAGTAGACCTCCCAAAACTCCTAGAAGGAAGTCCTTTCCCCCTGGACCTGTGTCCCAGGGGTAATCCCAGCTCCCCCACACCACCAGTTCTTCCCAGCCCCGCTTCTCCCAGCAGGGATGCTCTACTGGAGAGCCCACAGACAGCCCCTCATCTCCATTCCTGTTTAGTGCTCCCTCTACGGCACAGAAAATACGCCAGAAAATAAACGTGCGTTGGGTCTAGGGCTTTCATAATTTGTGAGACCCTCATCCAATTTGCCATTTGGGGAAAAAAACTCTACTGAGATCTCAAAGCAATCTATCACTCCGAGGCAGAATCGACTTGCATTGATTTGGGAGAGCTGTGCCGTGGTCACGGGGGCGATGAAAGCCGGTGTCTCCTCAACTGCGAAGTGGCTGCTGCCTGTCTCTCCTCCTGGTGCCCCTTCAGCCATCTCCTTAGTAGAAAAAGCGAACATCTTTCAGTTTGGCTCATTAAAACCTTCAATACCTTAAAACAATCTGGGTTCTCTCACGCTCTAGGCTGGTGGAGGAACATCCTTGGAAGAGGAACCACAAGGCTGTGAAGGGAATCTCGGGGGGGTGTGGGGGCAGGAGAGGCTGAGATCCCGATGGGGGCACCCAGCAGCGTGAGACACCACATGTTGTGCAGCGAAGCAGCGATAACATCGTTTCTGATTTGCCTTTATCAGCTGTAAAACTGCTCTCGAAACGCTCCCCGAGCCCCTCCAGAGAGCTCCCAAGGCCCCTTCTGCTGCCGGCATCCCCACCGGGGCGGCAGGAGGGAGCCCGGCCACCGCCGGCTGATGGCTCCCCGACAATTTAACCAGCCAAAGCTTCATTAAAAGCGTTTTTTCCCCCCCGTGTTTGCTGCGGGTGGGGGGAGAAAGAGGCCACCCCGGCTGCACTGTTATTCACAACAGCGCCCGGCTTCCCGGGGAGCTGAGAACAAAAGCAAAGACCCAGTGCTGTGCAATCACCCAATTAACTTCTGCTTTTTATTTATTTGTTGTTGTTTTTAATCTATTTCTGCTTACCGGAGAAAATAAATACAATAGATCATTAATGCTGATGCTCATAAAACTATGCAGACACCTTCTCCCCCTTCCTTTATGGCGTGGTGTTATCTAACACCTGGTAGGGGATTTAAGAGGTTTCTCTCCATCTCATTTCATAGATTAGTGCTAACTTTAGCTTCTGGAGGTAACAATTTCTGTTTGAACTTTAATAAAGAGGTATGTTTAGAATCTCAGGGGCACACTCTTTGCTCATTTGAAACAAATGAGGATTATATAAGGAGGAACATGAGCTACAAATAGGATTCATAAAATTAATTGGCTCTAAGCTGCAGCTGAGCGGAGCTGAGCCATCAGAAGTGACGAGTGGCCAAAGAGTGTCTGTTCCACTTGGATGGTGCCACTGCCCAAGTCGAGGAGCTCCTGTGGGCTCGTGCAGCAGCTTGAATTAGGCTGTTGAATTTGGCTCTCCCACAACTCAGGGTTCCTGCAGAGCCAACCACCCCGTCCAACCACCCCAGAACCTCTGCCACCGTCCCAAAGACTCTCCAAGAGTCCCGACCTGCCTCGGTGTTGTCATTTATGGGGTGCCCCAGGAGTTGTGGAGGGGAGGGACTCTTTATCAGGGATGGGACGAGGGGTAATGGTTTTAAACTAAAAGAGGGGAGATTTAGATTAGATATTAGAAGAAATTATTTGCTGTGAGGGTGGTGAGAGCCTGACCCAGGTTGCCCAGAGAAGCTGTGGCTGTCCCATCCCTGGAGGGGTTCAAGGCCAGGTTGGAGGAGGCTTGGAGCAACCTGCTTTGGGGGGAGGTCTTGAAGGTCCTTTCCAACCTGCACCATTCTGTGATTCTGCCTCACAAGAAGTTGACTGATGTTGCAGACAAAGCCTGGAGCAGCACATGGAGCTTTTCCATACTGCAGAGTCCCTCCATGTCACTTTGAATGACTAAAGAGCTCGTACATGAACATTCAAACAAAGTGAAGAATCCACGCTTTATTCTTTGGCTACAATTGTCAGTCCAGCTGCCAGAATTCCTCTGCAGGAATCTGTGGCCGCTCGCGCTGTGCTGCCTCTGCTCGAGTTGTTCGTTGGACTAGAAACCACAACAGACTTCTATATATCGATTCTATCAAATGTCATGCTGCTAAATCCATCTGAGGGAATTCCTGGGATTCCTTGCAGGAGCCCGTCTGCCATCCCATCCTGGAACACCCCAGCCCCGACACACAGCCGGGAGCAGGGCAGCGATGCAGCCTCTCCTCATTAAGCAAATGGCACCTCGTTGCCGGGAGGATCAGTTACAGCTGCCATGCTTTAATGAGCTAATGTAAAACCTTTAGCTCAATCTCCCTAATTGCATTTAAAGCACTATATATATATATACATATATGTATAAATCTTCTAAAATAGCTTCCACATGTTCTTCCATTCCAGAGCCCTCTTTAGTTACAACCCCCTGAGAGAACTGAGCTAAATTCTGCCGAGACGTGCATCCCACTGACTCCCACCACAAAGCCCAACTTGACTTAGGCTCCAAGCAAAAAGCTGTAAAAACTCATCCTAAGCAGTGACGTGTAAACAGACAATAAGTAAAAGGCCTCAAGGAAATGCCAAAGGAGACGGAGCCCCACTCCTGGGTGTTGCCTCTCGGCTGCTCCTTCCAGAGCTCTGAAGAGCTGGCCCTGGCCAAGCTCCCGTGGGCTTCCCTGGATGTGGGCCCTGAGCATCTCAGCTGAGACACAGGGGGTTTGCACACACAGCCTCTGCCATCAGCCAGAAATTAAAATAAATGGGAGTAAAACTTCTCTTGCACCTAATCGATAACAGTAATATTACTGGGAGAATAAAGACTGGAAAAGACAAAAATCTCTTTATCTTTCTCTGAGGACTCTATCAGCTAAGCAAGGTTCATTAATAGCTACTGAAATTATCCCTCATTTCTCAGCTGTATTTTATGCACTATCATTGGCATTTTAGTCAACAGCATAATCATGCAGGACAAAATACAGTTTGTGATAATGTCCTTGGGTAACGAACATACCAAAAGGGGTAGTAGGGAAATTGGGAAGCAGCAGCATGACCATTTTTCTGTACCCCCCGACACAGCGCTTTGACAGTACCTGCCACTCTTGATAGCTCTCGAGGGGAGGCTGACGTTTCTCCTCTTTTAGTGAAAATAACTTGCATCCACACCAAACAAAACAAAAAAAACCCTCTTCATGTAACCATGGCACTTCTCAGTACAGAGTAACCACCAATTTTAATACATCTGTTATTTCTTTCCAGATAAATCACACCTACTTGGATGCCACCCTGATCCCACCCACACAAACAACGGGTGCTCCCCTGTTCCTATAAACCACGGGGTGCTTTACACTGCTTGGAAGAGCCACCAGAGGACCACCCCATCTTCTTGGGCTCTACACCTTTGTTCACACCCGGAGAGAGGAGCAGGAGTCATCAGCCCGTCCATACATTTTTCAGAAGAAGCAGGACGTAAGAACGTGTGTTCTTTCGACAATCCCACAGAAAGAGCCAAGGCTAAAATTTCGCTCTAGATTTCACAGCGTCTGGGAGTCTTGCAGCTATTCAGACGTGGTTTCTATTTAAAGGAAATGAAACCTTCCCCTGTTGATAATGTACTATTATCAGGTATCAGCGGCTCCAACGCGCCGCCCACGCACACACACACTAGAAGTAATTGAGAAAGTAGCTGTTGACAGATGACGGTGTACGGGGGGATAATAGACACCACCGTCACTCGCGTAGGAAAAGGGAAGCTGGAGCTGTGACAAACCAGTGTGGCACTGGCTTCTGCTGCTGGGAATCACACTGTCACTCTGACTTTGTGCAACTTAGCTCATAGTTGTCAAAACAGGCGTTCGCTTATGTACCTGCTACAGTGAAATTAGTCAGAATCACGTCTCCTCCCATAGCCCTGGAAATACTTTCATATCTAAATTTTTCAGCCTTAATGCAAACATACTTTTTGCAGACATTACAAAAGACCAGAATAATGTCATGACGCTTTCTATAATGCCGTATCTGGGGAAAAAAAAGCTGCCTGTATGTGTGCGCCAGTGTACAAACACATCATTTAACACTCAAGTAAAAAAAATATGAACATTTTAAAGATCTTGCAAAACATCCAACCGTCTCCCCTGAAGCTTCAAAATCTTGTCACACAGCTCATAATCAATGGCCATCACAGGGAGCATAATACCACTTTCTGAGCCTTGGACTTGAAGGAAAATAAGTTTAAAATAAGTAAAAAAGAAAACAGATGGAGGGTCTTCAAGAAGTCATTGGAATATCACCAGTTTGAGGGAGGCCAACAGAACTCACTGTCCAACTTCAAAAATGAGAAGGGGACTCTCAACTCAAGTTAGAGGGATGACTTGCCACCCTCTGGCAACTTTTTAGGTGGCCTACAGATAGAGAGGGAAAAATAGGGAAAATAGACACAGTGGAAAGGCAAGTAAATATTTAAGGGGGAACCCACTATAGATGGGGAAGTTCTATTTAAACCAACCGAATATACCAATATGGCCAACCCTTCTTGTATCTTAGGAAATACATCCTGTATTTGCCAGCTGGCCAAAAGCAAGAGGATCTACAGCATGAACCTCAGCAATGGGAAGGAGCCTTGGAAGCAATTCACAGCAGGGAATGCCAACAGCTTCCTGAGTGTCCTACCTCTTCAGGTGGGTTTGGGTGGGCTGTGTCCCGTGAACACCTCCGATATCACCCCTAAGAGCCCGGCCAGCTGGCTGTCACCCCCCGGCCAGGGGTGTCAATTAACCAGCACCATCTGATATTCTCACATGATGCCATCCTGGCTGTGAAACCACATCCAAACTGCTAGAAACCAGCACGTGGCAGATTAAAATACAGCCAGAGCGTCCCGTGCGCTTCCTCGCACAAAGTAGGTGACCTGTTTTCCACACATATTGTTGGAGCTTTTCATTTTCTAACCTTTCCTCTTGGCACGACACAGGGGAGAGCCCCGCTGCTGTTCTCCTACAGTAACGGGCTCATTCTGCAGCCACATGCCATAAAGCCAGGGAAATTCTTAGTCCTGCTCCCACTCAAGCTAATGGCAAAACCCCTGAGCGTCTGGAGGATCCCAGGACCTGGGTTCAGCCACCTTCTGCTCCAGAGCAAAGAAAGTGCTAGCTTTTTAGTGAGCCTCTTCACACACAGAATACTATTCAAACAGATTTATGATTTCTGACCGGGTGTCTTCAGCTGGAACCTCAGAGACAAGTGCAGAGGGTTTATCTAGTCGTAACAAAAGCCTCATGGCATTTCTTAGATAGAAAGAAAACCGAGTTTAGCAATTATTCATAGCCTTACATACATTCTTGCAGACAGTCAAGCTGACTTGGCAGACTGAAGCTAATTGGGTTTACAGTAGAATGAAGCTTTGATTGAAGTGCCTCTCTTAAAAAAAAATAAAAATATTATACACACACCCCGATATCCCTGATAACATTACTCCCGAGCATGTAAAACAACCACCCCACATATTACCAAAGAAGAAATGCAGAGATTTTTATTGCTTTACCAAGCAAAGACCCACAAGTGAATAATTCTGGGCTGTTTGATGTGCTGTATTCTGATCCATAATTTAGTGGCTGCAGAAGGGCTGCGTGTGGCTGACATTTCAGGCTGCTTTTGAAGTTCACAAAACCCCTGCAGTCACCGGGGGGAGGGACCCTGCTCGGGAAGCCAAGGTGGGCACCAAACAAAAGGTGGGTGGGAAACAGCTCCAAAGCTAATGTACAAAAAAATTGGTTACAAAAGAGAGTGGAGAATGGGAATTAAGGTGGCTTCGAGTTTACCAAGTAAATAATTCAAATTCTACCGTGGTGATTTATGAAAATAAAAAGACTAAAAAGACATATTTAACGAGCCCAGCAGGCAGCTGGTGCTTCTATTTTTACAAGTTAAGAGCAAAAATAAAAAGGCAGGAGCTTTTGCTTCACTGGGCTTTTCTCCTGTTTCATGGTTACAGTTTAAAATAAAAGAGCTTGAGTGTGCTTCAGGGATGTGCTACACTCAGCAATTTTGCTACTCGAGAGAGGGTCACACAAACGTTTCCGTCACTCTTTATGCCGTGAGTTACAATTTCCACTCAGGCACATGGAGAACGTTTCCAGGTGTTCCTGGGAATTAAGGATTCTAGGGAGGTTTTACAGAAGTGACATAACCACCTACGGATTTCAGAGGAGAAGACATTTCTGCAACAGCCTGGTGTGGGACAGCACTCAACTCAAAGCTCCTCTTGACCATGTGCTCTTCAATCGTAGAACCATCAAATGGTTTGGGTTGGAAGGGACCTTAAAGCCCATCCAGTTCCAACCCCCTGCCCTGGGCAGGGACACCTCCCACCAGAC
>JAOXJM010000003.1:14021014-14037067 GCA_026413425.1 Tringa solitaria
CTCTGGGCAACCTGGGCCAGGCTCTCACCACCCTCAGAGTGAAAAATTTCTTCCTCATATCTAGACTGAATCTCCCCTCTAGTTTAAAACTGTTCCCCTTAATGAACTTCTATTTATGAAATTGTATCTCATCACCTTTCCGTATGAAGTGGTTTATAGACAACTGGCACAATGGAGATAAGCTTTGACTTCAAGCTCAGGCACCTTGCTGGGCATCTTTTCATCCCCTCAGGGGCAACCACTTAAATGCAACCACCTTTAGGGGGCAAGTAGCAGCTGGTGTTAGTAAAAATAGGCTTAAAAAAAATCACAGAGAAGGAAATGCTGAGGTAGAAGCCCCACTGACCTGAGCAACCTCTGGTAAGGCAGGAAGGAGCCGTGCCGCCCATCCTCCCTGCCACTTAGCTCTTCTGCCTGTCTTATTTATTCGATGGTTTCAGAAGAAAAGCCACTCTTTAAAGCTGACAATCCACCCATCTGCCAGCTTTATCCATCAGCATCCAGGGGGCCAGGCTGCGCCGCACGTCGACACCTTTTTTTCCTCGGCTCCCATATGGTTCATTGTGTGAAAACGCCTAATTAAGAGAAGAAGATGAGATTATTAGGAAGCAAACCTTATGACTTTCCACGGAGGGAACGCGAGCGGCAGCACTAAATCACAAGAGGTGGTAAGTACGGGCGGAGAGGCGACTTTGAAGGTAAACTGCTGCCTCGGAGTGTCGTGAGCTCTCAGAGGTTTAGACTTCAAAATTACACATTTCAGGCACCGCGCATTTGCAGCCTGACAGCAGGATTCCCCCGGCGAGGCTGGGGAAGGATCCTCGCCGTCCTGCGCACGCCGCTTTGTCAGATCAGAAAACCCGGCAGACAGTGATTGCAGATCAGAGGAGCTTAGAGCTACTAAATCCAACTCTTTGCCACTCTCCAGACGTAAAGCGGGATAATTCACTCCGCACGCGTTAATAAACATCCCTCCTTCCTCACGGCAGCCCCACCTGCGCCAGATGGACGGGCTGCAAATCCAGACTGGTTTTTCTGACAACACGTAAAATATCCAAAGATCAAAAACTCCCCCCAAAAACCCCACGAAAAGATGTGACAGCAGCCGGGGCAGAGGCGTAGCCCCTACGCTGTGCAATGAGGGACCACCGGAGCTGTGGCCAGGGCTACCAAGCCAACCCTTGCCACCAGTGTCACCCAGTATGCCCAGTCCAACTGCTGCCACAGGCCCCTGCACACACCCCACGCCCAGGAGGGTCTGCCCGTGTGATTCCCCCTGCTGAAAAACCACAGCCAAAGGCAGGAAAAGGGGCTGCTCCAGTTATACTGGAATTACCCTTTTCCCTGCCCGTGTAGCTCCTGCAGCCCGGGAATGCCCTGCATGGAACACAGAACAGCCAGAGATCCCAGTGAGGGCTGTTTTTCCTGCTGTGCATAACTCTGAACCACCTCCTGATCTTGAAAATAGAGTGAAATCATCTCTTAAGACTGTTTAGGGAAAGGGCAAGAGAGAAAGGAACAGACAGGGTCTAACGTGCTTTCTCCCTGGCACTGGAAGGAGAGGGAGAGCCTTCCCGCAGGTATTTTTGTGACCCGGGGAGGATAAATCCTGCAGAATGCCTCAGGAACTCTGCAGAAAGTCAGCAAGCCGCCTCTCCACCAGCTGTAAACTCCCCGTTGTCAATCTGAGGCAGCAGAAAATACAGCTCTGCAGTCCTTGTAAGAGGGGGTTTTATCACCCAATTTAAGCAGCAGCTCCATTAGCTGCCTCGTTCGCCGTCACTCGGCGCTGGGCTGTGCAGAGGGACGGGGGGACACAGGGACCATCCCGGGGTCTCATCCCACACCTTCAGCTGCACAGTCACCAGCAGGTGTTGCTGGGGCGATGGCAAATCACTTGGCCGGCATTAAAAATAAAGAAATAAACTCATTTTTTATGGCACAATGCATAAAATGCCCAGGTTCTGCTGGGAGTCTGAATTTGGCCTGTTTGGTTAATTTGATGGGATGCCATGAGCGAGGGCATGATTTGAAACCACAAGTCATTTTTCTCCTTGGAAGAGTGGATAACTGAGTCTATTAATCTGACAATACATTTAAACTGAGTTACTGTGACAAGGGACTTCCATTATCCATTTCATCTAGTTGCAAACTGTCAGAATAAATCTCAGGGGGTTAGGGAAAAAAAGCTGCCTTCCTTTGTTTGCTGTTTTTATATGCCACAACAGCTTAGATTTGGTTCACTTTAACTCATGATACTGTATAACTGTACAAGGGGAAGCTCAGAGAGAACCTGGGATGGAAAATGTAAACTTTATGGTCAAAGTTTCTTTTTAAAAAGGAATCAGAGCTTTAAAATTTGACCACCTGCAGTACCTTGGCATTGACTTCAGTGACCCTTTTTCTTATACATTTTAGGGTTTTTTTAACCATAACTGGTTCTCCCTTTGGAATCAATTAGCAAACACCTTTGGAAATTAAAAAGTGCTTTCCTAAAGCTCTGTTTTCTCTCTTGCCTGTAAAGCAAATTGACTTAAATAGTTAAAACTCTTATAATCAGAAATGAATCAACACAAGGCATAAAGGGTAAACAATGGAATCAAGCTTAAGATGTCAAAATGGAACTCATAAGGCTGGAACTTAATTTTATGGCTCTTCCACTGACTCCTTAAGCATAGGGCAACTTATTGCCCCATCACTTATGCAGATAATATGATATGACACTTTCTTATTATCCATTATTTGCTTATTTTTGTAACTAAACCTGTTCTAGTAGAAGACCAGCACTTATTGAGAGAACTGCCCAAGAAGTCTAGTGGCCAGAAAGGTTGGAGCCGCAGCACCCAGCCCCTGCTCCACTGCCTCGGGGGAAGCCAATGTCACCCAGGGCCTGGAAAAGACATGTAAAATTGACAATAAATTCATGTAATTGTGTAATTGCACATTCATGTGCACGGCCATGCGGGGATGAAAGCAGGTAGGTGACAGCCCACACAGAGCTGCCTGGGGAGCTCGCTTTTCTCCAGTCCCCAGGGGCTGCAGCCCTGGCCAGTCCCCCACCGAACCCATCTTTGAAGGTTTCCTCCTGCAGTAACGACACTTTAACCCCGTCTAGCACTTTGTTGGCAATTAGTCCCCTTAAGTTTCATTTCAAAGCCACTGTGAGCTGCAGGAAGTCCAGAGAGTAGCAGATACATGCACAGCAAAACCACCCCTACCTCCACCCCGCCTTTAATTACATCCTTTACAGATAAATATTAGTTTTGAGAAGTGAATTTTAGAGGTTTTTAAGAAATGCTAAAAGCTGGCTGCGCTCCCATGCAAAACACAGGCATGAGCTCAAAAACCAAGTGCACCAGAAGAAAAAAAAATAAAATCAAACCCAAGTGTTTCTGGAGGGCAGATAAAACCCACATTGCTCCCTGAGTAAGATACACCAACCTGGATATACACACACAGTTGCAGGTTTTTAAATAAAAAGCAGCAGCACTCTTAAGATTTGGCTGAAACAAATCAGTCCATCCCATCCTAGTACGTTAATATGTCAGATCGTGAAGCCAGGGGCAAGGACAAAGGGGAAAAAACCTCTGTCAGTCTTGAAATCTTTTACATATCAGCTTAATTCCTTAAAAAGGCCCTGCTAAGAAATAGACATTGTAACTTCAACTACTTTTAATTCTACCCTCTCAGCATTATTCCTGCAAAACAACGACTCTTAATTCATGATCTTCCCCAAAGTCATCGTTTGGTCTCAGGAGGTGGTTGGAAGCTCAGTGCAAAATGTCAGTGTCACAACTTCACAGCTCGACACTTGCTTTTGATCAGATCTGGGAAGCAAGAATAGATGCAATATGCTCGTTCCTTTACTGTGACTGCAGAGTATTCATTAGTTTTAATTATTTTTTAGGTTCTAGGGGGAACCATTAAAAAAATTAATCACGAATGGAAGGAACAGCAGCCGTATGTGGCCATAAAAAGACAATAAAACATTTTAGGATACACACTTGTTATGATTTACACTCAAAACAGGACTAGAGGTAGCATATGGTGATTGCCATAAAGGACATTTATTATAAAAACACGGAGATTTATCTCAGAGCTCAGCTGTATGCAAGAAGTTGCATTCACTTTAACTTACATTCAGAGTCTTCTAATACCACAACTGGGTTTTTGTGGTGTTTTTTTTAACCGGAGCCAGGTTGCCACAATCCTCAGCCTGTTGTCCCTGTAAACGTACCCTCCACACAGACTTTCTTCTCACTGATTGCAGCTGGACTATTCGTGTGCCGGGATGCAGGAGAGCTTTAGATGTGAGTCAGGTCCTGCTTCCCCAGCCCCCTGCTCTTCTCCTGCAAGCAGAGAAGGCACCACCACTGACTCCACCTGCCCAGGACTCTCTGATTTGCTTTGCTTTAATTTCAGCATCTCAAACAGAGCAAATGTCTTGGGTGATAGTTACTATAAACAGGGTGTTATTATTTACTGTAAATAAGAAAAGATAGTATGGAAAATTATTACCTAATTTCTTCTTGCTGACTCAGTATGGCAGGGAGGAACATCAGAAAAAGCAGATATTTACAGCATAGACGTGTCATCAAGAAGGCAGCACAAATATTATGAAGTATTCCTATTAAAATCTAGAAATAATAAAAGTTTTAATACACATTTTACAGCTTCCATGCAATACACCCTGAGGAACAGGCCAGGATATACCCCATATGGGAGCAGAAGACACAGGGCCGGCTACATCTAGGGCCAATAGAGAACAGGGCTGAGGTCAGGATCATCAAGGGGATGATTTTAAGGTCCTGACCCCAAGCACTCTATGACTGACATGGCTTATGCTGTTTACGCTGACAAAGTGGCACACGAGTCTTCCCTGCCAATGCAGACCAAGATTTCAATGCTGTCCTTTAAGGGTTAAACCATCATATCTTCCTAGTTTATATAAAAAAAAAAAAAGAAAAAAAAGAGAAAGGTCCAATGCTGAGGGTACCCACAGCCCCACCGCTTGCTGTCCCTGGTTTATAGTCTACTCCTTTCCTCTCCAGTCTGATCATGTTTGAAGTCTGGAAGACAAAAAGGTCAAAGTTGTAAAATACCTGCTGTCTCCTTCTCCTTTCCTTCCCTCCAGCTCCAGAAAAATGCAAGAAGTGGGTTTCTGATTTTTTGAAGGAAAGGTAACCATTCTACCTCATCATTTCTCTAGAGACAAGAAACATTTCACCATCCCCATGGAGACCCTTCTCCTTGTCTTGCAGTGAACTTCCTCACACTTAAGTCTGCTGCCACAAGACTGCAAACAAAGCTAATGAAACAGAACTGGAAAACCATCACATTTAGCCTCTCCTCCCAAAAAAAAAGCCACACAACCAGACTAACCAACATATTCCTTCCTTGAAAATGGTTGAAATGAACACTATGAAACGCTGAGGATTATTGATGCTTATTTCAGCCCATGCCACGCTGCTTCTGTGAGGTGCCACGAAGCTCCTGGTTGGTGCCAACACAGAGATAACATTAAAACACACAGGCAAGATCCTGGGCTGATGTGAATCCCTGCCTCCAGTGGAATTCCAGTGACTCCCATGGAGAGTGGGGAGTGACAGGACTGGAATCCTTGGGCTGTGCTGGAAGAGAGAACACCTTATTAACCATCCCTCTTCTACCCTGCACACCCACTCCCCAGGCCATAGAGCATCACTCACCAACCAAGGGTTTCACTGGTACTTCTTCGTGCTTTCTGGGTAGCTCTGGGATGAACACATCCAAGAGCTGGGACAGGGAATCATTTCCCATCCAAACTGGGCAGAAACACTTATGGTTTTTTTGCACAGAATGACTCATCTGCAGGAACAGCACAGTTGTTGGGCCTAATTCAATGCAGCTTCTATTGCTTTGTGGAGAGGCAATACAATTATTTGGAAGGTCTGAAAGAAAGCAGAGTGATAGATATGTTTATGGAATGTACAATAAAATATATCACTTCTGATATAATTTTTCTTCCTCTGACATAATTATAGCCATCCTTAAAATAATGCGACTTTTTTTTGAATGGGGGTATTTATTTCAATTAAGTGGTATAAAGCATCAGATCCAAACAGAGCTGTAGGCAAAGGATTTGGTTATTTAGAATTATTCTGCATTAGAATTACACTGGCTCTATAGTTCTATATTGTACTCCGACATTATATGAAATTAGACACAACAGGGAGAAAGAATCAATCAGTCCTGGCTAAGGAATTGAGATAATAATGACTCATTTGACGGGATTGCTCTGGAAAATTAATAATGACGGTGGTAATTACTAACCTGGGATAGCTGCAGTGCTCATTATTCTCCCTTTACTCTATTGAATGTTAAGTATTATGAAGACGTTTGTTAGGAACACAGTCTTGTCTGCAGGCTTTCAATCTCGGACAAGGACTCTCCGAGAGGTCTGAAATCTGTCCTCCTTTTACACTGGCCAGGAAACAAACTCCAAACAATTGTAATATTTGATACATGGCACAGAAAACGGCAAATAAAGTCTTATTTGCAAGAGTTAGTGTCTTGCAAGCCTGGTCTGTGGCCGCTCTGCTGCTTTTGCTCACCCGAGTGGAAGACCCGGCCCCATCACCTCCTTTGGGGAGGGAAGAGTTGATGCATCTCTGAGGATCCCATCATTTCATTAACCGTTTTATCACCTCTGTGTCAGCAATCACTGTTCTTGCTGACAACAGCTAAAAGCAGCACCTTTTACAGCCCATCAGCCCCACTCCTCCATCGGCCAGACACCTCAAAGTCAAAGGGAGCAGGTTTCTCCCCAGGGCCAGGGAATGAGGAGACACCCTGAGCTGAAGAGGCATGTTGGGGATAGAAAACATTCTTTAATAGAACCAGAGAGAGAGATTAGACTCTAAAAAGCTGAGAGCAACTAACAATAAGGATGTCGAGCAGCTGTGCTCTCAAACATCTGTTCCATGCCCCACGGAGTGCATTGCAACGACTTATTTATATTTTAAGTGGCTCAGCAGAGGGCTTACCTTCTGTTGAGCAGCAAGCGATGGAACCGTGTGCCCTGTAACAGGGAAGAGGGTAATGCTGAAGGGAAACAAATTTCTAATTTTCTGAAGACGGTGGTTTCTCAAAGCTCTCTCAGTTCCTCCTCGACTGAGGAATTCTGGACTCCTAGTCAGCTTTCCTAATTACTGCCATTTTTCTGCCCAATTCTTTTTCCCAGCTGATTGAGCCCAAAATTGCTTCAGCCTTACAAAATGGGCTCTTTTAATGCACCCTGTACACACATCAGTGACTTTTTCACTTTAATCCCTTAGTGACCACCTTGCATTGTCTGCTAACTTCATCTTTTCGTGTCAAGATCGCCAAGCATGCAGTTTTTCCAGAGGATTCATAAATTTAAGAACCTCATCTACAGATTTTAGAAAGTCAGAACACCTTTTAGTCCTAGAAATATAAGGCATCTATTCAAAGCCCTTGTGAGAAGGCAGCTTTTCCCCCTCTGTAGCTGGCCCTACCACTCTCCAGGGGGCTGTAATGTTTATTATAGGGTTCCCACTGCCCCCCCAGGTCCCCAGGCTCAGGCAAGAGGCAGCAGCTGAAGCTGGTTTAGCATCTCCACCTCGCCCCAGCCTCCTCTGGAAGGACACTCAGTGCTCGGACAATGTGGTCCCCACGCACGCCTGGGGACACAGCAGGGGACTTTATCCCACGGGGATGCTCCTCTGCGTGATCCACCTGATCTTCTCCGCTGCTGGGACTTCTGCAGGGACATCCCACTGGGAGAGATCACAGCGTTGTCCCTCATAATACTTAAACCTCAGCGAGCCGTTACTGGCAAAAGTCAAGGCTTTTTTATTTACAATTGTAGCACCATTAATGCCACTTATCATTAGGATTTTGCCGCCTCATTATTACATTAAATTGTTTTCAAATAAGGTGAGAACAGTGATATTCACTGTGTGCACGATTTTATGAGATGTCAAGGACGGGGGGACACGAGCTCTGCTGGGGTAAAGGAAGATGATGACAAATTTTTAAGAGCAGTCTCTGCCCTCAGGCCTCTTGTTTAGCTCCTCGACAAACCCACTGTCACCCAGGCTTGTTGCTGCACCCTGCATACACCCAATTACTCTGGTACGGCACGGCACGACAAAAACAATCCAGCCATACAACTCAAACGATACACTTCTAGTTTAAAAATCCAGTTTTCTTTTAAACCTCCTTTTCCCTGTTGCCGGGACAGATCCTGCCTCCTTCATGACACCAAAATCCATCCTCTGGAGGAAGCAGGATTTGGATCGCTGCTCTCCAGGGTCGGTGCTGCTGCATCAAATGGTTTATTTTATTAATCTGTGCAGGGTTGAAGAAATACCCAAACAGGCTGTAGAGCTCCCCTGCTGTGTTAGCTCTGGCCACTGCCTGAATGTGTGAAAAATAACCGTAAGTAGAGCTCACCTTGCACATTCCTCATAAGGAGATTTCATGGTATTTTAGAGAGGAGGTCAACAAAGTTAAATGAGATGCATAAAATCAACAAGAACGCAAGAATTACAGAGGACATCTTACAACCATTAGCCCACCAAGACGTGGCCACAGACCTGGCTACCTGTCCCCAGAGCCAGCAGGTCTCTGTCGTAGTGGCTTCTGGTCCCATAGATAACCCCCATCACGCCTGGGTGCCAGCAGCCCTCTAAAAAAAACATTGACAGGAATTGTTATGGCAGCAGCACTGGCCTTTCCTGAAGGATTCAAGCTCAAACGGAGCTCTCCCAAAGAACTGAGGACACACAGACGTGCTGGATGTCGAGCTCTTTTGAGCGCCTCACTACAAGCATCAGTGTGGAGCTGCCACTTACCAAACACTTCTCACCATTAGTTTTCCCAACAGGGAAGGGCAGGTTTGAGAGTCTGACTTTAGCTACGAGCGCTAAACGTTGAAAATAACTGGCCTGAGTAGGTGGGAAATCCATCAGTTTGAGAGCAGGGATCCTGAAGCAAGGATGAACAGAGCTGTTCCGCAGCACAGACGCCTTTCACAGCTTATCTGAAGCACAGCAACACGCTAAATCTCCGTCTCTGCTGGCAGCTGTGCTCAGCTCAGACTGGAATAGTCATTTATACGGTCACCTCCACCTGGGAGGATGTCACCTGCAAGCACATTTCAAGAGCAAGCCCAGATTTAGGAGGCTTTTGATCCTGACTGACTAGAACACTTCAAATGATCCGTGTCTGCTCTGTGCATTTCCTCTCCAGCGTAAACAAAGGTACCAAATTTCTGTTCAAAAGTGCATGCAGGCTCAGAGAGTTAATTATTGTAATTATCAATTGAACAGACTCAGAATGCTAATCTATTATAAAGTGGTCTGTTAATTGGTGTTAAACTGTCATTAGCCTGCCATTTCCCATGTTATCAAGCTGACCTGGAGCACAGCGCGGTTGAAAAACCAATCCATTTCTCATTTCTGGCAAACGCTGATTGCAGATTTGGAGAGAAAAAAAAAAAGTACATACCTGGAATTGAAATTACTCTAACAAGCAAAGGAAAACATAATTCTGCTGATTTAAATTACTTTTTTTTTTTTACTACATGCAGAACTGTACTTGTATGTACCTTTCCATGCAGTGCTTCCAGCGGTACCCGTGATGCTCTGCCCACAGACCCTGACCACCCCCGGGTGCTGCCGTGGGCCATGGGCTCTGCCAGCTCAGGCACTCATCACTGCCAGCACAAGCACTCTATTCCCAGCTGTAAATCTGCTCCAGGTGGAGCAGGAGCTTTCCTACTGGTGCCAGAAGCCTTTTCCATCATGAGAGTCTCCGTTCCTTGACCCACCAAGCGCAGCCTCCATCTACTCCTCCTTCAGACTCACGACCTGGTACCTGCAGGGTACCAAACATCCAAGAACAGCAGTGATCACAATCTCACCAGCCCCATGAATCACTCAAAAAGCATCCAGAGCTGTCCCTAAAGAGGTCCCAGGAAAAAAAAGGGACAGGTCTCAGCCTGGTCTCTTCTGCTCAAAAAGTAGCTGCCTTCAGCCAGTCTTTGGGCTTTAATTTATAGAAGTGGAGACAGAATATTGGCTTAGTCACTTTTCGGAGGTCAGCGACAAAATCTGGATGCCCAGGAGGGCAATGAGCTTCCACTTAAACCTGCTGCAAGTGGGAGAGATGGTATTTCAATTTCAGGCTATGATGAGGGAAGGCAGTACTGCTGACTGCTCTCGCTTCCCCAAAAGTCATCGCCAAAGTGGCATGAAACTGCCAGAGCATTTCTCAGGGTCTCTCACCTGACTGACATTTATCTACACTAACTTTTCTTTCTTTTTTATTTTATTAAATAACCAACTGTAAAAGTTCAGGGGAACTTAAAATGACCTTTATAAAATCCAAAAGTGATTCATTGCCTGAGACAACTTCACCACGGAGCAATCTCTGAAATAATTACTCACCTGCACGTTGCCTCCGCACCCATCCCAGCACCCCCGGCCAGAGCTGGAATAGGGGAGCAGTGAATTTTCTATATGCAAATCAGAACCTCTTGGTGCTCGGGTACCTTTAAAATCAGGTCTAGGATATTAGATAAGGGGGGAAAAAAATGCTTAGATTCAGAAAGCCTGTGGAAATAGTGACTTGCCATTTCCTGAGACTTTCTACCACGTTTTAGCAATAACTAGGAAAACAAAGTTTTGTCATTTAGGATTATCTCCAGTTCTCCCTACTTTGCTTTGTACTCCTTTGCCAATGCACAGCTGTTGTTCTACCTTATTTATATCCTTTTTTTACTTTCCTTCCAGAATCCTTCCATCACCTGCCTTTGCATGTTGACATTCTAACCAGATCACTGCAGAAGTACACAAAGGAAGGAAATGAAACTTTTAGTGCCACCAGTAATAAATACAGGGAGTTTCTGGAAGTGGGAATCCATTTAATTCAAAGCCTTTCACTACTGATGGCTATTATTACTCAATTCAGGCCCCAGACATCCAACTATTTATCACTTTCTCTCTGTTCACTGGCAGAATACCCAAGTATACCTGCATGAGCCTCATTTCTCCTCTTCCTCAAAAAATTTGCTAGTCATCTTCTATTTGATATCCTTTACTGCCACACAGGAAAACTGCTCATCCACAGGAAATTCCCGTTTATTTTATTCTATGAGACCCTGTTACGTTGATAAACTGATCCATGGGGCAACCAACCATCCCATTCCTTTTTCTTGGTAGCAGATCAGCTAAAAGGCCAACATCACTTGTGTGCGGAAAACATAACCCCAGAACTGCCCATCCAGCAACAGGACTTCTTTGTCAGCATCTTCCATCTGAACTGGAAGTCAAATTAATTCTCACAGCCGACAGATACCTCTTCAAAGAGCTCCAATGCAGATCATCAGCGCTGTCTGTCAACTTCTAGCTCTCAGAATAATTTTCTTGGCAGTAGCTGCTGCATAAAAGTCCTACATACCTATGAGTTTTACACATTGCACTCAACATTTTGCAGTGGTACCAGCAACCACTTTTTTTTTTTTTGGCATGAGATTAAAAAACCATCAGTCCCTGACTTTTTCTCAGCCTGCCCTGTCACAAGCAGAATTTACTGTTGCTGGGATACTGTCACCAGGACATTCACTGGACATTTTGCTTTGCTTATTTTTTACTCTTCAAAGTGCTACATATTCTCTGTCTTTTATCTCCCTCCCTCATTGTTATTCCACCCGTTGCCTACACCTTTACAGTTCCTCCAGTCGCCTTCATGTGATCCTGCTGCCTTATTTTCTGCTGGTGACTTCAAATTCCGCTTCAGTGCGTGTTCCTTTTACTGCACTAAAGGAAAATAAACCTCTACAGATGGAAAGCTACCTCTTCTGCTGCTTGGAAGAACGGACTCTACAAGCTTTCCACTGGAGGAATCACTTGGTTAGGCTTGGAGAAGACCGAGGAGTACAATGTCAAGGACAGCTGCCAAAATGAGAAATGCCCATTATAGCTCCCTCTACACTTCAAACAATCTTGTCTACTTTTACTTCACTTTATTGATACTCACTGACATGGTCCACAATGGATGTAGAGATGGAGGAAAGTCCAAAGGCAAGTTTTTGCTATTTCAGGAGATCAAGATCTTGTTCAGCATACTCGTTCAAGGGAGTGGCTCCTCTGAGCACTGCTCTTGTAGAGAATGAACAAACGAGTAAAGAAAAAACCATCACTGCATTGATCTGTAATTTGTCCTTAATTACTTTAGGATTGAAATTAAAATGAAAAAGATTTCCATAATAGTGTTAAGAAACTGTTTTAGTACAGGGAAAATAATTAAAACTAACCCTTATGGTTTGGGATGCAATGGACTGATTGCTAATGACTGTTCACAAGTGCCAACAATGATATTAATGAAAAAAAGGAAGACTGGAGAATGCCATGAAATGGCATCTGAGCATTGTTTCTGTTTTCTAAATCTATCAGTCAAAGACGTACAGCCTTTCTTTAACAGAAGGCACGCAAAAAGCACAGGGCTCTCTCATTTCTTGGACGGTTAGTCAAGACTTACTCTTCAGCAGATGCACACAAGAAGGGTGTTTCTTCTGCACTGAATAAGCATCCTTCCTTACAGACACTTGCTTTTGATGCTCAGCCGAAGTGGCCTGTTGGGAGATCAGGACAGAGAAACCCAGATGACTGCCTTGCTGCTTCTGTTTCCTTTGGCAAGAAGTTGGGTGCTAATTTAAAACAAAGCGTTGGCTTTTTTACGGGGTGTGTGGGCTGGCAGCCTTATGCTTGCAAAGGCATGCAAGGCTACAGGCAATGCTTCTCTTCTTTGCCTTTTTTTTTTTTTCCTTTTTCTTTTAAATAAACCCAAAAGGTCTCTTTTCCTTTTTCATCAATGTAAATGCGGCGCAGAGGTTCCCAATTAGTGATTGTGCCTCAGCTCCTGTTGAGGGTGATAGCCAAACTCCTAAAGCCACATTGTTTTATGACTCCAAGTACCAACATTTCCCCCCACCCCACATCAAGAACCCACATCTAGTGGTGTCATCTGTTCCATCAGAAACTCACATAAAGAAGCCACATCTACTGGAACAGCCCAACCAACCAACTTTGGCCCTTACCATGTATTTCTGATTGCTCCCTTTGCTGTTATTACAGTGCTGCCATAACTTTTCTTTCACATATTGAAATCATAGACTCGTCTACATTGGAAGGGACCTTTCAGATCATCTAGTCCAACCATCAACCTGACGCTGACAAAAAACGTCACTAAATCGTCACTAATCGCTAAGTACTACATCTACTTGTCTTTTAAATACCTCCAGGGATGGTGACTCAACCACTTCCCCGGTGGTGATGAAATGATGACTGAATAACACGATTTGTATGTCCTAAGAATTTAAGAATTGCTGAGTTTTAAACCGTTCCTCTCCAACTTGGCTGTGGTGATGCTGGGTTTGGCACTGCAAACCAGTACCAGACTGATCTGAGCGGTTTCTCTGTGCCTAGGGTTTGCTCATGAGTGGCCTCATCAGGATTTGTCCGTTTGGACAGAGAACAAGCTGAAGCATGAATGTGCAGAGGGCTATTTCTCAGCAGTAATTCCCTTCATGGATGCTCCTGATGCCCCGCACTGAAATCAAGCTCATTCATTTTGCAAGTGGAGCAAACGCCCTGCCCGTATCAATCCCTTACAGATACCACACTCCCTGCAAAAACTACAGAAAAAAGGCAAATGAGATCCTGGGGGTGAGGAGGGGGAGTCACCTTCTAAAGAGCATCCTTCTCCATTCGCTCTCCATGGGAAATAGCTAATTAAAGCATTTGGTTAGGACTTGCATTGCCTCCTGCTTCCTCCTGTGGTGGGGCGAGGAGCAGGGATGGTGGCAGGACCTCCTGCTCCATCTAACACGCGTGGACCTCCCAGGCTGAGACCTGCACCCAGAGACAGAGAGAAAAGGGCACCCTGAAGTGGATGAGGAACTGGAGATGACCGGGAGGGCTCTGGCAATCACCAGCTCAACTAATTGCCTAATTCACTCGTTTTCCTACAACGTGAGTAGGCGAGGAGCCCGAGGAAATTGCTGGGGCAGATTATGTATAACCCTTTGCTGCGGGCAGGTTGTAAAACTACAGACTAGCTTTCAAGAACTGTCTGGCCTCCACAATTATATTTTTTTTCATGTAGTAATTTCCTAATTAACAATTTCTCCCCTTTGAAGACCTGCACTGTCAAATTGGCTTTTTTTTTCCCCTATTCTGACAGCAGCAAAATTATTTATCCCATTTCCTCCCATTCTAATGAACAATGGTAAGAAGAGAACAATACAGGAAAACACACAAAGTTACCCCCTGCCCAGATCAGAGAGAAATTTCTTATCTTTGACACCTGCTGGCAATTAATCCTTTGCATGCTTGAATTTACAATTACTAGCCCTCCCGTAATGAGACTCAAGCCTGTGATCCCAGCTGCCGCTCAGCGCTGCCCTCTGCCTCCCCGGGCTCCTGGAAGGGGCTGAATCCTGCTCATTTATTTTACAGCATCCAAGGAGGGACTCTTTTCTCCCCAGCATCATAAGGGGCCACTTGGGCATGCACCAAACCCCCTGTTTTTATGCACCTTGGGTTTTAGATGGATCTGCCTCACCACTGGGGGACAGACCTACATTTTCCTACAAAAAGGACATGGACTGGGATCTCTCAGTCCTCCCACGTGCCTCCATCAGCATCTCCTCAGGAGTCCTTCAGCCTGTTGGGCTGTGCTTGCAGGAAAAGCCTTTCCTCCTCTCCCCGAGGAAGTGACTGCTTAAGTTATCCCACCTTAATTGCCAATTTTTCTGCTCAACAGACAAAACGGGCTTTACCTTATTCGCTCCCTTTCTGGCTCCCACTGATGAAGGCTCTTTCTCATCAGCTTGTGATGACCCAAACCCAGTGACCTGCTCTGCTGCTCCTCCTCCAGAGCTGTACCCTAAAAGCAATCAACAGCTACAATAATTGCATCCTTTAGCTACAGATATTTTCTTTTTTTTTTTTTTTTTTTTAATTTTGCTATGGAATCTGGAAGGCCAAGGAACCTTCTGTAATGTCAAATTAACTTGCATTTAAACTTCTACCCTATCAAGTAGTCCGTACAGATTTTTTCCAGGGTTTTGTTGGACTATAACAATACCCTGATTTTGCCCATCTGAAGTTATTTCTGCGCTACATACAATGAGTCAGCTCTGCACAGTGCAGAGAACTGAACAGAAATACTGTATAGAAACACTGTAAAGAATACTGTTCTTTGAACTACTAGTGGCATTTGAAAGCCATTTAGTGCTTTAAAGAACAGTACTTTATTAAGTATTTCAAAGGAACTTTGAAAGCACTATTATTTCTTATTTTGCTATTAAAACCTGCAAGTTTGAAAATTAATCATTATAGGACCTTTGATGCAAAAATCTATGAATAAAATAAATTCTGAAAGCTATTTTCACACTAAGTTATATTAAAACATTCCTTCATCTCCCTTATTAATTTAATGCACATCTCCGAAAGCATCTTAAATATTAGGAATAATACTCTACTAAATAATCTAAAACCCCTATGGCTTCTTGAATTTTCTTCCATTAACACACTGTGATATTTCTCCCTGCTTCCTAGTGACCTTTAAATAAACTTTTCGGGTTACTAATTAGCATGATAAACAATAGATTCCCATTTCATGGGCAATTTCATGGTCAAGCAACCCACTAGAGACAGGCTGCATGCTCTGCAATATTCATATCTGCAGCGAGCATCGCCGCGTCTCTGTAAAAGGCATTTTCTTTCAGCAGTATCTCTAGGAACACGTGTCAGTGCATTTTGTGCTTAATTCCAGATAGCTGAGCCTAATTCTTTCATTAGCACATGTAAGATCTGAGAGGAGTGGTCTCATGTGGAAGGGGGAAGGATGTTTTAAAATTCACGATAACAGCAGCAAATGGCCCGAATGACAGCAGAGCCCGACAGCAGGGACATCGCAGAATCACAAAATCTTCATGGTTGGAAGGGACCTTTGAGATCATTGAGTCCAACCACAAAAAAA